>OZ059906.1:22699505-22854505 GCA_964057215.1 Oscheius myriophilus
GTTAACTTTGAAAGGAGAAATGACAATTTTAGTGCGGCTTTTGCGGCTGCCGTTTTCAATTGAAACTTTCGAGGGGCGGGGCCAGATCGCAGACTGCCGCAGGCTTTCCGCCTGGCGTTAAACAGCGGGCACGCCAAGTCAGCAAATGAGTGATATTCCGCCTTAAGATGTTATGGCGATATTTATTTGTTTTAACATAATAATTATGTTCTAATATGCACAAATAATGAGTAAAATCATCCCATAATTCTTTTTAAACGTCGTAATCGGAGTTCAGGAAAAAACGTTTTGAAAATTTTGCTTTCTCGCGTTAGCAGCGGAGCACGGATTTCGCCGCTGGCTTTGTAAAATTACATATTTAAACTAGAATTGCGAAAAACCGCCAACGTGAATTTTCGATTTCTGTACTTCATTCAAACCGCAAATATCAAATTAATAAGAATCGAAAAGCAGAAGTCGCGGTCCGGGTGTATAAACGTCGAAATCGGCCAAAAAAGGGGAAATCCAGAAAAAGTGAACCTTGTTCAAAAATCAATTTTTATTTTGTTTTTGTCGATATTGGTGTTTTTACGTGTTTAATAAGTGTAAAACAAAATAAACTTTTAATTTTGCTCAAATTGGATGGAATTCCATGCTAATTGAGTCAGTACCGCGGGTTTATTTCAAACAATGTTGAATAAAAAAAAATCCGCCAACATGGATTTTTTATTTTTGTTTTTCATTTCAAGCGTTGATTTGATTTACATCGGAAAAATAAAAGAAAACCCGCGGTCTAAAAATTTAAACCTGTTTTATATCAAAAAAATCGGTTTCAATTGCATTTTTCAGAGGTTAGACCTTTAAATTCGCAAAAACCACTTGCACCAGCGTGTTGCGCGTACGTTTTTACGCCATAGTCAATAGTTACATATCCAGTTTTCATAAAATTGTGCGTGCGCGCCTAAAAAACCAAAATTTATTATGGATTCGGGCTTCCCGCGCCGACCCCACCTTTGCGGCGCCTACGTTCATCTCACCATTTTTATGAATATCGTAGCTTTTGGCATATCTGTTGCGCATTCCGTGCCAGACGGTACCGCCCTCGCAGAGGGTATAAAAGGAGACGGATCGGCGGGGATAGGCTCCGCCCTGCCTCAGCTCAATCGATTGGATCAGACCATGCCTGGCTGTTTCTCTTAGAACTTACTAGAACAATTGATTATTTGTTTGTTATTCCAACTTTTGATTCATTGTTGCTTTTGGAGAAGGTTTAAGGGCTTGAAAAGTCTTAGAAATTAGTTCAAAAAGTGTCAAGGGTGACTCAAAAATGCTAGGTTTTTCCATTTTCCCCCACAATTTGTTTTTATGTCCGTACGGATTTTAAACTCATATTATGGTCGGACACTGTAATATTTTTTCAAACCGGTTTAAGAGGTGTAAATTTCAGAAATCGGACCCTTTCCAGAGTTTTGTTTCAATCATTTCTTTTCGATTTTTTTTAGGGAACTTTCCCATTTTTACTCTGTCCTTATGTATTTTTTGCATTTTTCAGCCTAGAGAATGAGCTTTAAGACTTAAAATGGCTTCAAAAAAAAATCTTAGCTTCAGGTTTGACACAAGTTCGGTTTTTCACTATAAGACTCATGTTTTAGGGCCATGTCAATTTTTATACCCGGATTACGGTAGGATACTGTAATATTTTTGTAAATCGTTCGAAACGGTGAAAATGCCAGAAAACGGGATTTTCATGGACTTTAGATTTCGAAAACCTCGAAAACCAGTAATTTCTGATTGAATTGCATTTTTTTCAATATTAGACTCTTGAGGCGCGCAAAAAGTAAATGTAATTACTTGAAAATTCATAAAAAATTGAATTGTCTAAAACTCATCGTAAAGAAAATTGACTTTCAAACTAATTTTTTTTAGTAAAAAATGATTTTATTATGAGTATTTCACTTTAATAGGTTAATTTTCCATTCAAAACACATTAAACTTTCAGAAAACAACCAAGAAAAATAAGTTTTACAGGTAAAACCAAAAAATCTCTACCCAGTCCTTTTAAATGAAGTTACTTAAAGGTCTAATGAACCCCATTCATTTCCTCTCTCCTTGAATTCAGTTTGTGGTTTCTCAAAAAGTAAATTATTTTGAATCAAAGTTTAGTTGTTTTCCCAAAGTGTCCTTTGCTCACATTGCAAAACTCCGGCGCAATTTTCAAATCTCGCGCCCCGTTTCTTTCCCACAAGGCGGCTCGAAACTTTGTGATTCAAGTGTTTTTACGTGAACCGTCGGCCAGCTGGGCCTGGACGCCGAGAACCGTCTCCCCTCCCCTCCGCCTCTCATTCCACATTTTCTCTTGTTGAAGGCAGTGCTTTAACAGAATTTTTGCTTTTCTCTGTGTAAACCCTGCGTTTAGGAGAAATTTAGCGAAAGCTACGGGGCTTTAAGGTACAAGGTAAATATAATCAACAACACAATTATCATATTTGAAAGGAAAACCCACCGTGACATTGAATTTGGATTTCGATTTATGTACACTTTCTTCTCATTTTTTGATTTTGTTTCTTGAACAAAACAACATTTATTTCAGAATGAAGACCCTGTTCTTTCCTCCCATGATGCAGCCGATTCTTTTCGTCTGCAAGATCCACATCAAGGTATGTTTCGAGGACACAAATAGTGTATTCAAAATTTCAGATTGTGGCTCTGGCGATTGCCTTTGGTGACGTCTTCACCCTTGGCGCGATCTTCATTTACGGGAAACTGACTGAGACGGTCTACCATGAGGCGGAGGTTAGTCGTTGAGAGAGAGAGAGACAGAGACAGAGACAGAGAGAATGAAAGTGAGTGAGTGAGTGAGTGAGTGAGTGAGTGAGTGAGTGAGTGAGTGAGTGAGTGAGTAAGTGAGTGAGTGAGTGAGTGAGTGAGTGAGTGAGTGAGTGAGTGAGTGAGTGAGTGAATGAGTGAGTGAGTGAGTGAGTGAGTGAGTGAGTGAGTGAGTGAGTGAGTGAGTGAGTGAGTGAGTGAGTGAGTGAGTGAGTGAGTGAGTGAGTGAGTGAATGCGTGAGTGAGTGATTGAATGCGTGAGTGAGAAATAGAGGCATGTTACCAAAAATTTAAATCAATTTCAGTACCACCACCTCTTGGTCCAGTGGGCGGTCGTGGCCCTGTTCCTCATCGGAACCCAGAAGAACATCGTCGCTCTTCTCCTGCCCTTCATCATCTACTTCTTCTTCTACCTTCTCCTGACTATCTCGGGCGTTGCCTACATTTACTACACTCTTGTGACTTCTCCTTCCTACGCCAACTGTTTTGATCAGGAACTTCAGAAGTACCTCCCATGGCTGAGTTTGTGTTAATCATCTACGACCCCTAGTAATTTCGTTTCAGGCTTCCAGGAGGCTTACGTGCTGGTGTCCGGATTGGTCGCTTGTGGACTCAGCGTCCGCATCCTCAGTTTCGACATCCTCATTCGCTGCTTCGTCTACATTTGTGCGCTGAAGAATAAGGCGTCTGATGACAAGTCGCCGCTTATCAACAAGGTTTAGATTGTGTGGTAGGTTAACCTCTGTTGTTTTGTAGAACATTCACTTGTGTTAGTATGTGTTATGTTAATAAACAGTTAAAGTAATGATAGATTAAAGGGGAAGGACCGCGTAAATTGAAATTTTTAATTTTTCATATTTTTGTTTTTATTTTGTTTCATTTTAGTTTATTTTGTTATTTTTAACCCGTAGGTAAAGCGTGTCCGATCCATTTTGACGATCCCCCACCCGACACAGTTATTCCGAGTAGTTACAACCGCCCCGACAGAGCCATTTTAGCCAATCCGCAGTAAGTCCTTCTTCTAGGCTGTAGCGCAATTCCATTTTTAGGTTTTCTGTGATTTTGAACGGTTTTCTTCCCCCCGACCGTGTTTTCTCATGTGATTGGTGTTTGTGTGGCAACTGTAACAATCAAGGGGTGGCCAGACACAACATTTGCTGTCGGGAAGTGCTCAACAGAGCACAACATGTGATAAAAAACGAGCAAGAAGACCATCACTCATTTAACATGTTCGACAAATACTGTACGCGTTTGAACCCCACTTCTGGACCACTATGCCTAGCATTTCACTCGTCTTTTGAGAATTTGTTTCTCAGTAAGGATGTAGTTTGTCGTTTTAGATAATTTTACATTTATTGTTTCAGGCATTGGATATTTCTATCGAAGCGGAGGAGCTGGCAAGCCGGGAAAAGGAGAAAATTATCAGGAAATGGAAAAGGGACGACCCCAACAGGTTGTTGTTTTCTTTTTTTCTTTTTAATTATTTTATTTGGGTGGTTTAACAGGTATTCATATCCTCCCCGGTTATTTAGTACTCAAATAACTGAATTTATTTTTTGTAAATCGATGAAATTGCCTAAAACACGCGTTGTGATCAGTAGAAATTCGCGTAGATATCTCTTATAGTCAGTATAACCGATTTTATTTTCCAGAATGTACAGATACTACGCGTATCGCAACTTCATCTTGTGGTCATTTGGCAAGCTAGGTTACCGTAACCGCGTAGAAGTCCCCAATTGTGTTAGGCGTCGATTGTTGACAATTTTCCCTTCTCCCTCCGGCGTTTACACGGGTTTTGTGATTCCTGATTTAGAATAGTTGTTTCTTTAACATTTATTGATCAGCAAATAAATTAGGCATTGTTATATCTCTTGGACAAATAATCGTCATAGTCCAAATCTGTAAACCCATTGAAAAAGTCATACGCATAGTCTTGCACTGGGCGTCCTTGGTAATCCTCATCTGAGTCGGGATCAAGCTGCATTCCCACGACAGCTGCCCTCGAAGCCAAACGCTCTTTTTCTTATGCTACTGTAGCGTGAATCCACTCAGAAACGTCTTCGTCGTCAGAATCCAATTCCACCTCCGTCTCACTTTCGGAAGAGGTGTTTCCTGCGCGATTCTCCTTCCGTGCACGGATCGCTTCGACGGCCAGCTGTCGTTTCTTTGCCATTTGGCGCAACACCTCCTTATGCACATCATCTCTCCACGCCTGGCGAACTTCCGTCTTCACTTTCTTCTTACTCAGTCGATCCTGATATTTCCTCTTGACGTCGTACTCGTGGGTAACCGCTCTTTTCCCGTCTTCTTCAGACATTGTCTGTTCATTTAGATGAAGCGCAGACATCATGGAGTAGGCGTGATACGTTGAATGAGGACTGAAATCAAAAAATGCTTTTCAATAATTGAATTCAGGACTCACAAATACACTTCCTTTGGACAATAGATTCTGTCAAGCGCGTTTTTTGTCTCACAAAAACTAGTTCCCCGCATTGAAGCCTTCGGAAGATCTCTTTGAAGCGCTTTGTTCAGAATGCAGTCTTTCACTCGCTGGAAGGCGGCGTCTCCTTCAATCAGATCAAAGTCACGGGCACCGAGGAGGGGAGGGTGTGAGCATTCAGTATATGGACCGGTAAGATTCTAAATTTACAAAATTTGTTGTATTTTTAAAAAAAATTCATAAAAAATACAATTTTTTTTGCTCGTATTTTTCTTACAGGGTTCGGCGGCCATGAGTGAACTCCTGCCACGTGATGCAGGGAGCAGTTGAAAGCCCAGATGATTTCCCTTGTGTCCTCCTGCGTCTCTCCAAATTTGATCGAATTCCAGAGGTGAGTTTTCAACTTTTGAGTCCATATGTGAATGACCTCACAGCCCCTATGCTTCGCCTCCTGAAGCAAATTGGAAAAGTAAAATTTTAATAATAAGCGCACCTCTCGTAATCTGTTTCCCAGGGACTTCACCAAATGCCATCCGTCGAATTTGTGCACAATCGAATTTGTGCACAATATCGATTCCCTCAGTTGTGTTGTAGTCACGTACGAGTTTAGTGAACGAGGCTGATCGATCGGTGGTTACGATTCCTACATTGTAACCACTGTGCCGAAGCCGGTTCAGAATTCTGCGCAGGCCTTCCACTTCCATTCGACCCGATTTGAAATCTTTAATTTTGACAATAATTGCGCTTAATTGTAAAATACCTGTTTCACTCGCGTGCATAGTTTCCAGGTCAATAACTAAATTAGTGACCTGATCGCACACAACGGTTTTCCCTATGAGAGCCGAATAACCGCGGGAATCGTAGCTACCGTCGGCAGCTATCTGAAGCGATTTCAGACCCTGGCGCTAAAGTTTGATCAATGGTTTTCAACAAAAAAGTATGTAAACCTGATATTCCTCTTCCATGTACTGTAGCCAGCCGTCTCTCTTGTTTTCAAAAACGGTGGCTATGCTTCTTCGAACGTGACGAGCAACGCGTACGAAAGTGCTTTTCCCAATAAAACCCATGCGCAACTGTCCAGCAAATCGATTCAAGTTCTAAAAGTATCGTTTTGTAGGTAAGAATTTTACAAAAAAAATTACCGAAAAACGGTTTCCCGTTGTGATTGCAGCCGAAACGACGGCTACATTTCCAGAAAACATTCGAAACGCGGCCTGAGGCTGCCCTTCCCATTTTTGCACATCCTTCTTTGTAACCCAGCAAGTTTGGCACGCAACATGGAGAATCGGACAGGTGCCTTGCTGATAGAAAACTATTAGTTTCTTAAAATTAACGAACCCCACGAATCCATACACTATTTGTGGCTACCTGTGTTCCACAAGTAGGACATGCACTGCAGAGAGAAAGCAGTCTTCTCCCTTCTACTAGGAAATAACGTCCCAATGTTTCCGTGTCACTTATTCCTCTTGGAATTTCAGGTACGAGTGAGCCAGCTGACTGTATGGAGGAGCAGGAGAAGAGGCTTCCACCGGAATCATCCTACGGGTAAAGTTTAACGGGTAAATGTGATAAATATTTCAAGTTTTTTTCAATAAAGAAATAAAGATGCGTTGTAATCTTACTTTTTGTGGTTTTGGAGTTGTCAGAGGAGTGAATAAGTTTTCCTCGTCGTTGGAAGCCGGGAAAAGCGGTTCCTTGGCAGTGCCCTTCATCCATAGACGGCAACATGTGCAGGACACTAGTTTGCAAGGCTCTCGTGAAATGTTTAGTGGATCGACGTTCTTCTTTACCGCAGTAAACTGTGTTTTTCAAGAATTATTAATGCAAATTCTCATTAATCCACCTTCTGATAGCGCTGGGAGGTGGGTGAATGAGATCTGCATCTTCGGAGTGGTATTCTTGATCCATCGTCGTTTATGACAAATGTTTCAATCTTCTCCTTAAAATGCTCGTAGACGGTTGCTGCGAAAAACATTCTCACTCTTCCCGTCAGGTCCTGTTTCCTTCTGCGAGGCTCACTCGGAGTTGTGCTGGTTTCTGTAGACAGACGACTGGCAGGAGCTTCACTGGCAGCTGAGACGAAGCGGACACTCGAAGTCGATCGGAAATGCGCGGAGACCCACGAAAAAGAAGAAAAGTCACACCCAATAAAACTAGAATCTACCTTCGACTCATCAAGAAAGAACCTTTTCAGTGATTTGATAGAAAAATTGCTGCCCTGCAACACAAAAGTTGAAAATCACAGAAATCCCTACTAGAAGCTCTTCCACCCGCTGCACACAACCGACTGGCAAGTAAACTGTGGATCCGTCGTGTAGCTCCACTTGTAGATCAGTTGAGGCGAAGCTGTTACAAAAACCTCTCCAGAATTCTAACTGAAGTCATGGATTACACGCAAATTTATAATCGGTAAAGTATGAATAAACACCCACATTGTCAGACCCGTGTTGCCAACACACGTGTTTGCAGCCTTCACTTTTCAGCAGATCTTTTACCAAAAGATGCTGTTCCCCTCCAGTCAGGTGAAACAGACTTAGAAGGCGGTTGAGCTTGTTTTTGGGCGAAATGCGAAAATCGTCCGATAAAACGCGACAAACGTGTCATGCTGCAATATACACTTCAATAAGCTGAAATATTTATTAAAAATACATTTATTAATTTACAACACATATAATCAATCAAAATATCACACATTTCGAAAATACAAGCGTTTTACGAACAAAATATCGTTACAAAGCTCGGAAATGGAAGAAATTTTTAAAATTATTGATAATTTAAATGAAAAAAATATTTTCCTTATAATTGTAGCTAAACAAAACTTTTTGCATGTAATAAAACTTATACAAATTCATTTTAAATGTCACTTAAACAGAGATTTAAACGGTCTTCGTAGCTCCGCCCCTTTGAGGCGAGGTCCCGCGCGGAATTGCAATTGCCGCAGGTGTACACGGCACTGCCGCAGGTGTACACGAGCCGCTGAGTTCAAACAGGGTAAGACCATTTCGGTTAATCGGTAAACCTGATAAATACAACATTTAATGAAATTTGATTTTTATGGGTGTGCAGAAAAGGAAAAATAAAAATTATTGGGCATGTTTTCAGAAAAAAAATATTTACGCGGTCCTTCCCCTTTAAACTAGTCACGCAAGCATACACACTCACACACTCACACACTCACACACTCACACACTCACACACTCACACACTCACACACTCACACACTCACACACTCACACACTCACACACTCACACACTCACACACTCACACACTCACACACTCACACACTCACACACTCACACACTCACACACTCACACACTCACACACTCACACACTCACACACTCACACACTCACACACTCACACACTCACACACTCACACACTCACACACTCACACACTCACACACTCACACACTCACACACTCACACACTCACACACTCACACACTCACACACTCACACACTCACACACTCACACACTCACACACTCACACACTCACACACTCACACACTCACACACTCACACACTCACACACTCACACACTCACACACTCACACACTCACACACTCACACACTCACACACTCACACACTCACACACTCACACACTCACACACTCACACACTCACACACTCACACACTCACACACTCACACACTCACACACTCACACACTCACACACTCACACACTCACACACTCACACACTCACACACTCACACACTCACACACTCACACACTCACACACTCACACACTCACACACTCACACACTCACACACTCACACACTCACACACTCACACACTCACACACTCACACACTCACACACTCACACACTCACACACTCACACACTCACACACTCACACACTCACACACTCACACACTCACACACTCACACACTCACACACTCACACACTCACACACTCACACACTCACACACTCACACACTCACACACTCACACACTCACACACTCACACACTCACACACTCACACACTCACACACTCACACACTCACACACTCACACACTCACACACTCACACACTCACACACTCACACACTCACACACTCACACACTCACACACTCACACACTCACACACTCACACACTCACACACTCACACACTCACACACTCACACACTCACACACTCACACACTCACACACTCACACACTCACACACTCACACACTCACACTCACACACTCACACTCACACATTCACACACTCACACACTCACACACTCACACACTCACACACTCACACACTCACACACTCACACACTCACACACTCACACACTCACACACTCACACACTCACACACTCACACACTCACACACTCACACACTCACACACTCACACACTCACACACTCACACACTCACACACTCACACACTCACACACTCACACACTCACACACTCACACACTCACACACTCACACACTCACACACTCACACTCACACATTCACACACTCACACACTCACACACTCACACACTCACACACTCACACACTCACACACTCACACACTCACACACTCACACACTCACACACTCACACACTCACACACTCACACACTCACACACTCACACACTCACACACTCACACACTCACACACTCACACACTCACACACTCACACACTCACACACTCACACACTCACACACTCACACACTCACACACTCACACACTCACACACTCACACACTCACACACTCACACACTCACACACTCACACACTCACACACTCACACACTCACACACTCACACACTCACACACTCACACACTCACACACTCACACACTCACACACTCACACACTCACACACTCACACACTCACACACTCACACACTCACACACTCACACACTCACACACTCACACACTCACACACTCACACACTCACACACTCACACACTCACACACTCACACACTCACACACTCACACACTCACACACTCACACTCACACACTCACACTCACACATTCACACACTCACACACTCACACACTCACACACTCACACACTCACACACTCACACACTCACACACTCACACACTCACACACTCACACACTCACACACTCACACACTCACACACTCACACACTCACACACTCACACACTCACACACTCACACACTCACACACTCACACACTCACACACTCACACACTCACACACTCACACACTCACACACTCACACACTCACACACTCACACACTCACACACTCACACACTCACACACTCACACACTCACACTCACACACTCACACTCACACATTCACACACTCACACACTCACACACTCACACACTCACACACTCACACACTCACACACTCACACACTCACACACTCACACACTCACACACTCACACACTCACACACTCACACACTCACACACTCACACACTCACACACTCACACACTCACACACTCACACACTCACACACTCACACACTCACACACTCACACACTCACACACTCACACACTCACACTCACACATTCACACACTCACACACTCACACACTCACACACTCACACACTCACACACTCACACACTCACACACTCACACACTCACACACTCACACACTCACACACTCACACAGTTCTTTATTCAACAATCGTATTAGAAAACAGCAGTCTCATTCACGGGATGAGTCAGCTTGTACTTCTCCAGGTCGCTCAGATAAGCCTTACAAGACCGAAGAGCATTTAGTAACCAGGTGTGAAGGCCGAACGCCAATAGCAATGTTACCAGAACTAGCAGGAAAAATGAAAATGGGACTGAAAATCACAGTAGAATTATTTGGTAAGTGCTAACTGTCTTTGAAGTTACTGGGTGTGTTCACGGTCAAGTAGATTCCAGCTAGAAGAGCTATTCCAGAGCCAATCAGTTGTAAAATATTGACCAGTATATATGGTCCCAGATACTTGGAAACTTCATGGCTGAGGCCAACGTAGAGGAAGGTCAAGCAGACGGCATTGAAAACCAAGGCGGCAGTCTGAAACCTCGTAAAA
Source organism: Oscheius myriophilus (assembly GCA_964057215.1). NCBI lineage: Eukaryota > Metazoa > Nematoda > Chromadorea > Rhabditida > Rhabditidae > Oscheius > Oscheius myriophilus. The sequence goes on from OZ059906.1 coordinate 22,710,753, forward strand.
AGATATAAAAGACATACTTACCGCTGCGCTTGGTATATAAGCGCCTTTGGCTGCAATGATTAGAAGACCAAAGATGAGAATGGAAGCATGGATTATCCCAATGTACTTGGCTCCTTTCTGGAAGGGACGTTACTCGCTCACACACACACATACATACACACACAAACACACACACACTCACACACACTCACCGTCACGTGAACACCGCAGTAGCATTGGTACTTTGGGTCCGAGTGTGGAAAAGCAGGATACTTTTCCATAGAACCGTAAGACATTCTGAAAGTTAGATCTAGAAATTTGATAAAAACAGAAAGCCCCGAGACGAGAAAAATTACTTGGGCAGGTGATAACTGAGAAAATGTTGATCCTTGCAAAAATAGAGTGAAACCGCGAAACTTAACGCTTTTTAAAGGAAATGCACAATATGACACCCAAAGGCAGTTGGAGGTTTCCCCAACTCTTCCATTGTAAAATGGCGATTCAATACATTTGAGCAAAAACAATCTGATACTTATATATAGAAAAGAATATCAGGCATTGAAGGAGCGTTGAGGGCTTTTTGACGACTTGGCGATTACTTACCATGGCAACGTCTGATTTGCAAGGACATTGAGTGCATAAAAATGAAAGGGATATTAAAGGAAGGGCACAACACCCACACACGTATTCATCCATCACAAAAACGACTTTTCAACTAAGTGTGGCATCAAATGTAAGCCGAATGCGTGGTAACCGTTGAGTTGTGCCAGTTTTAACGGGTCTTGGTTTCAAATTGGACGGGTTACCATGTGTCTAGGTAACAAGTTAGAAAGTGGAAAAGTAGAAGATGTCCCATTTACACCATGGTTGGGTTGCAATAGCCACAACTAGTCCCCGTTAGAGCTTGAAATGTTAAAACGTTCCGTTTAAACCAGCTTCACCCCAAGGCTTTTTCAATTGATAACTAGGAGTTTTCCCAAACTCTTTTGTTGATTTTTTCCCACCCTGAAAGCGTTGGCGATTTGGCAAAACCCGCGAGTGTGAGTGTTCAACACACACCTCGCCGCCGGCTGTGGTGTGCCTGCGGAACGGAAAGCGCACTCCATTGCGAATCAGTTTACAATTATACAAAACCGCATCAATCCTCAGAAAACTGGTTGTTTTCATAGAAAATGGAGTTCATCATTGGAATCTAAATCACTGAAAACTTTTCAACTAATTTTGGCAGAAGAGGGCAAATTAGTCCATCTTGGTATGCACTTTTTCGAAATACGTTCGTCAGCGAAAAATTCATTGATCCCCAACAAATTTGTTCTAAGGGGTAGTAATTTGCTCTATTTTCTCAACAAAAACCAGCTCATATAATGGCCTAGAAGCTGAGATTAACGAGCGATAGTGCTTCAGCAGAAAGCAGGCTACAGTACCCTGGCATTTGACACATTTCTTTTTTGCCTATTTCGGCTTTTAAGCGTGAGAAACATAATTTAACACTTGTAGGCAGTGTTTTTTAAAGAAATTTAAAGAGATTTTTCAATCTTACATAGAATAAATACAAGTATATTACTTTAATTATTGCCCTATTAACACCAGGCGTTTCGCGTCGAGACCCAGCAGTTGTTCAAACCAGTACGGTAGGAAAACTGCGTATGCCTAGATTTCTACATTTTCGATTGCACGGTACATTTCTTTAATCTGCCGGCTTCGGCGCCAAAACCCAGTAATTGTTAACACACTAGCGGGTTTTGGCGAAATGTCTTTGTTTTCTAGGCTGGGTTAAATGACTAGGTGGTCCAATTTGACCATCTCGGTCCGGCCTGTGAGAATTATGCCCATCACCAATCCGAATTTAGGCCAAAATAGGGTTACCTTTTGTAGTAATACTATTTTGATGTAATGATTGAAATTTTAAATATCAACACTAGAATAATCTCACTCATTTCCAAGAACACTAATTACCTCATCGGAATACCACAAGAGCCCTTTTAACCCTATCCTCCGAGAGAAAGAGTCATTCTCTAGTGCTGATCTCTCTTCGACGGGATGATCTCCAAGCCGCTCCTCCTCCTCTTCCTTATCTCTCTTCCCTCCGTGATTGGTCTCATCTGCTATGGCAAGGGCTTCAAACCCACTGGAGATTGCGAGGCTCCCGACACTCTCTGTCAGACCCGCGTCATGACGAATGGATCGGTGGACAAGGGCTGTGGAAGGCCGGATGCCTGCGAAGGAGTGAGTTCAGTTATATAATCGAGCCCCTTTCGTAACATTGTGCCAAAGTTTTGATGTTGTTTTAAGAGTTGATTCAGAATAAATCGAGGATTTTTGATGGAGGAGAAATTTTTTGCTGTAAAACTGATCTCTGCAACACGGAGCGGATGACAAAGGAACAGCTGGCTCAAGCCACGGCCACCATCACCACCGTGTTTCCGATGATCGTCTCCGCCTTTCTCTTCGCAAAGTTCTTCATCAGCCATTGAGACTTAAAATAAATATTTAATTTAAATTGTTCTTCTCTTATGTTTAATCTTCTGTTGTGACCACTCGCTCAGTAAAACGTTCTGGATCTGGATATGCTTTTAGTGTTTTTTGTTGTTATTGAAAGTCTGGTGTGAGTGTGTGAGTGTGTGAGTGTGTGAGTGTGTGAGTGTGTGAGTGTGTGAGTGTGTGAGTGTGTGAGTGTGTGAGTGTGTGAGTGTGTGAGTGTGTGAGTGTGTGAGTGTGTGAGTGTGTGAGTGTGTGAGTGTGTGAGTGTGTGAGTGTGTGAGTGTGTGAGTGTGTGAGTGTGTGAGTGTGTGAGTGTGTGAGTGTGTGAGTGTGTGAGTGTGTGAGTGTGTGAGTGTGTGAGTGTGTGAGTGTGTGAGTGTGTGAGTGTGTGAGTGTGTGAGTGTGTGAGTGTGTGAGTGTGTGAGTGTGTGAGTGTGTGAGTGTGTGAGTGTGTGAGTGTGTGAGTGTGTGAGTGTGTGAGTGTGTGAGTGTGTGAGTGTGTGAGTGTGTGAGTGTGTGAGTGTGTGAGTGTGTGAGTGTGTGAGTGTGTGAGTGTGTGAGTGTGTGAGTGTGTGGGTGTGTGAGTGTGTGAGTCTGTGAGTGTGTGAGTGTGTGAGTGTGTGAGTGTGTGAGTGTGTGAGTGTGTGAGTGTGTGAGTGTGTGAGTGTGTGAGTGTGTGTGTGTGAGTGTGTGTGTGAGAGAGAGAGAGAGAGCTAGAGAGATACAGCGTATCAGAATCAGGCTTCCAGAACCGTCCAAAAATTAACATAAGGCATAGAAATTTTCAAATTGTGAACCGGTTGAAAGGGGTCTAACTCCACGCACGGCCACGTTCAGTGCATTTCGTTAGAATTCTTACAACTCCTTATAACCCCCCCCCCCCCCCCCAGAGAAAGAGTCATTCGCCACTGCAGCTCTCTCTTCGACGGGATGTTCTCCAAGCCGCTCCTTCTGCTCTTCCTCATCGCTCTTCCCTCTGTGATGGGCATCAACTGTCATGCCAGGTTTCCTGGTGACGATGACTGGTATATGACGACTTGTACTAATGATCCTTTGAATACACGCTGCATGACCCGTTTCTATCACAATAGGTCCCTTATTGACATGGGCTGTACAAAAAAGACAGCGTGTGAAGAAGTAAGTTCCTTTACAGTTTTCAACGAGTTTTGTTCCAGAAGAACTATTATAAGTATTCTGATCAGGAAGCGTTCTGCTGCGACACTGAGTTCTGCAACCCACTCGAATACCCTGTCGAAGCGACTACTGCCACCACTGCAACAACTGAACAACTGCCACCACTACCACCATGGTCCCGCTGATCGTCTCCGCCTGTCTCTTCACTCAGTTCTTCATATGTCATTGAGCCCTACAATAAATACAATTGATGTCCTGTGTGTTATATTGTTTCATCATTTGGATATACATGTATTTTCGATTGCCAATATCATATGTTTTTCTTAAATATTAAATACCATATTATCACTGTATTGATCAAAATGTGTCCGCCATTCCTATATTCGCCTGGGACTGGATGAGATTGTTCTGATAATTATTTATGGGTTCCTTATTATAACATCAGAACAATGGGTTACAAATGGGTCTTCCCCATTGTGACAAATCGATGTATAGCCGTCGCCAGACGGCAATCGGCAAAAAAACGGTTTTTTTTCTCTGCGTCTTCGCTTTTTGCACGCTCTTTTCGCTTGCGTATCGCATGCCTGCTGCATTAAGGACAGTTATATTTTCGGGCCAACACCTAGTGTTGCCTAACGTTCCAGAATAGAATACCCAAAGTTGGGCGAAACGAATCCATTATCAAGTGCAATATGGCTTTTCGTGCCGAAATAAGTTAATATAGTGCCTGCCAATCCTACTTCGGCGACTTTTGGAAATGAGTGAGAATATTCTGATGTTGAAATTCAAATTTCCCAATACTACATCATAATATTCGGCTACAATTCGGCGTGGCCCAATTTTGGACGAAGTAGGATTGGCGAGGAGTATACATAGATTTATCGATTGATTGTTGGGCTTTCATCGCATGTTGCCTTAGTCTATTGGGAAAGAAGATATGAAAATTGAGCCCTGAAATATATGTAAATTTAACCGTGTTTAATACTTCGTATTCTGATATGAATAGTCTTCATAATACCTTGCCAATCCTTGTGAGAGTGAGTGTGAGTGTGGTGTTGGATCAGTGTAAGCCCATACGTTCATTGCTCAACCCTAGAGGGAGTTTAACGTGCTTTACGCAATATTTTCACGGCCGAAGGCCGACTAATGAATGGTCGGGTGTCACAAACCAGAATATTCCGGCCCGCCTGCGGCGGTCCTGAATATTCTGGCTGCTCGCGGCCTCCGGCCGCTCGCCGAAATTAACGTTGGAAATGACCAAATTCCGTAATGTTTCCGTAACATTTACGTGGAGTTAGAACCCGTGAGTGAGAGAGTGCAGAGGAATTGGAGAGACGCAGACACGTGACGGACTCTGCGCAGTTTCACCGTGGAACACCACACACTCACACACACACACACACACACACACACACACACACACACACACACACACACACACACACACACACACACACACACACACACACACACACACACACAGACCATAAGCGCAGTGTATAAGAGAGGATACGCGGCTGCAGCCTGCCTATTAGGCGGCCGAAGGTCGCGTATTGGTGCGTCCGCAGGCCGCAAGCCATGAAGGTGGGCACCGCAGGCTAGCGTACCCTCTTGGTACTCTCAAAAACAATAAACAGGATTCAACGCTGCCCTAAGCGCTCAGCTATTGGCGTGCAGTTTCTACCACTCTAGTTTCCTCTCAACAAATAGCGCTCCCTGCCAAATGCTGCAATGGTGTGCATGGGAGAGTATCTTCAGTTGGAGAAATGAGCCAAACGTCACGCTGAGCGGACGGCCCTTTACGTATACGGACGTCATTAGCATGCCTTCGAGAATCGTTATAACCCCCTCCTCCAAGAGAAAGACTCATTCGCCACTGCTGCTCTCTCTTCGACGGGATGTTCTTCAAGCCGCTCCTTCTGCTCTTCCTCATCGCTCTTCGCTCCGTGATGGGGACCCGCCACTGCAATTACAAAGTCGGAGATTCGCAATTATCGCACAAACCTTGTACAACAAACTTCCCGATCTGTGTGACTCGCTTTTATACTCACGGTGGCAACCTTAATGGGTCAGCTTACGTGAACTGTGGAGGGGTCAAGGACTGTGAAGGAGTGAGTGCGATGACGTTTTTCAATGATTTTTTTTGTTTCAGAAGGACAAATGGAAAAATAAAGACCATTGGGTCTTCTGCTGCGATAATAAAGATTTCTGCAACCCAACAACCTATCCTTCTCCTCCTCCTCCTCCTTCCCCGGACACTGCCGCCACCACCGTCTTCCCGCTGATCGTCTCCGCCCCTCTCTTGGCTCACTTCTTCATCGGCCATAAGACTTCCAATAAATGCAAAATCAGGCCTCTTTAATGCTTTATTTTGATTTCGAATGCAACATTAACTTGTTGATATTGCGCTTTTTATATTCCGACAGGTTCAGTCTCGGAATCAGTGTATGGGTCTGTTTGAAAAAGATTGTTCTTACATTACATGTTTGCAATGAACTCTGCTCACAGAAAGAGCCATGTACCAGACTAGGAGTTACAGCCCGCCTAACTATAAGGCGGTCCTCCATCCAGGGTATTTTTGCGGGACATACAGAGACACACACAGAGAGAGAAAGAGGTGTTGTTCAGGTAGGAAGTGACAGCAGTAGGTGTGTAGCTGAGAAGGTAAATCTATCGTAAAAGAATATGGGGTAACGTTTCTGAAAAGCCGCAAAAACGCAAGAGAGAGAGAGAGAGAGAGTGTGTGTGTGTGTGTGTGTGTGTGTGTGTGTGTGTGTGTGTGTGTGTCTGTGTGTGTCTGTGTGTGTAGTGTAGTGTATCAGCGTAGGTCCACGCGTTCCTTTACCAGCGAGGGAGGGTCGCCTAATTGAGTGGTCGAAGGCCGCGTGCCTGTGCGGCCGAAGGCCGCAGACCAGGAGGGTGCGCGCCGTAGGCGCGCGTACCCTCCTGGTTATATGCAAGCATGGCTCCGGGCCGGGCCGGCCCGCAAATTTTTTTTCTCGGCCCGGGCCGAGACACAATTTTCCAAAATGTAGAAAAAAAAGTTTTTCCTTTTGAAATGTACTAGAATTTAGTTTCTAGCATAAATAAAAAGCAAAACTACAAAGGCAAAAAAGTTTGGATGACGGGGAATCGAACTGGGGTCACTTTGGTTTGCCAGTCCAACCCCTTAACCACTCGGCCATGGAATACAATAAAAAAAATTATATAGTGTAGTTCGAATCCTCCTTTAAACTTTATCTTTTGCACATTGAGAACTATGTTTTCCAACAAAAAGAATGGAAAAATATTAATCTTGAAAGAAGTTACATAAAAAAATATCTTTATCAAAAATTCTCGGCCCGGCCCGACCCGGCCCGGGCCGGCCCTTGATTTTGCCATGCTTGGTTATATGTATATAAGCCGGGAGAGAAAGTGTAATTGAAAAGGACAGTGAGAAAAACTGAGGGGTGGGGTTAGATATATAGAGAGAAAAGCCGTTGAGAGACCGCGAGTGAAAGTGTGACAATGTTTTTGTATGTGATAGAGACTGTGTGTAATCTGTGTAATGACTTTAAGTCGAAAGTGAAAGCAGCAGAATCAGGCTTCCAGAACCATCCGAAAATAAACATCAGGCATTTTCAAGTTAGGAAATGGTTTAAACGGGTCTAACTCCACATACGGCCACGTACAGTGCATTCAATTAGAATTCTTACAACTCCTTATAACCCCCTCCTCCGAGGGAAAGAATCATTCGCAATTGCTGCTCTCTTTTCGACGGGATGGTCTCCAAGCCGCTCCTCCTGCTCTTCCTCATCGCTCTTCCCTCTGTGATGGGGACCCGCCACTGCAATCGCCAAAAAGGCAATGAGACATTACATCATAAAGCTTGTATACAGCCAGGGTTCCCGATCTGTGTATCCCGCTTCTATCAGAATGGGTCAATTTATATGAGCTGTGGAGGGGCCGATGACTGTTATGGAGTAAGTTGGATGCAGTTTTTCAATAAATTTGCGTTGCAGAAGAATAAATACAACTATGGAGATCACTGGGTCTATTGCTGTGATGATAAGGACTTCTGTAACCCAAAAACCAATCCTTCTCCTCAAACCGATCCTTCTGCTGCTGCTCCTCCCCCTCCTTCCACGGACACTGCCGCCACCACCGTCTACCCGCTGATCGTCTCCGCCTCTCTCTTCGCTCAATTCTTCATCGGCAATTGAGACATACAATAAATACAGCGTGTGCATTTTATTTGTTTTTGTTACTTTGGCTTTTTTATGGGATTTTATATGCTTTGTGTTAGTCCTATTGTCTCTGAATGTCAAAATATGGTGTAGGCATTTTGCGATTTCGCCAGGGTCTGCGCCAATTCTTCATCGGCGATTGTTGAAAATGAGTGGAGCTGTTTTAATTCAAATTACTCATTGTAACATCAAAATTATGTATACAAAGGGAACACAACGGGCCGAGAGCGTTTTCCTTAAAGGGCTGTACTGAGAATAAGCCAGACGGACCATTTTTTAAATTCTTGGAGCCCTGCCATGACGACAACCTCGATCTAATCGTGTTTTGTGTACGAAGAGTTTCGAGTCACTCAAAACCATTTAAGGATGCAAGTAAGACGCAGAAGATTTTCTGGAAATCGTGCCGGGACTCCCCTATATTTCGACAGATTTTTGTGAACATCCTCCCAGACAGTAAACTATAACTTCGTCTTTCTTTCTCGTCGGATTTTCGGTGAAAAAATTTGTTAATGACTTTAAAAAATTACGTATTATCGTTACGGGGGTCTCGAGTTTTTGTCCTATCCGGAGATTAAAAAATTTAAAGTTTTTGTAAGAAATTTCAGGCCGGCCCGAGCCGAGCAGAGAATATAGAGCGCCGGCCCGTTGCCATTTTTGGTTAGTCTTCAATTCAATCTCAATTCAAACGGTTTATACTCTAGGGCTGTTCCCTGAACCGCCAGAATGAATCACAGTTGTCGAATTCATTCCCACGATGTTGACTTGGTAGATCCGATTCTCCATTGATTCTGCTACAATTGCCTCCTTGCCAAGTTGCTGGTACAGCTCTCCTTGGTGAAAGCAGCTTCTTCTCTGGTTCCTGGGACGGTCGGGGTACTGAAGACGACTTCTGTGATCCAGTTGGTTGGAGCTACGTCCTCACGGGGCTCCACTCCGGCTTGAGGACGGGCAATCCAGGCTCGGTTGGGAGAGCGGGGAAGGGACCGACCGCAAGGCGAGACGCAGGAAAGTCTCGCGGTTAGTCTTATCCAGGTTAAAGGCACCGTCAGGGGCCTTTTCGGATTGGAAATGAATGGTATGCTAATCGAGTCATTTCAATTGAAATCATTTTCCCCAACACCGCTCCAGCCAACGGCCGTGCGCAAAATGCTTGCCAAATCTTCATTAGCATATGATTTGGAAAAGGCCCCTTACGAGCCCTTTAAAGAGCAAGGACCTCGTAAAAAAGTGATTCTGCAATTGGGATAAATAAGTAGGCCTTGTTCTCCTGATTCAGAAAAGTGTCACATTTTCTCTTTTTGGATAAAAATGAACTATACTCCTCGCCCACGGACCTTTCCTAAAGTTTCGAAGGCCTGCACATCTAACGCGCGAAATAGTGTGCAAGTCGCGGAGACGCAGACAAAAAGCCGCTTGTTTCCCGCTGCCGGCTAGGAAAGCTCGCTGGGCGACGTGTATAAATTAGGGGCTCTTGAAGTTTTGTCGAAAATATCGTTTGAATAGCGCGCCATTCTGGATCTCGCTTTTTCCCGCGCTCTTTTTCCCCCGCTCGCCTTTCTCTTCCGTGTAACCGTGCACCTTTTGCATTGTTGGGCGGCGTACACATGCACCGGTTGCAGGTCAAAACATACAAAAGAAGTATGTTTCAAACTTGTGAAAACGGTATCTACTTAACAATGAAGTTGTTAGTAAAAAGATTTGAAAAATCAATTTTACGAAGTCCTTCCCCTTTAATGTATTTCTTGTTGATTTTTGGTTTCTTTGAATGGCTTTCTATTTTTTACTCCTTTTCGGGCACTTCGGGCCCGGACATATCCCAATTCTTAAAAAAAAATGTCGCCCAAATACCCTAACGCGAAAACTGGATAAGCCCGCTGTCCCTTAATTTTCTTGGAATTGACCCGACCCGCTCCGGAACTTTCAAACATTCATAAACTATACCCAAGTATAGCTGTCGCCAAACGGGCATCATGCCAATTGTGCCCCAGTATTCTCTGTTGATGATTGATTAGCATATAATCGTAATCTAACTGAACATCAACAGAGAATAAAGGCACAAATTGGCATGATGCCCGTTTGGCGGTAAGTATATACTCCTCGCCTACCGACCTTGACCGGAAATGTCGATGACCTGCACATCTAAGCTAATTAGCATTAGTAATGACAGATTTACAAGTTCACATTTTTGCATAAATGTCTATTGAAAGGTATGCTAATGTTCAAATTTTCCCGTCAAGCTCGATGGGCGAGGAGTATAGTAATGTTTCTCTAACTACTAATCGATACGTTGTTGCTTTCTGAACTGACCCCTTTTGCTTGAATTTCCCAAACGTTCAAAACCCAAATAACTATACTAATCGCCAAATCTACTTTGGATGCGTACACGACCTGAGTATCCTATATCGCATGCTTTACTCTAGGTACAACATCAACACCGAAGTAGTTTTCGCCTGAACTATAGGACCCATTAGTGAGAAACTAGTTGTTATGGTGTTATGACAAAGAAAGTGTAAGGAACCAGAAACCAACATTCATAGCCCTTGTAGTTCGCTGCTGCAATGCTCTTTTGTTTCCGCCAAATCCAGTTCTTGCAAAGATTGTTTTCTTATATTTCTATTTTCACACCTCTCCTGCATGAGTCATTCTTCTGATTTCACCACCCCATTGCGTAGGGCTATATAAATAGCTGCAGTCCCCTTTTTGCGCGTCTCGCTGAAACTGTCCTAGTTCAACTGAACATGTCAAACTACATATTAACGTAAGCTTCACTATTTTAGCGAAACCCGCGTTATATCCGTCTCAAAGCCTCCTAGCCGATTTAAAATGAGTTTTTTTTTTTTTTTGAAAATCCGGTTTCTTCAAAATACGCGGAACTGGATTTTGTCCTTTTACGTCTATATTTAAACTGAATTATTTATATTTACTATTGTCAAAAACAATAATTATTTTTATTCCTGAAATGTTTCCTGAAGTGTGAGAAATGTCCCAATTCTCCGTTGTTTAACAGGCGCTAGGCCAAATTTTAAACGGAACGGCTTTCGTTGTATTTTAAATTTTACAAATTTCTTTTAAAATTATTTTTATAAAATTTTACACAGTACAAATTATTAAAACATGGCTCATAGGTAATTTTAACGTTGTGTGTAGAAACAGAAGCCGCGGCTGCATTGTGCTCTCGTCGTCTGCATCTCGCAGCGAGTGATTCGCGCACTCCTCCCAAACCAACGCAACGCGTTTTGGGAGGGTAGACATTCGCTGCGCGCCGCCCGCCACATTTCAACGCAGCATTTTACTTAGGGCGGGAAAAGCCACCTGATGGTGTTTTTTCTCGGCCTTTTTTTCAGTTTATCTAAACATTATGATTGGAAAGGCCTTTGTTAGCTTTGGAGATCTTTGGTTTATGGTATGGTCCCGCAACGCACAGTGTGTATTATAAACGGCATCAATTCCAGAATGCGAAAAACTACGCACTAATAGGAATGCGCAGAGTGAACCGACAAAAAGGGGTTGAATATGCTTTCTTTTATAGGCAAATGGAAAAAAAGTAAAATTTGTCCAGTTTTGCCTACATCCTTTCGAGAACAAAGCCAAAATGGCTAGTTTTAACCTAATAATCAAACTTTCTTTTTAACTTCTCTTAAATTGTCACTAAAAAAGCCCTATTTGGCGTTCGCCCAGGGCGATTTCAAGGCAGTGTAATAATAGCAGCGCCCTCGTGACGCAGTCGGCGAGCTGTTTATTCTCCGAATTTCGCAAGGCACTCTCGGTTTCTGTGCCCCTGCGTAGCTGTGTTCTTTCATTTCTCATATTTTCACATCAGCTACAATTATTTTCGCCTTTTAGCTTATCAACCTTGTCACTGTTTTCATTTTCAAGCTCACAAATGAAAAATGTAATGTTTGCTTAGTATTGATTTCCCTGCCGTCGCTCATTCCCATTTCTTTCGACCGAAGAGCAGCATTCCTCTATTTCAGAGTCTTAGTTTTAATAGTTTGCCCCCGTTTTGGTCAAAAATCCATTTTTCGCATTATAATTTCTTTTCAGAATGAGTGTCTACAAAACCGATCCCGAAAATTCATTTCCATATAACCACGAAGAGTATTTCTGCTGCTGCGGTGTGCATGTTAAGGTCGGTTTGCGTATGTGAATGTGTGAATGTGTGAGTGTGCGTGTGAGTGTAAGTATGTGAGCTAAAAATGCTCTGTTTCCAGGAGGGTGCAAAGAGAATCGGAATCGCCCACACTATCCTAGCCATCCTCGCCCTTCTTTCCACATTTGCTAAAAGCCAGTCTAATGCTGAAATCACGGTAACATTACACATATATTTTGCAAACAAAACTATTCAGATCCTTGGTTTTGCCATCCAAATCCTCTGCCTCGTCTTCCTATTCCTGGGGGTTGACAAGGAAAGACCCTCGTACCTCTGGCCCTACATCGTCTACACCTTCCTCATCCTGGTCGTCCTTGGATTGGTTTTCCTTCAGTTCGTGTATTTTCTAATTGTAGTGAACGCCAGTGAAGCCCATATCAGCGAAAACGGTAATTCACAACACATCATTAATAACTTTTTCTCTAGATGCATCGCTTCTTCGCGGAGCTAGCTTTGTGGCGCTCGTTGTGACAGCCCTGATCTTTGCTCTTCACTCGTGGTGGCTCAGTGTGGTCTGCCGTTGTAAGAAGTATCTGACGCATCTGGAGGAACACAGGCGCACTCATCCCAACGCAGAGGGTGCTCTTCTGTGATACGATGAAAGTCATTTCATGAATCATAATGAACTTTGAATGTCTCTGTCTCTCTGTCTCTTTTTCTCTCTGTCTCGCTGTCTCTCTGTCTCTCTGTATCTGTGTCTCTCTGTCTCTCTGTCTCACTGTCTCCCTGTCTCACTGTCTCCCTGTCTCGATGTGTGTTGTCAATAGAAGTCTCTCTGTCAACGGAGGTTTCTCTCTCTCTCTCTGTCTCTCTCTCTCTCTCTCTCTCTCTCTCTCTCTCTCTCTCTCTCTCTCTCTCATTTCTCTGTATTTTTCCGATCAAAAGAACAATAGTGTAAGATGTGAGATTAACAGCCTACACTTCGCTGTTTCAACAACGCTTCATCTCAATCACCTGAGGCACCAAGTGTTTACCACCAGGAGCCTCAAGAGCCGCCGCTGTGGCTGACTGACGAGTCCATACATTATTAGTGGGTGTCCGCAGTTTTGCGAGGGTTTGCTCGAAGCTCTCTAGAAGCTCAAATCTGGAAGTTTGATATTTGGAGAAAACATTTGTGACCTAAAAATTACAAAAGAACAGTGGCAATTCATAGCTCATTTCGAATTTGATAATTATAGCTGTCGCCAAATTGAAATCGTGCCAATAAAATTAGAATGTTCAAGTGATGCTCTGTTGATATGAAAAATTCGTAGTCTAATCATAATCGACAGAGCATGCTTTGCATGTTTCCGCAATTAGCATATGATTTCATTTTGGCGACAGCTATATATCCCGCTAACTCGCGTTTAGGGGAAAATCCCAGCACGGTTTATCCAACAACAGCACAATTCCAGATCGCATTCTTTTCAACAATGCGTAACACGTCCGATTTCTCGCTTGGCATTCGCCGTTGAGGGTAAAAATAGCCGCTGTGACGCAATCGACGAGCTATTTATCTCTAGTGTTCGTCGCGACGTCATCTTCATAAAAGAGAGTGTCTTGGTCCATCCCTTTATTTGATAGACGTGTTGTGAGGCATCTGAACAGACTGGTAAAAGCATGCAGCTTACGCGGGGCTTGACGGAGAAGTGGTCAAAACAGCTGCTCCTATATCTTTCCTTTAAGTAGACGACGGGACCGATCCCGCTAGCTCGCGGACGCCAATCGGGTTGCAAGAAACGCATGGCTAAATGCCAAACCATATAATTGCGATTCGCTGCGGGACATAACATACCATTTTTTTGGCCATAACCGGTGCCGTTTTTCGGAAACCCACTCACGATATTCATCCAGTTTCCTTGCCCGAATGAGTAAAAAGGAAATATGCATATGCCCATGAAGCCGACGGATCGAGAGAGGGAGAGAAAGAGAGAAAGAAAAAGAGAAAACAAAGAGAGATATAGAGATAATTAGCCAGATAGAAAGAGAGAGAGAGAGAGAGAGAGAGAGAGAGAGAGAGAGAGATACTTTCAATCTCTTCACTTCCACCCATTCCCAGTTTTTCTAATTTTGGGTTGAAATTTCAAAAACTTCGCCTCCTCTGGAAATGGTTATTCAAGTAATCCGTCAACAATGAAATCGAAATTTTCGGGACCCGGGACACCCCGTCGTTTAAATTACGGGTGTCGTTTTTTTTGTAACAGACCACACTTGGAATGTTTTCCTGGCGATTTTTCAGTATCCAAACACAGAAAAGTGACTAGCCAATTTCTCCCGAGGCAGGTCAGCATGTTGTCCAATATAATGAACACCGGCCGGGACCGAATTTGAACCTGTTGATGTCTATCTGATTGTGTTTTGACCGGCCTCGACGAACCAAGACAATCCGAGCCAGTGATTTCTTGAGGTGAGGGAGTCTGCTCAGGTCGGCCCGTGAGATCTGTGATGCCAAGGGCACCCAATTTCCGATGTTCCTCGCTCGGCGATTGCCGCGGAGGGCAAAAAATAGCCGTTGTGACGCAGTCGGCGATCTATGTATCCTTAGTGTTTCCCAACCCCCTGGCTGCCATTGGGCTAGCACGCAGCTGCTTCTATTCATTTTTATAGACATTTTTACCATAACCGAATTGGCACATGTTCCTAATTTCTTTTACGGTCTAAACTCACAAAATGAAAAGCGTGATGTCCTCTTGCTATTGATCCCGGACACGGCTGCCTTTGCCAATTCGCATTCGTTTAGACCAAAAGACCAACCTCACCCTTTCCTCTGCCTAGATGCCCCTACTCCTATACTACCCTAGTTTGCAGTTTTATTTGTCACAACACATGTGAAATTGAAGCTTTTATAACTTCTCCATCTTTGAATTTGAACTTTTCACAATTTTTTCAAATTGCTTTTCAGCATGACTTCTTTCGTTACGGAATCTCACTACGCATCATTTCCATATAATCATGCGCGGTTTATATGCTGCTGTGGAATTCACGTGAAGGTTTGTTTTTGACATATTGTTTGCAGAAATGTGTGAGTGTGTGAGTGTGTGAGTGTGTGAGTGTGTGAGTGTGTGAGTGTGTGAGTGTGTGAGTGTGTGAGTGTGTGAGTGTGTGAGTGTGTGAGTGTGTGAGTGTGTGAGTGTGTGAGTGTGTGAGTGTGTGAGTGTGTGAGTGTGTGAGTGTGTGAGTGTGTGAGTGTGTGAGTGTGTGAGTGTGTGAGTGTGTGAGTGTGTGAGTGTGCGAGTGTGTGAGTGTGTGAGTGTGTGAGTGTGTGAGTGTGTGAGTGTGTGAGTGTGTGAGTGTGTGAGTGTGTGAGTGTGTGAGTGTGTGAGTGTGTGAGTGTGTGAGTGTGTGAGTGTGTGAGTGTGTGAGTGTGTGAGTGTGTGAGTGTGTGAGTGTGTGAGTGTGTGAGTGTGTGAGTGTGTGAGTGTGTGAGTGTGTGAGTGTGTGAGTGTGTGAGTGTGTGAGTGTGTGAGTGTGTGAGTGTGTGAGTGTGTGAGTGTGTGAGTGTGCGAGTGTGTGAGTGTGTGAGTGTGTGAGTGTGTGAGTGTGTGAGTGTGTGAGTGTGTGAGTGTGTGAGTGTGTGAGTGTGTGAGTGTGTGAGTGTGTGAGTGTGTGAGTGTGTGAGTGTGTGAGTGTGTGAGTGTGTGAGTGTGTGAGTGTGTGAGTGTGTGAGTGTGTGAGTGTGTGAGTGTGTGAGTGTGTGAGTGTGTGAGTGTGTGAGTGTGGTAGTGTATGAGTGTGTGAGTGTGTGAGTGTGTGAGTGTGTGAAATTGAATATCATCTTGTTTTCAGGAAGGAGCCAAAAGAGTAGGAATCGCTCACTCTGTACTAACAATCTTTGCGATGTTCTCAACATTTTCTAACAATAAGGCTAGCCCTGGTTTCACGGTAAACCCCATGATTTTCTTTTGCAGAATGTATTTTACAGGTTTTCTTTTCTGGCATCCAACTCCTCTTCATCGTTTGCCTATTTTGTGGCGTGGAAAAGGAACGGCCATCCTACGTCTGGCCATATATCGCCTACACTTTCTTCATTTTACTTCTAGCAGGATTGTTTTTCTTGATAACGTTTTACACAACAATCTTAATATTCGCCCAACCGCACGAATTCTCTCATAATGGTAAGCTATTATCAGGATTCCGCAAAAAAAACGTTTCAGAAGCTGCAATTGCTCCAATTCTGTGTTTCATCTTCGCCCTGACGATTGCGCTCCACTCGTGGTGGCTCAGTGTGGTCTGTCGATGCAAGCAGTATCTGATGCATCTGGAGGAACACAAACGAACTCACCCTCCCAATACCGAAGCGGCTCTTTTGTGATCTAACATAGTGTGAATGATGCTTAATGAATCAGTTTAAATTGTGTGTGTGTGTGTGTGTGTGTGTGTGTGTGTGTGTGTGTGTGTGTGTGTGTGTGTGTGTGTGTGTGTGTGTGTGTGTGTGTGTGTGTGTGTGTGTGTGTGTTGTCTTTCTTTATCTGTGTCTCTCTCCTTCTTGCTATATCTCTTCTATTTTTCTGTCGGTCACTGTTGA
Organism: Oscheius myriophilus; assembly: GCA_964057215.1. Taxonomy (NCBI): domain Eukaryota; kingdom Metazoa; phylum Nematoda; class Chromadorea; order Rhabditida; family Rhabditidae; genus Oscheius; species Oscheius myriophilus. The sequence continues at coordinate 22,727,227 of OZ059906.1, forward strand.
AAGCAGTTCCTTTTTTCCCTTTATCAACTGTTTCTCCCATGACGCCGGCTGATCTTTTGATATTCCCGTTCCACACGTCTGTGCGCATGAGTCATTTGCCAGCGACCGCCATTTTTCAGTTCCTCCTTATTTCTGTGTTCGAAATTCTTTGCAGTTGGTTTACAACTGCAAACTGTTCTTCTATTGAAAAAGAAATTGTTTTGTAAACCAACATAATAATAATCAGAACGCAAACGAAAGAGAGAGAAAATGTTGCGAAAGAAATGACTCGTCGCGTTATCAGGTTTTGCTGGCCTTTCCTCTTTTCAATCACCCGATCATTCTCAATCTTGAATAGAATCTATGCGTTTAATGTTGATCAGCTGGGATTAAAACAGTTAAACTATTTTTTTTAAATTTCATACCATTACTTTAAAGGTTTAATATTCCAGATCATGTCATTGCGAAATCTGGGTGAAGATCACGCCCGTAACAATCCTTTCACTGTAAATCCCTACGACCAACTGGGATTGTGCGACGGACCGAATCCAGCCTACTGTTTCAATGAAAACGATTACCGACTTTGGTTTGGAATTTCTGCAAGGGTGAGGAGCAGAGACAGAGAGACAGAGAGACAGAGAGACAGAGAGACAGAGAGACAGAGAGACAGAGAGACAGAGAGACAGAGAGACAGAGAGACAGAGAGACAGAGAGACAGAGAGACAGGGAGACAGAGAGACAGAGAGACAGAGAGACAGAGAGACAGAGAGACAGAGAGACAGAGAGACAGAGAGACAGAGAGACAGAGAGACAGAGAGACAGAGAGACAGAGAGACAGAGAGACAGAGAGACAGGGAGACAGAGAGACAGAGAGACAGAGAGACAGAGAGACAGAGAGACAGAGAGACAGAGAGACAGAGAGACAGAGAGACAGAGAGACAGAGAGACAGAGAGACAGAGAGACAGAGAGACAGAGAGACAGAGAGACAGAGAGACAGGGAGACAGAGAGACAGAGAGACAGAGAGACAGAGAGACAGAGAGACAGAGAGACAGAGAGACAGAGAGACAGAGAGACAGAGAGACAGAGAGACAGAGAGACAGAGAGACAGAGAGACAGAGAGACAGGGAGACAGAGAGACAGAGAGACAGAGAGACAGAGAGACAGAGAGACAGAGAGACAGAGAGACAGAGAGACAGAGAGACAGAGAGACAGAGAGACAGAGAGACAGAGAGACAGAGAGACAGAGAGACAGAGAGACAGAGAGACAGGGAGACAGAGAGACAGAGAGACAGAGAGACAGAGAGACAGAGAGACAGAGAGACAGAGAGACAGAGAGACAGAGAGACAGAGAGACAGAGAGACAGAGAGACAGAGAGACAGAGAGACTGAGAGGAGGCATAGGAACTTTTTCAGACTGGGGCATTGGCCGTGGGTGTCATCCATGCCGCGGTAACGCTTACAGCTTTTCTCCTTATTGCTATAGGCACCCGTTCCGTTTCAACAACACTGGTGACCCTTTATTAACTATATTTCTACATCAGCTTTCAGGTTGTATCATCACTGTTCCAATTCTTCTGTGTTCTTCTTCTGTTCATTGGCATCTACAGGGCTGAGTCGTTTTACTTGTCTGTATATATTGGCTGTGGGATTATTAACTCAATTCTGGCTGGATTAACATTGGCTGCGTTAATTTTTCTTTTCTTTCTGGCAAACGGACGAACAAACGAAGATCACAGTGCGTTTTCAATTATTAAAACAATTTTAAGAACATTTCCAGTCCTTCGTTCCTCATGCATTTACATGGGAGGATTGTCAACGATTCTATTGGTTTTGCAAGTTTCCTGTCTTTTTGTAGTTTTCCGATATAAGAAACTCTTATTTGACATGAAGGAGTATAACAACCATGCAGAGAATGCCAGCTTTGACGGAGCTACTTTGTGATTTAAATTGAAAAAGATGACCTTTGTATTACCTATAAATTCCTATAAAATAAAGTAAAAATTGAAGGATTCACTCACACTCTCTGCTGACAAGGGAATAGATTTTCATCAGTGTGGCCAAATGAACAGAGGTATATCGCAAAGTGTGTCCCAATACTTCAGTTTTAAAGAACTGTTTTCAAAATCTACTTTCGACCCTTGTTTTTTTCGAGAAAACGCGATTTTTATGTGGCCCACCCCACTGTCAAATTCGATTCCCGAAAGTGGCCGGAGCGCGGTTCAAATTAAAATGTGTTTTTTGTGGTGCACTGGTAGAGTGTGACTACTAAGCAAAAACTTTTTGGTTCGAATCTTTGCGATGTTCTTTTTTTTGCTTTTGTATTAAAGAAAACAAAAATGTTTTTGCCGTGGTTATTGGTTAACACTGTTTTTTTCTAATTTCAATTACAAATATAATTTAAAAGGACTCAAGTGTTTTTCATATTAACACGAAATAAAAAGAAAATGTACAACTAATTCAACAGGGAATGATTCTTCAATACATTTTTGTTTTCTTTAATACAAAAGCAAAAATAGGAACATCGCAAAGATTCGAACCAAAAAGGTTTTGCTTAGTAGACAGACACTCTACCAGTGTACCACCAAATCACATTTTAATTTGAACCGCGCGCCGGCCACTTTCGGAAAGCGAATTTAACAGTGGGGTGGGCCACAGAAAAACCACGTTTTCTCGAAAACCAAGGGTCGAAAGCAGATTTTGAAAACAGTTTCTAAAAACTGACGTATTGGGGCACACTTTGCTATATAAATCGGTTCATTTGGCAACACTGATGAAAATCCATTCCCTCGTGAACTCATTCTAATTTGCGTAAACGTACACCTTTAACACGCGCCCTGCAATTCATTTTTACCCGGTTGTTCTCCGGAGACGGCTGTCTAATGAAGATTCCCATCCTCTTAACTCTCATCTCCATCGCCATGGGTATATAATCCTCATTTTTCTTTTAAATGGCTTTATTCAGGTATTTCTGGGGTTTCTCCTAATCAGATAGATCAACCAAGCACTAATCCATCGGAGAAAGGAATGTGAGTTAAAACTTTGCATCTTTTGCGAGTACAGTTCACAACTATATACTTTCAGATTCGATGACATTCTGAGTTGGGGACTTACATACAAAATCGTTGTTGCAATCCTTACATTTTCATTTGTCGGGCTGTTTATGTTCCTTCTCGTGATGCTTTCAGTACTTCATAAATTGGAGGTAATTGAAAACATCGTTTTTAGACTTTGATAAGCACCACGGACAGAATTTAGATCGAACTTGTAGCAGTGAAACTTTTTCTAATTTTGGGGCTTTAAGACACGATTTCTGGAAATATCGAGCCCAACCGGCCAAATTAGGAATTTAGATTTTCGCCGAACTTCGTGAAAAGGGCCTTAAACACAGGGACAATTATCGCTTTTTGATCCCGGGTTACGGTATGTCATTCCTGGTTACTGTAACTTGGCTCACAATTGTCCGATAACTTTAAGATATGTCAATTCAACAAGTTTGGCCGAATTTGTGAACGTTTTTAATTTTTTTGTCAAATTTGTAAAATTTTCTCCATTCGTTGAGGTTTTTCGATTTTTTTTTTCTCAAATTTGAAAGCGTCTGTAAGCTATATGACTAATTTTACCAAATCGCCCCCAGTTTTTGCTACAAAATTCTATTTTTCAAACACAAACATTACCGCCCTAAGTTTGTCAAAAAAATTTTTTTTTGAAAATCGTTTGTTTATCAAGCCGTTTTAAAATTATAAAAATTCAAAACACGTCAGAAAAGTTTCATTTTTATTATCGAGGAAAATTGGGGTTTATATAGATACACCGGGTTTTCAAAAAAAAAATCGACAAATTTCCCTATTTTTTATGACAATCTGCTTTGCATAGTTTTTTTTTCAATTTTTTGATACACTTAGGTAGGCAATGTTTGAGGTTGGAACAAATGTTTCTGTAGAAAAAACAGTGGGCAATTTGGCAAAAATTGTCATGTAGCTCACAAATGCTTACAAACATGAAAAAATCGAAAAAGCTCAAAAATTGAGAAATTAGGCTATAAAGGTTGACAAACTCTGACAATCGATAATTGCCGGAAGCGCTCAAAATGTTCTTCTAAGGCCATATAATTGTGTTTCACAAAGTTTGTCTAAAATCTGAATTTACAAATTGCAGTTTGCGGTCAATGACGTGGAGTATTTGTACCTCTTCATGTTCTTCAATGGAATCGCTATGGACAAATTCGCTTGGTTCTTCCCCTCCCTGGTCAACTTCGTCTTTTTCATCACCTTCTATTCCACCGTGATTCTCTACATAATCTACGACCCGTTCGTTTTCTACAACTTTGCCTTGAATTGCCTTCCCTGCCACCGTGAGTTAAAGAATTCAAAGTGAGTAGAACTCGAATTTTCAGACGAGCGACTGGCCGTGAGTCTTCGCTTTATTCTGGAGTTTGTCTTACTCTACTGGGCCCTTATTATCCTGAACGCAGTGTTCTACTACATCTACAACTTCTTTTAAGCATAGGACTCCTCATCGCAAGCTACGATTTTGTGATTAAAGCTCATGGTGTACAAACTTTTAATAAATGGGATAATTCCTGCACAGGAAAGGGAAACTGGGAAATGGGAGACGGGAAAGACACAGAATAAAACATAGAAATAGGCAAACGGAAAAATTTGCACATCGAGAGACAGAGAAAAGCGACAGAAATGGGATCGGAAAGAGAGAGAGAGAGAGAGAGAGAGAGAGAGAGAGAGAGATGCATCGAAAAGAGGCACAGAGAGAGAAAAGATGCAGAGAAAAGAGTTTTAGAAAAAGATGCAGAAAGAGAAAAGAGACAGAGACATATAAAAAATACAAACATAAAGACGGATGCAGAGACACTGACTCTGTGTGTGTGTGTGTGTGTGTGTGTGTGTGTGTGTGTGTGTGTGTGTGTGTGTGTGTGTGTGAGAGTGAGAGAGAGAGAGAGAAAGAGAGAGAGAGAGAGAGAGAGAGAGAGAGAGAGAGAGAGAGTTAGACATAGGGACAGAGAAGAAATGAAGAAAAAAAGATATTGATACAGAGAAAAGAGACAAAAAAGTGCCTGAGACAGGGAAAAGACTCAGAGACATAGAAAAGAGAGAGAGGCAGAGACAGAGAGTTAGAGACAGAGACAGGGAAAAGAAATGGAGAAAAGAGGCAGAGACAAAGAAAATATAGAGACCGAGAAAAGAGACAGACGGAGGCAGAGACACAGACTCTCTCACGTTCATGAGAGAGAGAGAGAAATACACACAGAGAGAGAGAGAGAGAGAGAGAGAGAGAGAGAGAGAGAGAAAGAGAGAGAAGAGGGATAGTGATCTTTTGACTTCCCCTTTTTCAACAAGACTCATCACTTCGGCTTATTTGACAGCTTACGCGGCCGAAGCATCCTATATTCCTCTTATACACAACACCAAAACATTTTCACGTTGCTCCGGAGTAGTTTTGGCATCAAATACATCTTTCATCGGCCCTTAGACCATTCGCTGTAACACATTTCAATTATTCCCATTCAACAACCGAAGCATTAATATCGAACCTGGGTTATTACATTCATTGAAATCGTGTACAACGTGCGCAATTAACTATGTATCAGTATGGTAGTAGTGGGATGAGAAGTCCTCCTAGACGTAGAACACGTCGTTGAACATCTCTACGTGGGAGAGGTAGCGGTAGGCGGCGTGTACGATCATCAGGGCCCAGCAGTGCATGCCGAAGTAGAAGACAAGCCACAAGAACAGGGCCAATCGCTCATCTGAAAGCTTTAGTCAGAAAGAAAGGGCAGCGAACCGTGGCTGGGAACGTAGTCCAAAGCGAGGCTGTAGAGGAGGTGCGGATGGCTGATGTCGTAGAAGAGGTAGAGCATGAGGATGGCGGAGAATATGATGGAACAGACGGTGTAGGCCAGGTAGGGCAGCAGCCAAGAGGCCCTCTCCCTGTAGATGCCGATGAACAACATCGTGATGCACAACAGCTCCACGCCCTCGATCGCGAACTGCAAAGAAATCGTTGAACATTTGATTGAAATTTTCAGTATAAAACAAAGAAATACTGAAACGGCGAAGATCAGGCATGGGCATAGAAAATCATCGACCGTGACTTTAAGTTAAGGAAGTCGCGCCGAGCCGTATCTCACTTATCGTTAGGGGGGAGGGGGGTGCGTCAAACGCCTAGCGTGTAATGTGGGGATCGCGCAAACGGACCCCACGGGTAGCTTGTTTATGTATGAGCGTGGGCTAAAAGTTCGCTCTATATATAGTGCACACCCCCTTTCGGTCTACCGTATTTAGTGTCAGCCGGGGTTCTCAAATGACGGCCCGGCCCGAGGGATTTTTTGGGACGGCCCGGCGGTATGAAAAATTAAATTTTGTATAAATCGGTACAATAATAATAATTTTTAAAGTGTTTTAAATTACTTAATAATGTTTGTTGCTAACATATAAGTCAATATTTGTCGTACAAAAAATAATGTCACCGACGGGGATCGAACCCTGGTCGTGTGGGTGGCATTTTGACTGGGTGGTCCCGGGAAAACGGGCCGGGCCGACCAAAACTTTCCAGCTGGTCCGGCCCGGCCCGTGAGAACCCCGGTATCAGCCAGGTGTCGATAGGGCCTTGAAAACTTCCAAATACCAACAGAGTATACTAAACCCTATGCGGAACGGGTCTAAACTACCCAAATTTTGGAACGCATTACGGGACCAATTTCGAAAATACCACTTTTCCAAGTTATTTTTCCCGGAGTACTGACATTTGCGTGATATTTAAAGCTCTGATAACCGGGTGCCAGGTATTGGCACAAACAAAATTTGACAATAATTCCGCACTATTGACAGACAGACAAGCTTTGATTCAGACAGCCGGTCCCCAATTCCACCGTCTTGTCGTAATCTGCGCAATTTTCGTTTGACCTCAGCACCAGATAGTTTATACAGCCATAACAGCTGCTAATGAGGGAACAAAGAGATTTTACGAGCCTCACCGTTAAGGAGAGGCGCCGACTGTTGATTTCGGGGCTTTTACGACCATTCCGGATAAAAAGTTTGGTCCCAGTTGATAGTCGGGTTCCGATAATTGAGATATCCAGCCAAAAAATCGATTCTCGAAGAAATTGACGTTTTTTAAGACGAAAATCCCACCGTGGATCCCTTGGCCTGAGTGGCGATTCCAAAGGCGATGACCACCAGACTCAGCACGGCGTGGATTGAGCCAACGCACTCGGCTCCACACTGAAACGTTGAACTTTGTTTTTTATGAACAATTAAAACAAATAAAAAATAAAAACTCACAAGGACGTGGAGGGTGCCACAGCAGCAGGTGTACTTCTCGTTCTCGTAGGGGAAGAGGATCATTTCTATGTCCTCTTCGCATTTGACCATGGTTCTCGCCGTGCTAGAACGTATTTATTGATTAATCATGGCAAAGGAAAAGGAAAAAAGAGTCAAAACACAAAAACCAACGAGAAACACGAAGATAAACTGAAGAAATCAGTGAAATATCCATTCCTGGCGGCAACATAAATTCGCGTGGTGAGTTTACGCGCAGGTCAGTTTGGAGCAAGAAATCCGAACTTGGAACGGCGATTCTTTCAAAATACATTAAAGGCAAAAAATCGCCCTTCTGAGTCATCTGGGTCAATCATCTTAACTTTTCTACGGCCGTACGGCGCGATTTTTGAATTTCAGTTATTTTTTTAAGAATTGACGTACCGAGAACGGAATTCTTATGCGAGCGTAAGTCACATAGACTTTGACATCAAAGTAACATGACAAACTACAACAAATTACGACGCGAAAGTTTTTTTTTCTGTGACGGATTGGAACATTGCCAAATTCATGGAAAAAGGCAAAGCTTACTTTATTGAATTTCCAGTCTGGGAATTCCACAGTGACTTTGAAATATTCAGATAAATATGAAACAACTGAATAGAATATAACTTTTCCCGCCCTTAAACTTTCGCGCGTCCGGTCAGATATAAAACCGAAGAAAAGAATAAAGAAAAATCCAACCCATTTGAGAACAAAATAAACAAATATGAACAACACACTTTACATTACGATAAAACTAGCAAGCAGTTTCAAAAACGGCAGAAATTCACACTTTCAGCTGGGAGTGCTCTAAAATTAAACCTCAGGTGGCCAAGGGAACGATGTGTCAGAGGCAGTATAAATTGCCTTGGCAAAAATTCAAGAAGATCGGATATTAATGGTCCCGACACGATGAGACCAGAATTCAGCTGTTGACATTGGTTAAAAACAACTGTCGACAATTTTCAACCAGTGACAACAGCTGAATTCTGGCGTCATCGTGTCGGGACCATTAATATTCGGTCAAAAAACACCGTCGCTACGTTTCTGTGAGTGTGCTCATCCAGTCAAATCACCGAACTTCATGTCGGGACCCGTTGCCAAAAGCCAGCTGCCTTGTCTTTGGTTCATGAACGTTGTCGAAGTCTCAAGTCGTACAAGGTCATAGGAATCTAAGAATCCCAAACCCCAATGGGTCCCGCCAAGAAAGGTCTTTCTTTTCAAGTCAGTCCTTCAACTTGCACGCAGCTGTTCAACTTACCAACCAACAGAGAAAAAAATAGCTGGGCAGTCCAACCCATTTGACAAAACACAAAACGAATGATCATAGTTCATTGGATGGTACAACCTCTCAAAATGTACAATGTGACAGAATGGGGAGGGAATGGTACATGTAGATTCACAGAGGACAACTAGTGGATGACGTCGTAGGCCTGGAGCTCCAGCATGCGGATGTGCTTGTAGCAGCGGTAGATCACTTGAATCCACCAGAACTCGAGGGCCAAGCCCAAGGCGAAAGCGAGGAATCCGGTGAAGCCGCCGATGCGAGTGACTGAAAAAGAAGGGATTATTTGGGAAAATGTGAAGAAAAATAGCCAGAGAAGCTGCTTGATTTGGTCCTGACACGAAAAGTTACAAAAGTTGCCTGTTGACCTGTCAACATCAGAATTTTCGTGCCAGGACCATTGAAGCTTCACTGAATTTTAGCTGCGGCTCGGAACAAACCGATTTTTCGTGGTAAGACCGATTTTTACAGAATACACAACACTGCCATCGATTTTTTTCGGCAACTGACCTATCTCTTTGCCAACTTTGCCAAAGTGGGTTCCTTCTCCGAGTAACTGATTGTCCATCGTGGGCCTGGTCTAAATATACCGAATTTTCCAAAACTCCTGCCTTGAAAAAGGACAACCTCGAGCAGCAACACCAATTTGCTGTCGGGCGACACGCAACTGACGATGTAGAAGATGACGCCGATGATGGCGGAAAAGGCCAGCATGCAGCCGAACGGCACCACGAAGCGAGAGTTGCGGTGGCGCTCAGACGTACCCACGAACAACAACACGAGACAGACGACCTCCACAGCCAACCAGAGCTTCTGAAACCATCATTTACACGGAAGCAGAGGCAGAAAGTACCTCGATAGGAGTGAAGAAGGCCGAGTTCACGTTCCAGACGGTCAGAAAGGCGGCAAAGGCGTAGATGGCTCCGATGACCTGGGCACCTCTCTGAAAATGGAAAAAAATAATGATAAAATGCGATAAAACTCACGGCGATCGGGAGGTAGCCACAGCAGCACCGCTCGTCGTCGTAGTCCATTCTAAAACAAAAAATAAATAAACAAAGAACGAAAGGAAAAGAAATCGCAAAATAAAGAAGCCAAATTTTGGGGAAATACAAATAAAAATGCGCAAAAACACGACAAAAATAGGATTTTGAAACGAAAATTCGTCATATCGCACGGGCTAAAACAGAAATAAAGGTCAAGGTTAACTAAATGGCGCAAACGAACTATGATAAACGTGGAAAACCCCTAAATTTGTTGTAAAATGGTTAAAAATGACCCCCAGAACATGAAAAGAACAGAAATATTGTTTATAAAACCACTTTTTTAAAATATTTACTTTCAAACAGCCAAAAACTCGAAAAACAGACGGAGAGAATGGCGAAACGGCGGAGAAACGGCGGCTTGACGGAAACTGTTTCCCCGCCAAGATTTGGCGCCAAACTGCCTTGGAACAAACTACACGGGCACCGGCAGAGCAAACTACAAACACCGCGGCTGGGACAGGCAGTGATAAAAAGACGCTGTTAAAGGACTGATTTCAAATTGGAAAACTGTCAAATGCTTAACCAATAACGAGTCTAGACGAAAGCATTAATATGACAGAATAATTTAGGAGCGGGGAACGTTAAACGGTATCTCCAATTGGCAACTCGGGTTATATCAAAAACAGAATTCTGTTTTTTCGAATTTCGCCAAACCCCGCCCCTTATCCTGCATTTGTACAAAGAGTCCCCCCCCCCCCACGAAAAATGCTCTAGACTTGCCAAAGATGCTTTTTGAGAGTTTTTGGCACTCTGCCAATACTGTTCGTGGCGGGACCACACGCAACCTATAACTCTTTTTTGGCAAAGTGCCCATGCCGTTTTCTGTCAAGGCCGTGGTTAGATACGCAGGGCAATTTTACAGTAACCCGTCCTTTAGCCGGGGTCCAACTTTTGGCTCCGGAGCATATTTTAATCCCCGCCGTAACTCTCTCCCCATATTTTCAAAGACTAGGGATGGAGACGCGGCTAAGAATAAAATTTTAATTGATGTTAATTAAACATTAAAATGCTGGACGGAATTCCACGGCAGGGATTCAAACAGTCCCCGAAACCGAAAAAATAGAGACCGGGGTGGGATACTGTAGACCTTTCATGAGAATCTAAGCGCGTTTCGGGACCTATCGAATTGCATATAATTCGCGCCAAAATGTGTATGTCATATTTAATTTTCCAACTGAAACAGAATAGCCCTTTAACCAAGATCCTTCCCTATGAAAATCTAGCCATCAGTCCAAATCAAACAAAAAATATTTTCCAGGTGAACCGACCCGATCTCAAATCCAGGGCGAGCCCCACTCTGTCTTTATTGTGCCCCTGAAAATGAAGGGAAAATAAAAACCAGTAGAGTGTATGTTATTTATTAACCAACGTGTGCGAAACAACAAAATCAACAACGTGAATGACAGAACATTGAATGCTTAATAAAAGCCGATGTCTAGACGTTGGAGATGGGGCGACGGGGGAAGTTGTTGTACAGTTCCAGGTCTTCCAGGTATTCGAAGCAGACTTCGAACGTCGACAGAAACAATTCGGTAACGAGCATCGCCCAGGCAGCAAACACTGAAAATCATAATCTACAGAAGAACACCATTCCTATCATACATCGGGAGGACGTGAAAGTTGACGGACCTATCCTTAACTTTTAGGGGGGCACAAATGGGGTAGCCACCCATTTCTTGGCCTTCCGAGCTGAATTTTAAGAAAATAGTGCATAACCGCCCGAACTTCTGCGTTTTTGGGGAATCTCTCTCAACCTGGGGTGAGCTCACAGTAGGATCCGCTTAGGCTGCAACGGAACCGTAATCAAGCCCAACGGGGCTATCAGGCTTTCAAATTTTGTTAACTTTTTTGAATTTTAATCCAAAAAATAGCCTCCGAAAGTGGAATATATCAGCTATTGATTCGACTTTAAAACACCGAAAAATGTTTAACAAAGTCTGTGAAAAATTATGTGCACCGTTTGCCGTTCTCCGCAGGCTTTTTTGCACGTGCGCACAGAATTTTCCTCATCAATAATTTGAATTTTGGCCATTTTATACTGTAACGACTCGGGACCCAACGTTTTCGCTACGAGACCCGGCTTCCCAGAACTACAAAATTTTCCAGATAGTTCTCCGCCATTTTTAGTCGAAAACATCTTTGAAATCATGAAAAAGTAGATAATAAAGTGAATTTCCGGAGGCAATTTTCTTGAACAACATAAATGTTTCTCCGATGAGATATGAAGTTATGTGTATTTCTTTTTATAGGATGAATTTTGAGAATCCACAAAAAAAACACCGAAAAATATGCATTTTGCGCAAATCGCTAGAGTTTTGAAAAATGTCAATTGCTGTCCGATGTTTAGCAGGCGGTCATTTTCAAAGGGACCACGGTTTCCATTTGGCGGCGAGCTGTGCATAGATCATTTTCTCGGCGATTATTTCCACACAAAAGGGTGCCTCCTCCTATCCCCTACAAACACACATACAGAGACCATAGCGCTTTATTATAAGGGACCGGGGGTAGGCGCGCAAGAAGTGCTATGAAATAAACGCCCATTAATCAATTTTATTAAAGCAATTAACGCATTTTGCTATCTGGAATTCGGCGAGAAAGAGAGACGGAAAGTTTACTGTCCGGGGGATTTCCACAGATATCGGCCAAAGTATAGGTGGGTCCCGGCACGATTTCCAAAAATCTACTTCTTTGCAACTTTAAAGATTTTTGAGTGATCGTTGCGATACTTTTAAAACATAAACACGATTAGAACTAGGTTGTCGTCATGGCAGGGTTCCAAGGATTTTGAAAATATTCCGTCCGGTATATCCTCAGACAGTTATTTAAGGAAAAACTGCCGCTTTCGACGCGTTGTGTACGGCGAGTATTTCCAACCAGGAGGGTACCTCCGCTGATTCACTTCATGTATGTTAACTTGCATCCTTCTGGCTAATTCTCCTTCCGCTACGCCGACATCCGTGGCGTGCCGCTCCGTTAGTTATCGTGACGTCTTTCGCTCTTCTCTGTTCATTGTAGCCGTCGCTCTCACCTCCGCCGGTCCTTCATGACTGAGATTGACATCGACAACCTCGCCACGCGAATCCTGAATGTGGGATCTCCGGGAGGCCGCCTGACCGCCAATGTGGGACCCTCTGTACCGCAAAAAACAACCCCTTGTTCAGGTGAACGAACAGGAACTGAGCTCGCTGTGCTTCAAGGCCAAGCAGGTGTTCATGAGCCAGAGTTCCCTCATCGAAATCGTGCCCCCCGTCGTCGTGTGCGGCGACATTCATGGCCAGTTCGCCGACCTGCTGCGAATTTTCGACGGAAACGGCTTCCCTCCGGAGGCGAACTACATGTTCCTCGGAGACTACGTGGACCGCGGGAGGCAGAACATCGAGACGATCTGTCTCATGTTCTGTCTGAAGATCAAGTACCCGGAGAACTTCTTCATGCTGCGTGGAAACCACGAGTGCCCCGCCATCAACCGCGTCTACGGCTTCTACGAGGAGTGCAACCGCCGCTACAAGAGCTCCCGTCTCTGGAGCACCTTCCAGGTGTGTTTCCGAACCGCGTAGTGTCATCAGAAGCTCAGGACACTTTCAACTGGATGCCGCTGTGCGGCTTGATCTCGGGCCGCATCCTCTGCATGCACGGAGGACTCTCGCCCCACCTGACGTCGTTCGACCAGCTGAGGAACCTCACCCGGCCCCAGGATCCTCCCAACCCTTCGATGGGCATCGACCTCCTCTGGTCCGACCCTGACCAGTGGGTCAAGGTTGTTCTTCCATTCGAGACCTATTTCATATGGCAATTTCAGGGGTGGCAGGCGAACACCCGCGGAGTGTCGTACGTCTTCGGCCAGGACGTGGTCACCAACACCTGCGAGAGCCTGGGACTGGATCTGGTGGCCAGGGCTCACCAGGTGGTCCAGGACGGATACGAGTTTTTCGCCTCGAAGAAGATGGTGACCATCTTCTCGGCTCCCCACTACTGCGGCCAGTTCGACAACTCGGCCGCCACCATGACGGTCAACGAAGAGCTCATCTGCAACTTCACAATGTACAAGCCGACTGGAAAGACTGCGCGAATGGCTGCTCGCCGCGGATAAACAATAAATACATGCCGTTATTTGTGTTGTGTTTAGAAGTTTATATTTGTGTTGTGTTTAGAAGTTTATGTGATTTTTTATATTACCAATGTTGTTCTGTAATCGTAAGAGCTTAGTTTGCTTGTTAACATAGAATGTCTTAATGTTTAATGTAGGTCTAGCCGCTGATCAAACTAATCTTTCTGAAAGAGGGCAGGCCCGGCCCTTAGCCAACGCGGCGCGCAATAGTGCCGATCGCACTCCCTCTATCCTCTTCCCTAACGCGTTAACACACACACACGTTAACGGACACCCACGAAGTGTGGATACCCGGATTCCTTCGAATTTCGCACAAGGCCATGTTCAATTTGACTTTCGCCAAAACCACCATGAAAAAAGTGGAAAAGCACGGCGAAAGAAAGGCCCCGGTTAAAGGGTTTAAGGGGGTGGAATCCTTTGGTATAACTGGGTAAAGCACAAAAATATGCTATGTAAACTGAAAACGGACATCATATCCGTGTTCAGGAGGTCAACTATGACCTTAGGGCCAATTTTAAACAAAAAAATTTTTTTTTCTAAAAAGTTGTTTTAATTCCCCATACTCTAAAGCTATTCTGACATGTTTTCAAGTCATTTGGAGGCAAAAAAATTTGGGTCTGGGGGGAAGTGGACTAGTAACCTTCCCTGCGCGGGCAATAACCTTCCCTGCGGGGGCTGGCCCGCCAAATAGTCAGTCCGACTCGTGAGAATTTCTAGGGCGGAGGTCATTTGGATGAAACCGACGCTTTAGAACAGAGTGGAAAATTATCAGATACGTAGATTCCAACTATACATCTCAAAACTCAAATAAAACCGAGTGAACGTTATTCATTAACCAACGTGTGCGAAACAACAAAATCAACAACAATGAGTGGGAGAATAGTGATAACAGAAGAAACAGACGCCTAGACGTTGGCGACGGGATGACGATGGATCCTCTTGTGCAGCTTCAAGTCTCGCAGGTAATCGGAGCAGGCGTCGAACACCGACAGCTGCAACCTCAAAGCCCACAGCTTGATGGTAGCACGCACTGGAAATCGTAGTTTACAGGTGCTATACTCATTTTCATTTTAATTTAATTAAAGAAACCACAAAAAAACTGCCAACTAGACTGATAAAATAAGGAAAACTCACTAGCTCCGAAGAGAAAATTGCTGTATACAAGAGACTTCGGTTCGAACGATTCCTGGCAAGCTGGTTAGTTAAAATCGACATCAAACAAACCTTCATAATCCCGGCGATGCTGCCGTTGGGGTAGAACTTGCTGAAGATACAGAGAAACACGATGGTGATCCAGAAGAACATTTGGATGCAGATGACGGCGATGTAGGGAGTCATGTCGCCGGAGCGCTTGTGGTAAAGACCGCCGATGAACAACAGAAGGAGGCAGAGGATCTGCGGGCCGACGATAATCCTCTGAAATTGCGATAAAAATGCCAAGAAACAAGCACTAACGTTCCAGGTGGTGATGACATCCTCCTTGGGAGACAACACGGCGTCGTGGAGGTCGAAAACGTGGAAGATCACCAGGAGGAAGGCCAGCATCTTGGCTCCAGTCTGGAACGAAAATATTTGGGGATTCAGAAGACCAAACCAACCAAAACATGGATTCCACAATAGAGGTACTTTCGGTCGTGGTGAGGGAACGCGATGGTGGTGGAGTAGCTCGGAGGAGCTTCAGAAGTTCCCGACTTCATCCTAAAACAACGTTAGTACAATTTTTTAAATTAAGGAAACAAAAAAATGAAGGTTCTCAAAAAAAAAATAGGCTGTGGAAACCTACCTTTGAGTAGTTCTCGATAATTCGGAATTTTTACGATATGAAATAGCTGCTGTGAAACCTCCATGTATACAGCAGAAAACTTTCGATAAACTACCGCCTCCGTGGTTTTGGCGAGGGCTGGTAAATTTGAGGGTCGCAAAATATACCCCTGAGGTACGACCAGGTGTGTTTAAAACGAAACACTAAAGTCGAAAACATCTGGATAACTAGCCCATTGAAAAGGAAGACAAAATAAAAACATTGCACCTTTTATTAACCAACGTATGTGAAAACAACAAAAACAACAACAATGAGTGAAAGAACAACGATCGGTTAATAGGAGAAACGGACGCCTAGACGTTCGAGGCGGGGAGAGCAGTGGCCAAGTTGTTCGACGGCCTTCAGGCAGCTGATGCAGCGCTTGAAGGTGTCCCGCGAGATGAAGTAGAGGGCAAGGCGGTGGACAAAATCAGCTGAAATTTTCAAAGTTAGATGAAAGTATGTGAAAAGGATCTAACAAACTGATATGGTTAATTGTTTGCGTTTAAGTGCTCACCCCACCCCCTTTTTTGTGCTAAAAGCGAAACTTCACGGGGTGGTCTACTAATCCGGGATTCTCATGGGCCGGGGCATTTGGAAAAATTTTGGTCATGGCAAAATCAATTACCAGCCCGAGTTGGCCCGCGATTTTTGACAATATTATTTTTTGCATGTGACTCCTTTCAAGGTTTATATTTTTCCACTCTTTTTTAAGGAAAAAAATTGTTCTCATTGTGCAAAAGATAATGTTTAAAGGGGGATTCGAACTACCCTATATAAATTTTGTGTTAGCCATGGCCGAGTGGCTAAAAGGTTGGACTGGCAAACCAAAGTTTGTAATATTGATTATTATGTTAAATACGAAAAGTCATGGGCTATACCCTGCCTTTTCACTCTTTTATTACAACGAGAGGTTAAAGGGTAGTAATGACGTCATTTAAAGCCCTATTGAAACCCGGCTGGCACGAATTACGGTACACCACGCACTAATTACCTCATTCATCATTAAAAAGGGGGTGCATTCAGCATATAGCGCAAACTTTCGGCCCATGCCTGAATAGAAACACTATCAAGTAATTTTAAGCAGTTTAAAAAATTATTACGCCGATTTATACAAAATTTAAAAATTTCTTTTTCATTTACTGCTGGTCAGCCGAGCCGTCCCTAAAAATCTCCAGGCCGGGCCGGCCCTTCATTTGAGAAACCCATGAAAATAATCTGAAAATAGCAAAAACCTACAAGCTCCTTTGATGAACTTGTCATCGCCAACCAACTGAGGATTGAGCGATTTCTGGATATTTCCGGCGATGGAGCTGTTCGGGTGGTGATGGCTGTAGACGCAGAGGCAGAAGGTGATCAACAGGAAGACCATTTTCACGGTCAGGACGTAGGTGAAGGGGTAGAGACTGCGAGAGCGCTTGCTGGCCAAACCTTCCATCAACAGGAAGAGACAGATGATTTCGGGGCCCAGGGTAATTCTCTAAAACCAGAATAGGTACTTTGAAAGTACGAAAGGATCTTACGTTCCAGGTGGTGACGATGTCCGCCTTCGGTGAGAAGAGGGCGTCGGGGATGCTGAAGAAGTAGTAGATCATCAGGACAACGGCGATGAGAGCACCAACGTTCTGAAAAATTCCAATATTTAGTGCCAGGCTTGGCTCTATCTTTCTTTTTTTTAAAAACCCGCATATTTCGTGGGCGGTATACCGTATTAAGTGCAAGTCGGGTGTCAATAGGGCCTGAAAATTATGTCATTGTGACCGTTGACGCAATCCCTTTGTAATAAAACTTTTAAATGACAAGGTATTGCCCATTGGCTGTTTGATGCCAAATGTCATAGAAATACATGAACCGCGAATTGATCGTGGGGGACCCCACATACAAAAGTGGGTCAGAGTTAGTAATTACAATTTTATAACACCAGCTGCGGTCCAAAACATCCTTCGTGGCGAGACCTCCAAGCCGTCAAAGGCGGGCTAACGCACATTTATGATTGATACAATTGATAAAATCGATCGGGTTAACATTAAAAAACCGTTCTATATCACCACTTTTGACAAATTTATACCACAACAGGGCGTAAGCGGAGAGAACTGACCATCACGTGCAGGGTAGAGCCGAGGACGTAGTCGATGTGATCGTGAGGGAACGGGGCAGTGGCCAGCTTCATTCTACAAACAAAAAGAATGAGAAAACGGTGCTATGTGGGTTGGGGGGGGGGGGGGCAGATCCAAAAATTTTTCCGGGGCCTTATTTTTTCATAGAAACGTGCTCAAATAGGTTTTCGAATATGGAGAATTCAAAAATACATATATTAAATTTAAAAAAAAATAATTTTAAAAATTAAAAAAAAAAAATTAAATTTTGTAAAAAAAAAATTTTTTTTTCTTCCGAATTTTTTCCTTTTTAAAATTTTTTTTCTTATTTACTGTTTGCATTATTTTTCTTTCAACAGTTGAGATAAGGTTGACTCTTCGCATTGAATACTGTGAGTATTCATGGTGTACTCCTTTAGCGGTTAACTAAGTCCGTCTCTGTCAACATTTCGTCGGCCAGTCATCTTGTTGCTTTTGCTTTTTACCAGACATAGTCAGGATACAGAAGAGAGATGACCGAAGAGACAGAGACAGGTAGTCTCCATAGAACTCGATATTTTGCGTTTCAGTCATTCAGTTGATTTCTAATGGGTTTCCATATATTTGAACAAAAAACAGGCACTGTGGTTCAATACTGATCTTCACTTATCCGGTCTCTCTGAGGGTTGTGCCTTCTTAGAAAGAACTTCTTAGAATATCGTTTGTCAGATTCTAACTGCCCATGTCCTTTCCTCGAGAGTGCATGCGCATGCTTTTTCTTCTTCCAGTTTGTATCCGATATTATGCAGATGGCCTTATATGCCAGTATACCGATTGGCCTTCTGAGCAGATGGTCGAGTACTCTTGTTCTTTTTGTCGCCACCACATCAGTTGGTTTCTGCAGGCGTGGGCCCTTGCACTCGTCATCTGCCAGTTTATGTTGTCGTCTAGTAGACATCAAGGGTCAGGATGAGGGCCCAGGGCTCGGAGCTGTAGAGGAGAATTGGCCAGATGACTGTGATCTTAACGTCGACAGCGCTGTTCCACAGGCATGTTTTCAGGGTGGCGATGGCGACTTGCGACAACGCTGGAAAACGTAAGCTGTCAAATCCCCAGTGACGGTGATGATACTTCCAAGGTAGCACAACTGTTCCATCAATTCTATATCTTCGCTGTCAACTTTCACTCTCTTTTTTCGTTGGCACGGCGGGTCTAGTCAGCTTACGTCGGAGGATCAAGATCTGATCCATGGTGGAGTGGCTTCCTCAGCATCCGCACTCGTTGCCCCTTTCGTAGCCGGCCCGAAGCACCATTTGGGGGGGGGGATTACGTATCGAACCCCAAACGCTCCTTTCTCCCTAGATCTGTTGAATGGCGTTGACTTGCCTTTCGCTGGAGTGGAAAGGCGATGATCGTACTCCTGTCTTAGTGACAGGGCAAATTCATCCTCCACGATTTCCCAGCTGTGCGGGATGCTCGGACGTGGCCTTCAACCGTCCGCTGTAAAGCCGGAGAGGCTATAACCTTTTCCGGGAATCCCGGACCGGGATTCTGTTCTTCCTTGGTCTACGACGTGTCAGGCACAACCCTCAGAGAGACCGGATAAGTGAAGATCAGTATTGAACCTACAGTGCCTGTTTTTTGTTCAAATATACGGAAACCCATTAGAAATCAACTGATTGACTGAAACTCAAAATATCGAGTTCTATGGAGACTACCTGTCTCTGTCTCTTCGATCTCTCTTCTGTATCCTGACTATGTCTGGTAAAAAGCAAAAGCAACAAGATGACTGGCCGACGAAATGTTGACAGAGACGGACTTAGTTAAGCGCTAAAGGAGTACACCATGAATACTCACAGTATTCAATGCGAAGAGTCAACCTTATCTCAACTGTTGAAAGAAAAATAATGCAAACAGTAAATAAGAAAAAAAATTTTAAAAAGGAAAAAATTCGGAAGAAAAAAAAATTTTTTTTTTACAAAATTTAATTTTTTTTTTTTAATTTTTAAAATTATTTTTTTTTAAATTTAATATATGTATTTTTGAATTCTCCATATTCGAAAACCTATTTGAGCACGTTTCTATGAAAAAATAAGGCCCCGGAAAAATTTTTGGATCTGCCCCCCCCCCCCCAACCCACATAGCACCGAGAAAACTGCACCCATTTATGGATGCTTAAAGCAATAGAAAATATTAAAACGTTAAATGGAAACGGTCCATAATTAGGTCGAAGTACCGTATATATCCTTAAATTAAAGCAAAACACGCGGAAATCGAAATTTAGCGAAACTATGTAAACATTTCCAGCCACACAACCCAGTTAACTGACTCTGCTTTCTTGATGTACAGCTCCAGATCGTCCAAGTAGTCGACGCAGCCGAGGAACGTCTGCCAGCAGAAGGCGTAGATAGTAACCCAGTACAGGCAATAGGCTGAGCCCATGTGTCAATGAAGCAGAGTAAACTCACAAGATCCGCTGATGAACTTATACTGGTCTTCTTTCTTGAGATGGAGAGATTTCTGCATCGCTTCGGCAATGGAGCTGTCCGGGCTGTGGTGGCTGTAGACACAGAGGCAGGAAAGTATGAAGAAGAAGGCCATTTTGGCGACCAGAGCGATGATGTAAGGCACAAGGAAGCAAGATTTTCCCCTGGCCAAACCGACGAACAGCAGAATGAGAGCGATGATATCAGGGCCGATGATGATCCTCTGTAATTTGGAAGAATTATAAACAAAAACAAAGAGATACAAACGTTCCACGTGGCGAGGATGTCCGTCTCGAATAAGAAAAGGGCTTCTCTGAGGCGGAAGATGGCGAAAATCAACAGGAGAACGGAAAGGGCCTTTCCTCCCGTCTGAAAAGACAACAATTGAAATTAAAGTATATTAAACTAACCATTACGTGGATCCCACCGAAGAAGGTGTACTTGGGATCCGTCTCGGGGCACGGATGATACAGTGCGGTAAAAAAGTATAGTTCCACTTCAAAACTGTGATTATTATGAAACTCGTTTAGAATCTTGGTGAACCCTATGCACCATCGTTTTTGTCATGGTCGAATACCCTTTGCTGCAACGAACAAGATCTTCACATTTGCATATTCAAATTTTACGCTAACTTTATCGAAAAATGCAAAATTGAGGTGGGAAAAAAGTATAATTCCATCCTCAAAAAATCGATAATTTCTCGAGATTCAAAGAACATCATTAGTCAATAGGTCCTTACACAAGACGGAGACAGTCTTAGGAACGTCTGGGAAGGGAAAGAGACAGTTTGCGGAGCATTGAAGGCATCAACGTAGCCCACTTTTGACTTTTGGCCTTATTAAGATGATGGAGGTTGCAAAACTGCTTGTTTCGTTTGGCTTCAGCCTCCTCATGACACAAAATGAGAAAGTTTGGAGTCACATTGAGCTCCAAAGCCGCCCAAAATATTCTGAGAGTGAAAACTTTGTTAGAATCATCCGTTGAATACGATACAGACAGGAGCCGTTTCCCAAAATGAGCAAAATCTGGATACCGGTAAGAATTTTTTGGAGCCCCGAGACCCACACCATTGGAAAGCCCTTGAAAAGTAGTCTCAGAAAATGTTTTTGTTGCAGTTCAGAAAAAATTTGTCTTCGAACAGACAAGCGTGAAAACATGAAAAGTTGTTGTTTTTTTGCAAGAAAATTCGCATTTTTTTAAATTTTCCATTGGAATACAGAGTGTAATTTTGGTTTTAAATGCTTGTCTGTTCGAAGACACATTTTTTCTGAACTGCAACAAAAACATTATCTGAGACAACTTTTCAAGGGCTTTCCAATGGTGTGGATCTCGGTGCTCCAAAAAATTCTTACAGGTATCCCGATTTTGCACATTTTGGCAAACGGCGCCTGTCTGTGTCGTATGCTAGTGAATTTTCGTTTTCAACACTTTAATCTGTTTCTAAGACTTTGATCAATCGAATGAGTTAGACCATGTCGCTCGAATGACTTTTAAAACAGCAAGAAAAGAGGAACTATACTTTTTTCCCGCACTGTAGCTCGGAGGAGCTTTGGAAGTTTCCGACTTCATCCTGAACAAGGATAGATTCAAAATGAATATGAATAGCGTTACAGGTTAAGCCTATCAGTTTCCGGACCGAGGTCGCGAAAACTGAACATAAACAATTTTCAAAATAAATGGAGGAAAAATCACTGACATCATACGACAAAGCGGAGGGTAACGACAAAAACACCCGAAAAAAGACCTAAAAATTGTCCCAAAAACGAGGTTGCGAAACTTGAATGGCAAAACTAGACGGTCCCAACACGATAATAAACAATCCTGCAATGATAACTACATACGGTAGCATGGTCTCATAACGATTAACGTTTGAAAGTTTTATTTTGTTTTACTATTTTGGTTTATTTCACTTTCAGTTTCTTTATAACTTCTAATAAAAAGGCTTCTTTCTTTTTTCAGAAAAGTATTCTAATGTTTTCAGAGTTCCGTAAGATACGCCGCTTCTCGGACTCTCATTGCCATGTTGGGCGCAGTGCGGTCCGGTCGTCTTTTTCTAAACGTGAGTTTTATTGCTTTCTAAGTTTAAATCCTGGCACACCCTCTTTTTAACTTTTGTTATCATCACTCTGTTACAGAATGCTCGGCTTCTGTCGCATGCGGCCAACCGGAAGACGCAGCCAGTCTCTGAAATCCCGACCATCGACAGCATGATGCCTTCCCTTCTGCGCTACATGGCGTTAGTTTTTTCTTGTTTCTTTGGGAAAATCAGGTTTTTCTTCTTCAGTGAAACGGAGAAATTGGGAGAGAATCAGCTTCCCGAGCAGCTGGAGCCCAGGACCATTTCGGACAGCCACGTGCAGTTCCGCATCCCGCTCAGCACCGGATCGCACAAGAAGTTGGAGTACCTGAGTGCCGGAGGCAATGTCAGACACGGAAAATTGCTGGAGGTGGAGTACTTTACGAAATTTAGCTTTTTGGCTACATAAATAACTACGAGAGAAGTAAAGTGGTTTCATGCCACACGGCTGGCACTAAATTCTAACGGAAATATCAACTTTTATGCTAGTTTTTGTACTAATTTGATCTACGGACGTTTTAACTATACAAACTCATTTGTATTTTGATGGTCTACCGTATTTCCTGCCACCCAGCTGTCAATAAATCGCAATACACGGTTTTCCCTTTGGGTGGACCTTGGAGAAAGCTGGTCCCCCTGGTATGGTTACGACACTGTTTGCATGTCATGGCCGTAAATTCTCTCAACTCAGCAGATTGACGCCTGGCGCTAATGGAAAGGATCGTAAAATCTCTTTGTTCGCTCATTAGCAGCTGTTGCCGCTGTATAAACTGTCTGATGGCAAAGGTCACTCGGAGAGACCCTAAATTGCAACAGGAAGCAGCTGGAATGCGGGAGTGGGTATAGAACAGTCTATTATGATCGGAAAAATAGTTTATTCGTGATTGCTTGGTCATGTTTTTACTTTCGAAATGGTGTCTTTTCGACACCCGGCTGTCAAAATCGAAATTGGCTCACTACCAGTCGGCTGTCAGTAGGATGAAGCACGCAGCTGTTAGTACAGAAGTTATGACATCACCATCTGTGTCTCTGATCCGCAGTTGGTCCTGCCACCCGACTGGTACTTAGAGGGGGCTGACCTCACTTGTGCTAGCCAAAATTTGGGTGCCAAATGATGTAACTGTACGACTGACCGGCTGGTGGGAAGATTATTGAACCAGTCGGCTGTCTGTAGCAAACAAAAACGAGGCCTTACAATAAAGGAATAGGGACTGATCCTGGCAGTCGGGTGGCAGAAAAACTACCACCAACCGACTGGCAGGGAAACGAAATCTCTCATGCCAGGCGGTTGGCAGAAGAAACCGGCCGGCAGCTAATTCTCGTTAACGGCACGGTGGTCTACATCAGTTACCATCAGTTACTGGTGCCTGGCTGGTTCTAATAAGGGGCTTACGTCACTTTTCACAGCCCTAAGTGGTCTCTATCTCTGTGTGGTTCTCATACTGAAGCAGCCAGCGTTGGTATTATTATGACTTGTCTGCTGCTTCTCTTTTATCGCAGCTCGAAGTCAGTGCGCCCGGTGTGTTACGAATCCCACCTGGAAATGTCTGCGCACCGCTTGCATACAGTTATGGGCATAATTCGTGGCAAAATTTTCGTCAGCAATAAATTTAATTGTGGTCGATTTATTCTGTAGCAGCTCTGGACCCAACGCCATCGCTACGAGACCCAACTTCTGAGAAGCACACATTTTTTCTCTCGATGAAAATTATCTTTCAAAGCATGAAAAAAGCTAGTAAAAGGAATTTAAGAAGGTATTTTGCTTAACTGCGCAAAAATTTCACCAATACCATTTGGTTTTATGCCAAATCTATGTTGCAAAACTTGTCTCTGAAAGTTTAATGTATCAGCTGTTACATCGAGTTTAAAACACAAAAAAATGCAATGTGCGCAATAGGGTTGTTTAACTGCCGGTAATTTTCAAAGCGCCCGCGGTTTCCTTTGGGCCACAGGCCGTTTAATTGCGAATGTTTTATGTTGTCAGCTTGTCTCTAATCAGTCAAGTTTAACTTTTTCGTTTCAGGACCTGGACAACCTAGCCGTCTACGTCTCCCTGGCTCACAACCGTGCGTCCCGCGACGATTCCGGAATCGGCCGGGTGGGAAGTGCGCCCCGTTCTGTGGTGACGGCGGCCGTGCAACGGATCGACCTGCATCAGGCCGAACTCCAGCCCACCAGGGACATTGTGATCGACGGTCGGGTGACCTACGCCGGAACCTCTTCCATGGAGGTCTCCCTTCGCATCTTCCAAGACGACGACTTGGGCAACGTGCAGCAGCTCATCAAGGCGAACTTTATCATGGCGTCCCGTTCACCGACGACGGGCGGTGCGGTGAGGGTCCATCCACTGGTGGGGACGAACACGGAGGAGGCGGCTGTGATCAACGACGGGAGGGAGAATGCGAAGGAGAGGAAGAGGCAGAGGGAGAGGTGTCTGACGACCACCCACCCCTCGAATGAGGAGTTCCGCAGCCTCCATCAGAACTTTCTGGTCGCCGTGAAGCACAGGAGACAGATGGAGATTGGGGTGAGAAGAGAGAGAGGGAGAGAGAACTAAAGGTTTGCCCTACGTCTTGTGCGTTTCCACCTTTGTTGCAAAATACTACTTCGTAGGTGGTCTAGCGTATTTCGAGTCAGCCGGGTGTCAATATAGAACCCTAAATGACGTAGTTTTGGCTGTTCACGCATCCTCGCTTTGTGATAAGAATTGGGATATAAGGGCCTCTTAACTGCTTCCAGTCGTATCAACTCAATTAACCCCCCCCCCCCCCCCCACACTCGGTTTGGCCTCAATGTGTGCGTGGGGGGGAGTTAAGTGACACGGCAAGTACACTTCATTGAGATTCGCAAGTAGAGCCGCACGCAGAGGACGGCCCAGCCGCAGGCGACCTTCGCAGGCTTGGCGGGTCTCAAACGCATGAGAAAAGCGGGGAGCGAAGAGTGGCCTATTGCGCTGTACTTGCGCATCGTGCATTTGGAATGGGGTGGGGGCTTAACTAGTATGTGCCATTAAGGTCCAGGTAAACTTTTAATCACTGGATTTGTTGTCCTCAGAAACGAATATAGATACTCACTATTTGGGGGGGCTTAACTTGATTAGGTGGGGATAACATGATAACCTATTATTGAACTGGAGGGGGTACCAGCTTTATTTTCTCATTGGGAGGAGCTAGCTTAGATAGGGTTACAGGGCACAACGGATTTTAGCTGAAAAGAAAGAGAAGGCATAGCGATATAGGCGGACAGTGAGACTAAGAAACAGATGTAGAAGGGAAGAGAGAGAGAGAGAGAGAGAGAGAGAGAGAGAGAGAGAGAGAGAGGCAACCCTGCATTTCCAGGAGAACCAGATGTGGCAGCACGACACCCTGTCCCAGGTCGTGACCATCTGTCACCCGGAGAACAGGAACATCCACGGCAACGTTTTCGGAGGGTTCCTCATCAGAAAGGCCCTGGAACTGGCCACCGCCACCGCCAAGATCTTCTACAAGGTAGGGAAGCGGGCCGGCCCGTCATTTCTCTATCTGGTGGCTGTTATAGCTGTTTCTCGGGATGCCTCTTACTTTACCTTGTAGTTTGTTCTTTTTTCCAGGGTCGCGTGAATCTCCTCTCGGTCGACGATATCGACTTTGTGCGAAAAGTGGAGATCGGCGACATTCTGCAGTTCACCTCCCTCGTCGCCGTCACCGAGGGCAAATACATCCAGGTTCGGAATTTTTAAGGGATTCTGAGGAAAAAGCGACTTTTCAGCTGCGAGTGCTGGCCGAAACGAGGGACAAGTCGTTCGAGAAGCAGACGAGCAACGTGTTCCACTTTACCTTTGTGACGGCCGATGGAAAGCCGGTGAGAAGAGGGAGGAAAGAGGGGAATTGAGAGACTTTTTCAGGCGAAGGAGATTGTGCCGAAGCACTACGACCACGGAGTGATGTGGCTGGAGGGCAAGAGACAGCTCGAGAAGACGATTGGAGAGGTGCTGCGGCAGTAGACGAATGAGTTCAATTCAATAGAGGAATGAACCATTATCACGGTTTTGTGGAGATCGAAGATTCTGGCTTGTACGCCTATGCGATTTCGTGCGGCGTATGTCTGTAAAAATTACAACCGATGACAGCTGACAACAGTAACTACTAATAGTCTAAAATAGCGGCTGCTAAGTCCATCCCCCCCACGTTTTCCGCATCTCTTCTTGTTCGACTCACCGGGAGATGCAACAGGACGCACGGTGAGAATGCGGAAATCCGGGTGGAATTGGCAGTCGCTATTTTAGACTCGTACTGGTTACTGTTTTCGGCTGTCACCGGCGTAATTTTACAGACACACGCCGAAGACGCCGCACGTACAACGCGGGAAAGAGAATTTTTCAAACAAAAAAAAAAAGAAAGCAAATTTGAAATTTCCGTGTTGTGCGTGCGGCGTAGTTTAGTGATTGTGGGCGACGTCTCCGGCGTGTTTCTGATAAGATGTAAAAAAAAAATACGCCATTCGTGCCAGCCGATACCGTATCCTGTAAGCGCCTGAAATAGCGACTGCCAATTCCACATAGATATCCGCCAATACCCACCGTGATCTACAAAATTCCGCAACACTTTTGCATTTAAGTGTGCGTATATTTAGTCATTTAATTCTTTTATTCATTTAAGTTTTGATATTCGTTTATTCATTTACGTTTCCAAGGAGAGCACAGAATTCCACAGCGTGGATCCAAATATGCCCCAAAGCCAAAAGATGGTTATAGTTTAAAGGGCGGATACTGTATCCAGCCGTTTAAGCGTTTGGGGACCCATTGCATTCAAATCATGCCAAATTAATTCGTCATAATTACTCTGTGTTCAAATTAATTTCCATTGAGAATCTGAAAAATTGCCTCAAAATGCGAAAAAACGCAAATTTTATTCGCTGTCCTATGTTTAGCCGCCCGCTATTTCCAGTGCCCGGCATAGAATGACTCCACATCTCGACCCAAAAAGAAATAAAAAAACATTTATTCAGGACATGAAAAATTAAACTGTGAGAGTTTGTGGCTCTATTTATGAGGACCGGTGGGTGAAATGGGGGGAAGGGGACGATTATCCTCGGCGGCGTTGTGCTAGCAGGGCTACCAGTCGATCAAGATTTTGGTGCCGAAGACGGATTCTACAGAGTATGCCACGGTAGTCTCTGCGTTCTTGTTGCAGTTGGTCGAGAAGAGAGAGGGCGTGCATCCGTTTCAGAGCATCGGCTGCCTGGGCAAGATTCGTGCTAAGCCCGGTCGTAATGTTATCCTCCGTCTCCTCCAGCATGGCTTCGAAGAGGTCCAGATCGTCTTGGGCCTGACGAAGGTTTCTGTAAACAAACATTCACGTTGTACCCTACTTTCATCTCATTGGTTCTGAACAAATTGAGCAAAGTTTCGGTGTTTCAGCCCTCCGATCAGTCACAGTGTTGTTACTACAGGAACTGTTTTAAGCTGATATTAACCTTTTTTGAATTTCATAACGGACCATTTGTATTTTTCTAAGAGTAGTTTTCTGCACACGAATTTATGTCGTCCGCTAAAAAATAAAAGATATTCAGTGTAAGAGAGAATTCGATCGATATGATGGGTCATATCGTAGCTCAAACATAATTACTTTTGTCTTACATAGTCGCGGCATAAAGAGGTCAGGTCAGATAAATGCGTGGATCCAATATTATTTTGATGTTGTAATAAGAAATTCGACATCAAAAGACATCAATGTAGGGTTAGCGAGAACCTTATTTTACTTCTACCCATCGACAAGCCTTTCGTCTCTAACCTACTAGTTTGCCTTTCTCTGCGACGGAAACAAAAACAACAATACAGAAAGTTTACAAAACGTATGAACCACTAACCCAAAAACAAAAAAACAATCAACGCCTCGTTTATGGAGAATTCAACAGTGGAATCAAACGGAAACGATGTTATTGACGAACGATCCGTGTTATCTACTACGCCTCCATGGCGGTGGCCAGCTGCTCCGAAGAGTTCGAAACGGCCGTGGCGATGTCGCTCTGCAGATCCCCGCCGTTGGCAGTGTGAGCCGAGAGGGAGCGCTCGACCCCGGTCAGGAGGCTGGCAGAAAGGGCACTCTGGGCACGGCTGAAATGGAGAACATCTCAATCAGTCGTCTTCAGAAGTTTGTACCCAGTGTAGCAGGAGTCGGACTTCTCAGCTCCGGTGAGCATGGTATGGGAACACGCGGTAACAGCCGCGTACGACATCTCAGAAGCCGTGAGCATGGTCCTAGAAGCGGCAGTGACGACTCCAGTCGTGGGCAATCTTAAAGTACAGGGGTCAGTTAGTCCTTTAAGAGAAAAGCTTACTCCCACACGGTGTGACACGAGAGCGTGTCGGCGGCGGTGAGCATGGTGCGGGAGCAAGCGGTCCTCGCAGCATCGGACTTCAAAGAAGCCGTGAGCATGGTCCTCGAACAGGCCGTGATCGCGGGGTCGGAGGTCTCCTGACCGGTGACCATGGTCCTGCTGGCAGCCGTGACAACTCCCTTCGAAGGCTGGCTGGCCGAAGACAGGGCGTCCCTGAAAGATTCAGTTGTGTAGAACACTATGGGCTGTGGCTGCATGTAGCGGCCACCCTCTCAACACACTCTGCGTCTCTAAGGTAGATCGATCATTACGTCTCTACCTTATATCGCCCTGTGAGTCTCTAATCTAACACTCTGAGTCTCTAACCTAACTACTCTCTGCGTCTCTAACCAACACAACAATGTGCGTCTCTAACCTTAATAGCTCGTTGTGTCTCTA
The DNA here is from genome assembly GCA_964057215.1 of Oscheius myriophilus. NCBI lineage: Eukaryota > Metazoa > Nematoda > Chromadorea > Rhabditida > Rhabditidae > Oscheius > Oscheius myriophilus. The sequence continues at coordinate 22,756,155 of OZ059906.1, forward strand.
ACATATACCCCCTCCGAGTCTCTAACCTACATGAACCGCTTGTCTCCTCTGCGTCTCTAACCGAACCCTAGAAGTATCTAACCTACACTATCATCTGTGTCTCTAACCCACACAGCTATTGGGTCTCTAACATTCACCCCTCTCTGCGTCGCTAACCTACATGATTATCTAGGTCTCTAACCTAGACCATCTCTGTGTCTCTATCCTGCATCACACCCTGCGTTTCTACCGTAGATCAATATCTGAGTCTCTAAACTACATAACCCTCTGCGTCTCTATCATAGACCATCCTCTACGTCTATAACCTACACTAACCTGTGAGTCTAACTCACAACACCGTCTGCGTCTCTAACCTAGTTGACCCTTCGCGTCTCTAACAGAGGGGACTCTCTGCGTCTCTAAAACGCACAACCATCCGATTCTTAATCTGCTTGCCCTCTGCGTCTCTAACCTACATCCCCTCTGCGTATCTAACTTAGATCAATCTCCGTTTCTAATATAGGTAAATGTCTGCGTCTCTAACCTATATCACCCTCTCGTTCTTTAACATACATGCCTCTCTGCGTCTCTAACTCAGATCACCCTCTGCGTCTTTAATCTAACCACCCTCAACGACTCAAGCATGCATCACCCATAATTTATCTACCTCTCGTCTCTCTCTTACCTCGAAACAGACAGCTGGCTCTTGCTGGTCGAATACTGGCTTCCAGTCATACTGTGAAGGCTGTTGCTACGGGCGGTCGTCAATCCAATATCCCTCTTCGAGAGCACATCCAGGGCCGACTTGAGGTCCTTCTCAAGCGGAGCTCCACCTCCCATTGCCGAAGTGAACTTTCCAGCCACCTCAGCTCCGAAGAAGTGCTTCAGCTGAGCCAGCGTGAAAGTGGGCTCCGAGCCCTCTTCCCTGGCCGTCTTGGTGTCGTCATCGCTGGTGACGAAAAAGAGAGATCCTTCGATGAGAGCGGGAGTGTAGACCTTGTCCTCCAGCCTAGCCACCCTCTCCTTCAGCTGAGCGCCGGAGATGGGCACTCCAGAGCCAGGCAGCACGTGGTGGCGGTTCAGAGGCTGCACCGGAGCCTGGTATACGGGGTTCGACTCGAGAGTGACCGTGGTGGCGAGGGACTCGGCCACGTACTGCGAAGGGACCTTGCCCAGCTGAGGCTTCTCTTCCTCCTTGAAGGCGTAATCAGAATCCTTCGCTGAAGAAGGAGGATTCATAAATGGCCGGTTAGCGAAACTCACCCATGGCGATGACGTAGTTGCTGCTGATGGGCCCAATGGCGGTGCGATCGGAGGACATCTTGGGAGATGAAGTGAAGAGGCGACCGCAGAGAGAGCGGAGAACGGGATAAATGAGGGAAATAGAAGAAGGAGGAGATTTTATAGCATTTACGTGGTAAGCTAATTTTGCGTAAGATATTTTTGAAGATTCCAGAAGATCGCTATATTCTAATTTTAAAAGTACTCGAAAGCTACTGAAGCAACGGGAGAGTAAAAGAACTCGGAGCTACAGTACCCAAAATGAGACAAAAAATAACCGAACTCTGGAATGGTTCTCTCGCGTACTCACTCACTCACTCACTCTCTCACACACTCACACACTCACACACTCACACACTCATACACTCACACACTCCCACACTCCCACACTCACACACTCACTCACACACTCACTCACTCACTCACTGTTCAAATCTCTGTTCAAAGCATGATCTTCCCCTGTTATTGGGATTTTCCAACGCTCCAGTTGTAAGCCATTACTTTTTAAAATGCTTTGAATTGTCTCTCCCATTCTAGAGGGGGTTTCCCACCTCTGGGGGGCGGAGCTGGTTCCACATCTGGCAGAGGGGCGAAGGGGCGGGGCTCACACCCAGACAATACGGGCTATTAGCGGATTATGACTGCGGCTCCTATGTTCAGACAGCTTCCGCCCTGTGGGAAAGGCCGTTGTCATGGTAGTAGATCGTCGGACAAGGCGCATCCTGTTGTACACATTACAGTTTCTCCCAGAAGATGATCAGTTCTTAAACACTCTCTTACTCTCTCTCTCTCTCTCTCTCTCTCTCTCTCTCTCTCTTTATGTCTCTCCACTCCCCTGTCTCAGCTCAACCCGCTGTCTTTTTTTGCATACTGGTTTAACATAGATAATTCCTACCCCAAAAACATTTCCCACTGATCCCTGGGTTCAGAGATTTCCTCGTCCTACATGTTCCTCATTTCTCCATAAGTTTTGCATAAGTTTTGTAAGGATTATTTCTTAAACTTAATTGAGAAAAATTACCCTGAAAGGGCAAGGCCTTCGGAGCTTCCGAAAATCACCCGTTCGCCCAAAAATGTTTATTTTCGGCGGCACGCGAAAATTCGCTAAGGGCTTTTTTTATTTTCTAAATTTGAAATTTACCCGTTTTAAATTAATTTTTCAGTTTATTTCTGTGTTTATATTGCTTTACAATACAATTTAATTAAATTTCATTAATTTCAGGTCATCAAATGGCTGGTGAACCGTCCGCAGAGGCTCTGAAAAGTAGGCATTTCTCCTTTCTATTATTTTAAATAAAAATTTAGGCATTTCCTCCGTGGCCACTGCGCTGAACCTCACCTTCAACGACGAACAGATAAAAGCGCTCGTCCAGGTTGGTGTTATCGATAATTTTCGCCTGAATTTCGCTTTTAGGCGTTTGAACTCGGCGCCGATCCGGACGCGATGATCCGCTTCCTTTCGCAAAACTCCTCCTTCTGCACTCAGAACACCAGTGGAGTGAGTTTATTGATTTTACTTTGCTTTTTTAATATATATTTTTTAATTCAGGGTTTATAAGACAGAATGTTTCAGAACCCTCTGTCCCATACAGGCACGCCGTCTTCTGCCGCCGGAGTAAGTGTTTTTCTTATACTTGATTTTAAGTCAGATTTTGCAGGAATCTTCAACCCAAGCCTCGTATTCCATGGGCGGCTCTCCGTATTCGGCTCACAGCCGCGACGATCGCCATCCTTACGTCAAACAGGAGGTGAGATTTTCTATAGTTTCCGGAGCCGAGTATCTCTGTGTCTGGAAAATTATTTGTTTAGAACCCCCCCCCCCCCCCCCCCCCGACTATTTAAAAAAAAAGGCTTAGAAATGCGGTAAAATCTCGCGTAATTCAAGGTTTGTAGACAGTTATTAAAGGTCTGTTTCACATGTAGGTTTTATAGCTAATTTGTGATATTTGCTGGTTCAAGAAACTCAAAAGCTCAATGCTTTAAAACTCAATTTGTCGACGTCCGGCACCTTAAGTTCCCAAAAAGACAAATTTCCCCGACTGTAGTTCTCTGCCTTTTTTTTAAGATGAAAAGTATCTTTGAAAGTATGAAAAAGTAGCTAGTGAAATAAATTTCCGGAGGCCACAAAAGTTTCTTCAGTGAGATCTGAAGTTTTGTGTGTATTTCTTTTTGTAGGATGAGTTTTGAGAGTCCAAAAAATTGCCGCCGAATGTCCAGTATATCAGCTTTGATTCGGCGCCAACCATGGCAGAATCGCGGGCCGGGTCGAGAATATTTAGGGAACGGGCCGGCCCGGGCCAGCCCGCAGCCATGGTTGTTTGGCGCAAAAAGCTAGAGTGGGAAAATTTCAATTGCTGTCCTATGTTTAGCAGCGGGTCATTTTCAAAGCGCCCACGGTTTCCATTGGGCGGTGAGCCGTGAAGCTCTAGAAAATTGCTGGAAATGCCATAATATCAAATTTTCAGGAGTACTCCCCTCGCTAAGCGCTCCGTTTCCCCCCTTCCCCAACCAGTGCCTTCTCTACGTGTGTATGATCTCTTGTAAAAAATAAATGGATTTATGTTGTTTTTTACTGCATTGTCACGACGTTTCCCCGCCCGAATACCTTCTTCCTTTGTAATTTGTCTAATCTTGTCTCAGTTTTTAGGCATTAAATGTTCCAGTAATCGCACAAATGAAACTACGGGCGCTTGTCATCATAGGAGCCGTGTTTGGTGAGTTTCCTGCTTTTTTACTGCATTATTTTCGTTTTTATTCGGGTTTTAGTGATTTATCATTTTCCAATTAAGGCTATGTCTCCTCGACGCCGGATTACGACGATTTGCTGGCCGAAGAGGCCTGGATCGGCCAAATGAAGATTAATGTCAGTAGGAACAAAGTGAGTTTTAGCCTTAAAATTGGGCAATTTCCTCCCTTTGAAGAGTATATTTTCGTTTTTAACCCAAAAAATTGGGTCGGCCTCTCTTTTAAAAACGGATATTTTTGTTGCAGGACCACATGAGGAGCATTCTGATCGACCGGAAGTACTGTTCCAGTGGGGAGACGGTTTGGAAGTGCCGAGAGGAGTGCAGAAGGACTTTTCTGAGTGGGAATGAAATCATTCCCGGATTGTGTACGTTTTTCTTTGTTTTTTTTGTTAACACCACGTTGCTGTGGCCCAATTGGATGTGTCTTGTGGACGCCAGCTGTGGCCCACTAGTGTCACTGAGGCCTTTCCAACTACAAGCCGTTCCCAGCTGTAGCCCAATATTGACGCTGTGGCCTTCTACGCCTAAGTAGCCACCAGCTGTGGCCCTATTTCAACGCTGTGGCTTTTCCAACCACGTCGCAAACCCGCAGTGGCCCAATATTGACGCTGTGACTTTTTAACCACGGCTTATCGTCAGATGTGGCCCTGCATTGACGCTGTGGCCTTTTCAACCACAGCTCACGAACATAGCTGGGCAACCCACCGCAAGGGTCCATTTTGCGACAGCCCCCTCAATTATTAAAATTGTCGAAAATATGCGACGGGCCTCCTTCTTTAACAAAATTTGCCCAAAACTTAAAATTGCGATGCCCCTACCGCCGCTTATGGCGGAGCTTGTCAATGTATGCTCACGAACTGTGGCCCTGTACTAACGCTGTCGAACCACAAGCGGTTCCCAGCTGTGGCCTTTTCAGTCCCAGATTGTCGCCAACTGTGACCCTATATGGGCGCTATGGTCTTTCCAAACACAGTTGTCGTCAGCTGTGGCTCATTTTTGACCCTGTGGCCTTAATCACTTGTGACCCGACAACACTTTGCCGTCAGCTGTGACCCTGTATTGGCGCTGTGGCCTTTCCAACAAAAGGTTTCCGCCACTTATGGCCCAATACTGACGCTGTGCCTTTTCCATCCACAGGTTGCCGCCCGCTGATTTTGTTAAGAATAGCTTTTTTTGAAGCAGCGCAACCAATCTTAACGACAACCTCATCTTATACTTTTCTAGGCCGTAAACCGATCCCCGGAGATGTCTGCTTCGGTTCTCCCGTTGACTACGCCTACGTTAACAACGAAAATCCGTTTCCTCTGGCCTACAAAGTCCTGGAAAATTACCCAAAGTGAGTTTTCTTTGCTTCTGAAGTTATATTATTTCCATTTTTCAGATGTTGGTCCTACATGGCTCCTCTCCTCTGCGCTATTCACTTTCGACCCTGCGCTATGCACAAGTACGCCCTGAAACGAGATGATACTCGTGTAGAGGTAGGGTGTAATTGTAATTTTGGTGTCAGCTGGCTGTCAATACGGCTAAAAGCTCCACTGATTTACCTGAGAGATAGCTGTCAGCAAAGTGCGTACTGATACACCAGAAATCGGTTTTTAGAACTAAAACAGCGACAGCCAACTGGCACGTCTTTCCATACCAGTTGGCTGTCAATGTGGCCCTTTTGAACTTACTGACAGCCAGCTGGCGCGTTGTTCCACTCACTTTTTTTATCGAATTACAATGAAAACCCATTTTCAGGACGGAATAGCCGAAATCTGGGCTACCGTACGCCGAGGCTACTGCCACCAAACGCTCTCCGCCTGTTCCGATGTCATCAGAGACGGCTTCTTCCCCGAGGCCGTCGTCTGTGACAATTCCACATCGACCGATGCTCAGTTTTCCGACGATTGCCAGGTAAAAAACATTTTTTGAGCTTTAAAAATGTTTTTTTTAGTTATCAAACCTGCCGGTTTCCTTCCATTTCCGGTCCAAGTGCCCGAAACCCCTGGTGTTCGTCGAGGGTGTTGTCGAAGGAGCCACTCCTCTCCATGATTCCTGTTATCTTCAGTGCGGGTTGGTTAAAATTTTTTTAAAAAGTTTTTAATTGTTTTTTTAGGGCGGAACACGTGGCCAAGATGAGGAATAGCCAGCACAAGTACCAGGCCATCTTCGGCTGCTTCCTAGCGCTCGTCTTCGCAGTGGCTTTTGTAAGTTGATAAATTTTGACGTTGTTGCGATCGACAGCGAAATTCTGTAATTTTCCGAACCTTACATACTTAGGTTGCTTTAGTTACCTTTTGTGGCATACAAAATTGGGAGTTTTGGGACCATAGTAAAGGCTAATTGGCTATTTTGGCTCCGCCCATTTGTGTGTTTGGGCCGGCTCTCGCTTCAGCCAATAGGAAGCGGTTAAGGGATACGATTTACGGTAGCGCAAGAGAACCCAGACCATAGATGGACTGGTATCTTGTGTGGGCTTGCTCCGTAAGTCCCTCAAATGGTGCCTCGCAGCCAACGTAAGTCACTTAACTTCTTGTTACCACTGTCACCCAAACACGGAATAACGTCGGCGGGGCGGGCCGAAAATAGTGTCCGCCTGCCGCTGCCCGTTTCGGCCCAGTTTGTAAACTAGTCGAATCATTTTTTAAACTATTTAACTTACGTAAAAATTTTAAAACCCCGCAAACTCTGAAATTATACTTCTGTTACACATTTACACTATTTCCCGGCCGGGATCAAACCTTGGTCGCGTGGGTGACAGTTTGACTTTGAGGTTCGAATAAACGAGCGGAGCGGGCGGGGCCAAGGTTTTTTCCCTGTCGGCCCGGCCCACTGAGAACTATGATCGCAAATATCATACGTCCTGGTGTGTTTCAGCCCCTTGCTCTAAAAAAACAGTGTTTGCACAACAACTTTCGCCAGACAAAAACACGCACCGCGAGTTCCTTTTGAAGGGGTTGCACTGAATCGCAAGCCGTATGTGGGGGGGGGGGGTCGCGCAAAACATACCCCAATAACAGCTTTACAATTGAGATAATATTCAAAACGATAACAAGTATGGGGCTTCAGCCAAAGGTATTTTTGGCTGAGTACACTGCCTGAGTATCATATCTATCATGCTTAATTCAAATAACAACTCTGCGTGACCGTATACGCACAAACGCCGGGTTTGTACGCATCGGGAATGCCCTTTCAGATGCGTACATAGACCGTTCTGATACGTACATTTATGCGCATTTACCCGCGTATGGCGCGTATTCTTGAGTACATTGTACGCGTCAGAACGAGCGTTTACGCACATATACGCACAATCCCGATTCGCATTAGGTCATTACCTTACCCTTGGAGCACTTTTACCACCCACTTTTGAATAACCCTGGACCGAAATATAATCATTCAAATATTCATTTACCACATGAACAAAATACATATTAAATACATAAATAAAAATACAAATTATACACACTAACAAAATATACAAATGCGTATACATTAAAGTTATTTAAAAAATACAAGACGGCAGCTTGGACTGATGACGCGGCGATGACATCGTGGCTTTCTTCTGCAGCTTGACCGATCGACCATCTTCGTACCGCGAACCTCAATTAAAACATGAATTAACTACAATTTAATAAAAATAAACAATACAGACGTAAAGAACTCGCCGTTAAATCCATCCAGTATGCAGTAGTTCAGAGCCGACTCGAGGGGCGTCATTGCTGTTCAAATAGTCCACTGAAAAAAAAGAAAATAAAAACTTAATACATGCAAAATACAACAAAACAATAGTTACACACTAACATTAAAATAAAAACTTTAAAAATAAGAAATTTAAGAAAAATCAGCACGTTAGCACAGAGTCCTCGCTGGAATTCTTCCCGGGACCTTTTGTACTCAAGTATACGCATCCGCATACAGAAGTATTTGTGCGTAAACATCCGTATTTGGGCGTATCTAGTGTATACGCACAAATACGACTAATTTTAAGGCGTATTTGTGCGTATCTTCCGCATACTTGCGTACGATGCAGCGAAACCCGTATATGATGCGTATAGATAGGTGTATGATGCGTACCATCAGGGATTGTGAGTATTTTTGAGTACAAACCCGGTATTTGTGCGTATATGGTCACGCAGAGAACATTGAAACTTTTGACGGTGCGCAGTGTAGTTTTGACACAAACTATCATTCCATTGCAAAATATAATTTCAATAATCCCTTTATTTACAGGCCTATCTGCACTTCTTCTCAGCCATCCACCGCAGCAGTGCCGTCGTGTTCTGTGCAGCTCAGTCCCTCCTTTCCATCGCTGGCTTCTATACCCTCTGGGGTCTCTCTCCTCTCACAGCCACCGACGTGGAGTGCATAGAAGCAGGCGGCCATCTGCTGAGAGCCACCGAACCCGATCATCACTTCCTTCACTGGTGATTTTTTCCCTATTCTTTTGTTGAATTATTTCTCTTTAGGTGTCTCACACAGGCGGCTCTCCTTCAATTCTTCTTTACCTGTGCCTTCTTGTGGATCTCCGCTATGGCCACCTTGAGCCTCTGCAAGCCCCGCTGTCTTAAAACGGAGAAAATGTTGGTTTTCTTATCGATTTTCTGTGTTAAAAGTGAAAAGTTCGGTGTCCATAGAACTCAGACTTCCGTTATAACTTCCACTTTTTTTCGATTTTCCTGTCAGCCGGGTGTCAATAGACCTCTTCGCGACAAAAAATGCCTCCATTAATTGCCAGCACTGTGTCACTACAGCTCAGACTTCTGGAATAACTTACACTTTGATTGGTGTTCCTGACAGCCGGGTGTATCTGCCTTTCGTTTAAACAAAATTGATTGATTTGCATGTAGGCGTGCGCCAGTAGAGCGTTAACTTCCGGTCATCATGGCTGCCACCATTGTGCCAATAGAGCTCTTACCGCAGTGAAATATCACGTATTGATTTTATTCCCGGCATATCTTCGGACTTGATTGGTTCGCCTGCCAGCCGGGTGTCAATAGGAGACTTCTGCGAAAAACATCGCTCCTGGATTAATTTTCATGCAAATCTTGTGTCAATAGAGCGGTAACTTCTGATCATTATGGCTGCCATCAATGTGTCAATAGAGCTCTTTCCATTGTGAAAAGCAGGTCTTGATTGATTTTCCTGTCAGCTAAGTGGCAAAAGACAAACGTAGATTATTTGTTTTGGGAACAAAATGTAATTTTCTCCGTAGTTCCGGTCACCCGGGTGTTACGAACCTATTTTAGGGTGATCTACCTAGCACAATCAGTAGTTTTTGGAATAATGTCATTTTTTGCCATGAAATCGAGTTTCTGGTGGGTTTATACAGCCACCCGGTGTCAATAAGACTCACTTCGGCGTTATCGCTAGAAATCAGTTAGAAATTGGTGCAAAAATTACTTCATCACAGGGTGCCAGTGTTTAAATGTCGTTCTTGAAGTTATGCATTGGAAATATAATACTCAAGCGGTGTGCTCAGCCACAATCGGCCTAAGAAGTTTTGGTCTTGAGTACAAAAATTTTACAGTACTTCCTACCACCCAGCTGTGACTAATCTTCCATTTTCAGCCACTCCTTCCACCTTCGTTCCATCCTTGTTCTCTGCATTTACCTGTCTTCCTACGTCTACTCCACAATCCTCCATCTCTTCCATTTGGTAATTTCCCCCGCTTCTACCTTTACCAAATCGTTATTTCAGCAAGAAACCGACGGTGTTTCTGGCGTCTGTGTGACGGGATTACTGTCATCTGACAGACACGCTATGATCGTTGCTCCCCCGCTTATTATTTCTCTTGTCGTGGGTGCTATCTCTTTGATCGTCTACTTCCGGAGGGCTCGCCAGTTCCGAAGCTCCGCCATGACGTCAACTGTGGATTTTGGACAACGGCTGGAGGAGTACAGCAGGAGGAGGAAAAGGGCTGGCACAGAGGTAAATCAGTCCTTTTTGGATCATCCGATTCGCCTTGGTTAATTGGAAAATGTAATGTTTAGTCATATGAAAGCCTGGCAAAATTTGGGGCCGTTTTTTTATATTTTTACATTGAAATTAGGCATAAATTGTCGGCCGGGCCATTGAAAATTTGAGGGCGCGCCGGTCCGTTGCTATGCTTGGTCATATGCAGCCCTATTTAGTACCCTATTGACAATGTTTGGCTTAACTCCGCTGAAAATAGGAAAACCCAGTTAAGCTACGAATTAAGGAACTGAGTAGTATATAGCTTTCGCCAAATCCTTCCAAAAATAGCTCTGATGCAGTACTTTTGCGTTACTAGGCGAAAAGATCGTGTAAAACACGAAGACTCAGGGAAAATCAACTTTTTGTCATCGGTTGTAGTTTGGCCACGGCTCGCGGTACCTACCATGAATGACTTGAGTCAAAAATATACAAAAATGACTGTGATCGTTGCATAGGTGCATGGGACGTCCAAGTTTGCAAAGAAATTCCCACCTGATTTTTTTTACATCGCTCACGGGTTGATATCTTAACTGCGCCAACTAAAATTTGGCCCTTGGTATACTGCCGATCACGCAAATTTGAAAGTATGCCGTCGTTTTATTGCAAACGAACAATTTTAGTGCCAGCTGGCTGACTCCAGAATTTTCCCTGATAAAGCGAGCTCATTCGACGCAGTTTTAATAATCCCTTCTTAAAATAAGTAAATAATTCCAAAGAAGTAACACCAAATGAAAAACATGATAGCAAATGTAAATATAGAAAAAAAGCAATCAACTTTGCCACTTTCGTGACCATTTCCACGTTTTTAACGGTACATTTTATTAGAAATACAATATTTATCTAGAAATTATTTTTAAAACAAAAATATGCGAAAAGAATTAGAAAAACGGAAAGTAAAGGCGAAAAAGAACCGGAGTCATTTGAACGTGAAACACGTTTAAATGACTTCGGTTCTTCTTTTTTAAAGGACTGCTAAAATTGGTCCCGCAGCGATGCCATCAACCCGTCGAGAATTCAAATTTTTCGTAATATACGACTTTTAAAACGTGATTTATTTTATATTTCGGGCAACCTAATTTTTTGGAATATTTTTATTAAATTTTTTAAAGCCATTCCTGTAAACACAGGCACATTTTAAATCAGGGAGCATGTACCAGTACGGAGAAATGCCCACATTTACAAGTAAAACCTGTTTTTCCCGTAAAACCCTTCCATGTACTCCAGCTTCCTGATTTAAAACTGGTCTCTACTGGCAGGACGGCAATTCCGGATCGACTGATATAAAAATTAAAAGAACTGTAATTACAGTTTCCAAAGATAATCAGGGTTTTACATAAACACTACTGAAAAAGGGGCTTAAACTGTAGCAAAAATCAAATACGCAATTACGACCACACACTCACGCCTTGACGGCACCTTCAAATTTTCCTCTCCAATCACTTTTACTTCACTAAAATAACAAAAACACCTTTAAATTATAAAGATATTTATTTAATAAAAAAAATAATTTCCCAGCCATTTTTTTTTTGGTCATTTCCCATCTGATTTTTTTTATTCATTTACAAGTCCGGGTATGTACCTGCACTTATGGATCGTTGCGCTATTCCCGGAACTCCCTTTGCGCAACGGTTCTTTTTTTTTGATTGAACAACTTTACCGCCGTTGGGATGGAAATTATAGCTGATGTTGGGGGCTTAACTATAATGCACCCTCATCTAATCCGGTTCTGATCAAGCGCATACCTGATAAGGGTATCTTGTTTATGTCTGGCGCGCTCGGAAAACTTTGGCAGTGTTCGCTTGCTTGTTTCTTGACACGTTAATAATTCTTATTTTTTCAGAAAGAACGACTGGAGTCTCCTCCGAACGGAGAAATTGACCAGTCAGACGAGAAGAAGCTCATCCTGGCCGAAGAGGGACAGGAATTCGATCCAGAGTTTGAATGGGGAGTGGCGAGGCCAACGGGCCCTCACATGGGGTGAGTGGATTCTCTCTCTCTCTCTCTCTCTCTCTCTCTCTCTCTCTCTTCCTCTCCCTCTCCCTCTCCCTCTCCATCTCCCTCTCCCTCTCTCTCTCTCTCACCATATTCCCTCATTCAGAACCTCAAATGGAGTTGGCTTCCTCGCCCGAGAGTACCGCTCCTTCCTCGACAAAAGACCCAATTTCGCCGGAGACGATGTACCGGGTCAGTTTTCTTCGGAAAAAATTTGCCTTATTCCCATTTTTCAGACGATTTCTACCAGAAAACGGCGGAACAGTACACGGCGGCGTTGGCGGAGAAATTCGGACCCTACCGGATTGTGTGGTACCACAGCTTCGGTCTTTATTGGACAGGTAATTGACCCATATTTTTCTATATTTTTGAATTATAATGTTGAATTTCCAACTTTAATAAATGTTTTTATAAGTTTTTTTTTTCAGTTGCTACTATCATCTCTGCGGTCGTCGTCCTCCTCCTGTCCCTTTCTCTCCACAACACCTACATCGCTGTTGACAGCCGCCTGGAAAGAAGTACTGTTCAGGATTATGTCAGGTAGGTCATTTTCGCCTCTTTTTGAACCGAGATGGCCCGAAACTTTGTCGAAAAGAACTTCACAAACCCTTTCTTTTCAGATGTGCCTTGAATGCCTCCATCACCCACGGCTCCATCGAATGGGCCTATGGCGATCGCTCGGAAGGTGCCTTTTCCTCCTGCCAGCTGGAGTCCTACCTGCCAGCCGGCAGAGGCAGCCGGGTGGTTCGCTTCTATCTCGTTCTGCCTTCGCTTCCCTTCCTCCTGCTGGTCGCTGCTATGATGGCCGGATTCTGTGGCAGAGGAGGCATGAAAAATGTAAGTTTGTATTATATTCACTGCTAAATTTGCCGGATCCAATCAAAAATACCCAAACTGCAGTTGAGCAAAATTAACACGTTCAAATTTTTTAAACAATGCCATTGTTTTGATGTCGTACCTAGAGTCTTGCTTGGCATACTAGTAGCGTGGGCGTAAGATACTCAGCATACCCTAAATTGGTGGGTGCGGCTGGGTCCGGGCGGAGCCCCCCGGATTTTTTGGCGGGTCCGGTGGGCCGGCGGAACCCCCCGTTTTTACGCGTTTTCGAGGACACAATTTTTGCCCCCCCTGCGGGCCCCCCCGAAAACCCCTCTCCTGACTCAGGGTCCCGATTTTCCCCGGCGCACCCCCCCCCCCGCAGATCCTTACCCCAATTTAGGGTATGATACTCAGGTAACGCCAGAAGCCAAAACGCGCCACGTAGTTTTGACAAACTGTATAGACAGGTGATTTGAAGAGACACAAACTGTGAGGCTGACGAAATATTGGGAAAATGGTATAGACATGCGAAAATGAGGCAGATATGTGATTGCAAGAGAGTGCAGACGCCTAGTCTAAACGTAGATAGTGTGCAATAGGAGTGTCCAGACGCGTAGTTACTATAGAGAGTACAGTATTTCAAGAGGGTACGGGCAATGGGAGGGCCGGGTTCTCACGGGTCGGCCCGGCCCTGCGCGGGTCGGCCCGTTTACCTTGGACCACCCAGTCAGATTGCCACCTGCACGACCAGGGTTCGATCCCAGTCGATGACATTCTTTTTTGTGCGAATATGTTAATAACAAACATTATTAAGTTTACAAAAAGCATTTGTACCCATTTTTACAACATTAAAATGTTAGTTTTTTCTACCTGGGTCGCCCCGAAAATTTCCTCGGGCCGGCCCGTCATTTGTGAAGGGATTAGACAATGTACAGTGACAGAGTGCGCAACACGTTAGGTAAAGAGTAGTATGTCTCCAAAGAGAGGGTACAGACACATTAAATTATTAGAGAGTGTGCCTATGCGAGTGCGCAGAGCATACCTAGGCACGTGGTGCTTGCGAGACCGTACTTTTGGGGGTTGCTAATATACGGGGCCGTGTAAAAATGGGGCTTATTGGTTTTTGGGGTCTCCCTTCTTTTGGGGGACCTTAATTTTTGAGCCCCCTCCGTACCGTGTCCAGTTATGGCGCAGAGATGCAGAGGCGAGGGGTATTAGCTTCAACAAAGCTTCAAGAGCAGGCAATGAAATCTCTCTCTCTCTCTTCCTCTCTCTCTCTCTCTCTCTCTCTCTCTCTCTCTATCTTTCTCTGTCTAACCCATACCACTGCCGATTTTTAAGGATGGTTTGGTTCTATTTTGTTGCCCGACCTAGCTAAAGTCTGAAATTTGCAGGTTCGCGCCACTCGCTGGAAAGGCTTCGAATCCGTCCATGAACCCGAAGACGACGAGCACATCCCCTTCAAGAAAGTGGTACCCCTCCCACTTTTCAACATTTATTGCTTATTTCAGCCTCCCTGTTCGCAGCCATCGCCTCAGTGTTTCTCGGTAACTGATACGGAACCGGAGGAGCCGGGAAGAGGAGCGTCGGCCGAGTTGCCGGAGGAAAACGGAGGCAGCGATGCCCAGAATGCGGAGACCCCCGTGGTGGAGAAGGAAGAGAAACAGGAGACGAAGGAAAAGCCGGAATCCACGGGTCTTGGCACATCGAAACAGGAGGATTTGTACGAGGATATGAAGGACGAAGAGGAGGAGGAAGAAGCTGAGACGGGAGACACGCTTTCCGACCTGCCTTTGAAGTAAGTTTTAGACTTCGAAGCGGATATAGCTGTCGCCAAACCGAAATCTTATGCTAATTGTGGAAACATGCAAACCATGCTCTGTCGACAATGATTTGACTGCGAATTTCCCATATCAACAGAGTATCACTTGAACATTCTAATTTTTTGCATACCTCGGGAGAGTATAGGCGACCTTCCCCAGGTTACTGGGGGTAGAGGCCCCAAAAACGCAAAAGTTAAGGGGGATTAGCCACTATTATGGCAAAATTCAGCTCGGAAGACCAAAAGTTAAGGGGGGTTACCCCAGTTTTGGTCCAAAAAGTTAAGGGTGGGTCCGTCAACTGTCACAGTCTCCCGAGGTATGATTTTTGGCACGATTTCAAGGGCAAAGGCTAAAATAGTGCACATGTACCTGAAATTGGAGTAATTATCCCGAGGCACGTATGCAAAAGAGAAACTCGAGTGGATTCTGACGTACCCACCCGAAATTTCCTGTCCTTGCCATCGGTTTCCCAGTTAATTTCCGCCAATGGCTATTACCGGCTCGCAATGTAATTATTTGTCGCGCTGATCCAGCTGTCTGGAACTAACGAGCCCGTGTTTTAGCCAACCATGGGCCGTTCCTTGTTTTTGTAAGTTTTTGAACACTTCATAGGCCGTCGATAAGGATACTTCCAGTGTAATAAAATTAGTTACTTCCTTCGTTCTCGAAACGAATTTTATTTTTCTATGATGCGCCCTGGCGGAAATTCACCGCATTTAGGGGTATGTCTCAGGCAGTACCGCGCGAGGGTGTCAATGGAGGCGATTGCGTTGGATTTTAACCATACATGAACGGGGGTTTATTTTTGCGCGACCCACCCCCATTTCACATGCGTCGCTCGGTGCGGTAGCTACGCAATTCCGCATTTGGATGAAACTGGTAACAAGAACTTAAAGGAGGCTTACGTTGCCTACGTTTGGGGGGGGGGGCTTACACATCAAGCCCCCAAACAGCCTGTCCAGCTGTGACCGCAGAATAAATTTCTGCGTAAGTGCTTTCATTTTATTTTTCTATCTTAAAGAGCTACTTTTGAAGCTCGTTGAGCAATTCTTTGGAAGCCAATGATAATTTCGCCGCTGAGAAATAGCGTTTTGAATATTTAAAAAAAAAATGATTTTCTAACTCACAGAAAAAATGTGAACAACCATGACAAGGGTGCGGCTGGGCCGGCTTGCTCCAAAATTTTTCACGTCCAGGACTGGGCCGGCCCGACCAAAAATTCCTTATGTCTAAAGATCCCAAATAACGATAAAATAATTTTCGGGCCGGCCGGCCCTAAATTTTGCCATGGTTGGTGTTTAATACAAAAAATTTCTCTGTAACCTAAGCAAGTGAGCTACAAAATTGTCACTGACAGCTTTTTATGGAACTTCCTGGTTTTCGAGATTTTGATACATGTTTGTTTCAATTGAACAATCAAGGACAATCCTTTAAATTGCCCAGTGGTCTGGTTGAGCGGCGGCGTTTCAGACTTAAGTAAACAAATAAGGTTTTCATTAAAGGATGACGCCATTTTGGCTGTTAATAACAGGAGGCTAGTAGCAATTTCTGTAGACCACCGGCGAAAAATGGATTCGTTTACTTGGCGCTTAAAGCAAAACTTTTGGCCGGCGGCTAGTTTTTGCTTTTTTGCGGTTTACAGAGACGAACTTGCTGTTTTTATGGGGAAATCCAACGCTGAACCCTATAGTGTTTTCCACAGCTACTCATAAAAACGTTCTTTCTTTGGCTCATACATTGTCAAGCTCCGCTATAAGCGGCTGTGGGCCGTGGAAAATTTAAGTTTTCGGGAAATTTTTGTTAAAGGGACCATCAGCCTGTTTTTCGAAACGGAAATGAACAATATGCTAATTGCGAAATTCCAACTGAAATGTTATTTTCCAACACCTCTCCAGGAAACGGTTGTTCACAGAATGCTTGCCAAGTCCTCATTAGCATATGATTTGCATGAGCGTGAAACCCCCCCCCCCCCCCCCTATGGTCCCTTTAAAGAAGGGGGTTCGTCGCCATTTTTCGCCACTTTTTATAATAGTAGGTGTGTCGCAAAATTGACCCCGCGGTTGGTTGCCCAAGTATGCTTTGGCTAGACAAACGCTCAGCCCCCACCCATTTGCCTCTAATTGCCTTCGTCAACTCGTGCTAACCACCCTAAAAGCTACATAAAAAGAAACCCTCCGCTCGTAAATTGCGACTTCCCTAATGGACTCTCGCCCCACTCGAGCGTGAAATCGCGTGCCCCCTGATGTGTGCAATGGATGGTGCTCTCTTCGACCCTGGCCCGAACAGCCGTCTGAAAAATGTTATGAAAACATTGATGCCTTCACAGCCGCTTCCTTCCCGGTAGGGGCACGTGACAGCGTTCTGGGTGGTGCCTTTGTTATCTGATAAATCGAGAAAATATCGCCGGGGCAATCTTTATAAGAACCGGTTTTAATTAAGGATAAAGTCTTTCATTAGTGAAGCAGCCGTTAACACCGCAAATATTCTTTATTGCCTTTTCCTTCCGGCATGCCACTCCCAAGACGAGGGTTCTGTCCCGGTCGACGAACTTCGTTTTTTGTGACGTTGTTATAGCTGTCGCCAAAATGAAATCATATGTTAAGAGACGGGTCTGTGCCCATGTATTCGGCATGGGCACTTTGCCAACTGCCAAAACAAACATTTATGGGTTGAATGTGGTCCCGCCACCATGGTAAAATTTGCGGCCGAGAAAATTTTGGGAATGGCCCGTACTGAAAGTGTTTTTTTCTTCGTTGTGTTTGATTTTTATGGCATAATGTTTTGGTCGGACCCGGGCCGGGCCGTGAAAATTTTGGGAGCTCTGTGTTGAATACGCGGTTTTTGCAAATCACTAGCGATTTTCGTGACGGGACTCTTTGTCCCAATGCAGGAAAAGAGGCGGGGTTTGGCAAAATGCCATTTCTGTTTTTGAAGTGACCCGAGGTATAGTTCATTCCGAATGTATTTCGTGCAAACTTGCCAATATTTTGATATTGTTCCTCCAGTAATGCGTACAATATAGGATACGCAGCCGATGTAGGCAGCCAAATTGGCCGAATTAGCTTTGGCTAAGAGTATTCCAATTGGAATGGCTGTGGTCGGTCATTTGGGTCAGCCCACGCCGACGATTGAACGAAAACCCTACGACTAACTCACATACACTTTGTGAGTCCCCCTCAAAATTACACAAAGACTGATGGAAGTGACCTACAAGCCCGCCCTTGAGAAACAACTGTTGATAATCAGTTTCACCTGCTAACATTTCGCGTTTTTCAGGCTGGATCTCAAAAAGTTCCGCGGAAAGAAGGTGAACAAGAGGGTGATCGAGGAGCAGCACCGTCGCTTCATCGCCCATTTGGTTAAAAAGGTTTGTTTTCTTCCAATGAAGCGCCGGACCGGCCCGGAGAAATCTTATATAGCTGGTCCGTGCCGTCATTTTTCAGTCCTGCTGAAATCTCAAGTTATTCATATTTTTTAGATCGCCGTTCTTCTGGAGAATCCTGAACTCCCTGTGCCCGAATCCATGCGCGAATTGGTAAAAATTGTCTCTAATTGCCAAAATTTCGTGATTTTCAGATAAATCTGTTCCAAAACCACGGCCGGAGGAGCAGAACGGCTGGGCTGAACAGCCAGAAAGTCAGAATCTACACGGCCCACCAGATCCACCAAATCGTGGGAGAGTTCGTGAACAGGAACCAGGGTAGAGTAATTTCCCCTTTTTTATAGCGATAATTTCTCTTCTTCTACACAAATTTACCAATTATATTCTTCAGCCGCCATTACGAACACCGGAGCCACTCTGCAAACGGTGAGCGGCGTGCTCACTCGCTCCCTTCAGCTCTACGAAGTGATCTTCGCCAATGGGGAGCCGGCCACGGGAGATGGGGCCAGACAGGCGGTTACAGGTGGGAGAAAAGAGACGAAATGGGAGGAATTGGGTGATTTTAGAGCTTATGCAGCTGGCGCAGAGGGCTGGACAAATGCTGCCGGAGCTGGAACAGCATCTGAGGAGTGTGGCCGACTGGCTGGTCTGCAATAATGTAAGTTAACCTTTCAGTACGATACCATATAAGTAGAAAACTATTAACGGAATAAGTAGTTTGAAGAATATATGGATACTATAGCTGTCGCCAAACGAGCATCCAGCCAAACACGGCCTTAATGCAGCAGCCGTGCAATACTCAGGCGGAAATAGCGTGCGAGCAGCGCAGACGCAGAGGAAAAGCGGCTTTTAACGGCCGTTGCTCGTTTGGCGACGGCTATAACGATTTAAGAAGAGGGGTTAAGTCAAAAAAGCGCATGTGAAAAGAAATGGTGCCTCCACCTATTTTGACATCAATTCCTTTTATTTTCACACTTCAGTCGCGTCGTCGAAATTTTCGAATTTCAAAATCGTAAAAATAGCAGGAAAGGACAACCATAGGGTTTTAAGAATTTTTAATTCCCGCCATGGATCACATTTTGTTTTACGGCAATTCTCCAAATTTGGTTGCCGAGGGCATCGGGAAGTGCTTTCCAACTTCCCTTGAGCAGTGGTTTGGATTTAACGGGAAAAAGATATTGTGACAAAATATTTTCCAAAACTTCGTCAGCAATTGATGGTATTACCTTTACACCCCAAGGCACGAGGACCAAAAAGAATATCACCGACCGGGATTGAACCCTGGTCGTGTGCATAGTTCTCACGGGCCGGGCCGACTTGAAAAAATCCTCGGCCCGGCCCGCTTCGGCCCGTCCACTCGGGCCACCCAGTCAAACTGTCACCCACACGACCAAGGTTCGATCCCGTTCGGGACACTTTATTTTTGCTAACTTAAAATTAGTTTGAATGTCTAATAGAAGTATAATGAAAGTGTTTCCGGGGTTTAAGAAATTTGGCGTAAGCTAAAACAACGATTTAAAGAATTTTTAATTTGACAAACCGGGCCGACACTTTTCTCGGCCCGTTTTGGCCCGGCCCACGCGCCGGCCCGTTAAACTGTGGTCCGGGGTAAACGGGCCGTCCAGGGCCGGGATGAGCAAAATTTCCTGCAGGAGACTGCAGTTGTCTGTCGTAGTCCCTGATGAGATTCAGAGCTCCACCCTTTAAAATAGCGTATGGGGGAACTTAGCGATACCCCCTCGTATACAAAATTCTCCTTGGCGAGACACCCGCGTCATCATAGTCCGGCTGACGCCCTTGCATGCTCACGATTCACCATTACTATAATGCTTATTTCAGAACGCTCGTGCGCTTCTCATCGAGGCCGACAACACGCTGATGGGCCGTGGCCCTCCATCGGCGAGGGAACGCCTAAACGCCCAACAGTACGCCGAAGTCGGTGGGTTTTGCTCATTTTTCTCGACTAAATCTGCCACTTTTCAGAAGACGCCGATCCCCAGGTTGCTCTCCAGCCCACGGACTTTGCAGCTTTCCAAGGAGCGGCGGCGCCCGTTGCAGCCGCAGCGGCCCCACAGCAACCTGAGCAGCAGAATGGTTCGTTTGGTGTCCCATTAGCGATCTGAACGCCGTTTATTTGAGAAAATCAGCCCCCTCAGGCGGCCCCCGTTGCCCTGCCTCAGGCCGCCTCGGTCGACAGTCCTCCTGGCTTCGGGCCTCCTCCAGCGGCCGCTGCTGTGGCCCAGCCATCGCCACAGCCATTGGTTCTTCGTCTGGGTCGGCAGGCCACAGCGCCACAGCCGGGACCACAGCAGCAGAAGCCCCTCCCCGTGCTCACTCTGCCCCCGACCCTTCGCGCCCGTGCGAACCAAGCACCTCAGCACGATTTCAGCGCATTCAGAGGCTTCGGCCAAGGTTCGTTTTGTGTTTGTTTATGGGTTTCAACGAGGTTTTTTAACAGGTCCGTCCCAGCCGCAGCAGGGAGTGGCACAGCAAGCTCCGCCACAGCAGGGAGTGCCGCCGGCCGCAGTGCCTCAGCCAACGGCCTCTAGCAATCCGGCAGCTAGACATCTGGAGAGACTGAGACAGTTGGGAGGCGCTGTCGTGCCACAGCCTCAGCCGACAGCTGGTGAGTTTCGGAGCCCAGGAGAACTAAATGCTGAGTGAAATTTTGCGACACTAGTTTTGCGAGAGATCTTATCCTTTAACGAAGTTTGTCTAAAAAGTGCAATTGCGACCAACGTACCGCAGGGGTATATTTTGCGACGGCCCCCTTTATTAGAAAAACGTTTCAAAATTTGCGGAGGGCCCCCTTCTTTTATAAAAATTGGGTAAAAGTCGAAATGTGGCAACACCACCGCCGCGTCCCGCGGAGGTTGGCCAAGTATGATTGCGCCCATATCCCTCTATGGTCTGGCCATTTACGTACCCACCCTAGGCCTTAAAATTAAGGGTAACAGCCCTTTGGACACGTTTAGTGAAGTTTAAAGGGACAGTAAGGCGGGTTTTACAACATTGGCTCAATTGAGAGAGAAAAATTCGCTGATCATGAAAATGTATATGACTTTGGGTCGCAAATTTCGCGTTTTCGAGCAAATCGGCTTCAAAGTCGCTAAAACCGGGTCTCCGTCTACAGATTTGTAGACGGGCAGTACACCCTGCGTGTCCGGCATTTACAAGGCATGCTAATGGGCCAAATTTCATTCTAATTGGCTGAGAGAGCACTGGAAATGAGGAGAGTGCGAGACAATTTAGCATAGTTAATTCGCATAATTGCCGACCGTAGCCGATCGAAAAATGAAATGAAAACCCCCCTTAATGTCCCTTTAAACCAGATTGACTAAAAGTAGCGCCTAATCACCCTTAACAATCGGATATTCGTTGTGTTTATCATCTTTAACCTGGTAACACCCGAAAATACACTCCCCAGGTATGATTGCACACCGATTTGTGCCATTCTTCCGCTCAAAACTGCAGTTATCTGCCTTTTAAAGGCAGAGGACCGCGAAAATGAAACATGAACAAATTCATCACGCAACGCAGCCGAGAGATTGTAATTTTTAATGGTGAAATATAGAGAGTTTTATGCTAAAAAAAATGGCCAGGCCCCCCTAGCCATTTTTGCGGTCCTCTGCCTTTAACAATTCTAACTGCTCCTTTGCCAGCGAGCTGACACTAACCATTTTCAAATACGCAGCGTACTGTATGCTAGGGACTCTATACTCTGAAAAATATTGTATTTTGCTTGCAAAACGCATGCCTCGAATGGATTACAATGACTGCAATCAGACGAACCAGAGTTTGCTTTTGCGTGGTGTTTTTGGAATTGTCGTACTTAGCAAAATGATTAGGGCCACTTTGCAGATAACTAAGAATGTTTGTAAAATTTAAAAAAAAGATTGTTTTAGGCCCATCGGCTCCCGCCAGACAACAACAGCCGCAGTTGAACCAGGACCAGCCGGGAACTTCGCGCCAGGGAGCCGCCGAACCGGCACGGCCTGTGGCTTCTCGTGAGTTTTGGACGGACACGTGCACACATTCACACACACACACACACACATTTTTTTTTTAGAATCGAGGACGTCCAATCTGATCAGTCCCTACGCAGAGGTCTACAACCCGGCTCCTCACGGCCTGATCACCTCCTTCACCGACGACGAGCTCAGCGTGAGGATCTCCCGGATGCGTGAATTCAACTCCATGCAGCTGTACCCCCAGGACGTGAGTCCTTCTCTCTCTCTCTCTCTCTCTCTCTCTCTCTCTCTCTCTCTCTCTCTCTCTCTCTAAAGCCCTCTTTTTCAGTTCATCCACACCCTACTGCTCATGGGCGACGTGCGAATGGCCGGCACCGAAGACCTCCTAGCCGACGGGGAACGCGTCATTCCGGTTAGTCCTTTAAGCTCTTTACCCATTCTGAACCCATTTTTTTCAGCCCACTGACTTTTTGGCCCTTTTCGGCCGTGCTCCGGGCATTGAGAGCCGCCACGAGCCGGCGAATTTCCTGCGCTACACGCGCCGCCGCGCCATCATCATCGCCTCCACCATCGGATCCCACTTCCAGTCGAGTGGCAGGAGAAACAAGTAAGTTATTTTTGGAGTTTTCTTGTTTTTTTTTCATATTTCTTTTTTCTACGAGCCTGTTTCAGTTACATTCCGCCCGTTTTACCCGACCTCGGTCTTTTCGACCTGAACGAAATCATCCTCATCCGTGTCGTCGGAACGCCCGCCGTCCTCGCCATGAGACGAATCCTCGACGATTACCGCTACGGAGAGTGAGTGTTTGTGTTTTTATAAGTTTATTAAGGATTTTCTCAGTCTTCTGATCCAGCAGAGCCTTCAGTTGCCCGAAATCGGAGCCTTCGCCGCCTACATGGACCGCTTTGCCACTTCTCTGGGATTCCCGCACGCCAGGGTAAGGAATTCATTTAAATTCATTTTTTAATGAATTGCGGAACGCCGTTTCTCGTGAGCGATGGTTCCCGAAGCGATACATAACTAAATTGCCAAATTTTGAATCCTTTGGCGAATCTGTGCACTCACTGCAAATTCCTATGCGCACAAATGAAGGCAAATGGTGTGGCAGTTTTCCAAAGCTTTTCCAAAAAATTGCAAACCCCGCACTGAAAACGATCCGTGACCTATTTTTATCCCATTTTTGGCGTCTGATCGGGCCAGCCCGAAAAATTCTGTTTGTTTTAAGCCTTAAATTTGTGCGCCTGGAAAAAATGGGTTAAAACGGTAGTAGATACCTATCGGCCCTTCCCACCGTGTTTTAGTAGTGCCTAATGTTAACAAGTATAAATAATAATAATTATTATTATTATTCTCAAAACCCATACCCCTGTTTGCAGGAGGAGTTGATCCCCGATCCGGGCCCGCCTGCACCGCCCCGTCGCCAACCGACTGAACACGACGAAGTCCTCCACTCCTTCTCCGACCACGAAAGTGAGTTTTTTCTCTTTTTATTCATTCAATCCCCTAAATTTCCCATTTTCTCTAAAATATCCTATTTTTTCAGATGAACTAGAAGAGGATGACTGATCTCTTCCCTCCGTTTGCTCCATTCTCACCTGGTTTCTGTAACTTTGAGTGTATCATTCTTGCCCGTTGATCTCTCCCAGTTCGATCTTTCCCATCCGTAGTTTTACCCGAATGAGTTGCCCCGCAACGTTGTTGTTATTTCCCTTCTTACACCCCGAATTACGTTTGTTATTTTGCTATAAAGATTCTTATTTCTCGCTGATTTATGGATTTTCGGTTAATTTCCGATATTACTTGACTGGTCGGTTTGACCTTTAAAATAGTTTTTCGTAGCTTCAATGTTCAAGATGAACACCTCGACCAGGAATTACTCCTCCCTGGCGGAGAAGATCCGTCTGGCCTCGTCAACTGGCCGTTTGAGGAACAACCTTCCTCCCAAGATTTCCTCCGCCACCGAGGCCGCTTCGGTCAGTGACGTTTCGGATTTTTAAATTGAAGAGTTAAATTTTTGGTTGAAACCGGGTAGACCCGGAGCGTTTTGGGATCTCTATGTGTAAGCCCCCAAATTCTGTCTCGATGGCAGCGTAAGCCCCCCTCCCCTTAATTTTTGTTACCATTTTCAACATAACGTCTACGTACGCCGGGGATCTCACGGGCCGGGCCAGCTGGAAAATTTTGATCGGCCCGTTTTCCTTGGACCACCCAGTCAGATTGCAACCAACATGACCAGGGTTCGATCCCGGTTGGTGACATTCTTTTTTGTACGACTAATATTAACTTAAAT
The DNA here is from genome assembly GCA_964057215.1 of Oscheius myriophilus. NCBI lineage: Eukaryota > Metazoa > Nematoda > Chromadorea > Rhabditida > Rhabditidae > Oscheius > Oscheius myriophilus. The sequence goes on from OZ059906.1 coordinate 22,780,378, forward strand.
GTTAGTAACAAACATTTTTAAGTTATTTAAAGCCGTTTAAAAAATTATGAAATATAAAATTTAAAAAAAAAAACAGTACATGGCGGGAACAGGCTTCTATGAAAGAAATCCCGATTAAAGGACTTTTAAAATTGGAAAACTGCTTCCTTTCCTAATGGAAAAGGGTCTAAACAATAAAATATTTATATTACAGACACATTTTGGCACTGAAGCCCAAGCGCGCTTAGATTCTCACGAAAGGTCATGGTTCTCACGGGCCGGGCCGACTTAAAAAACATTCTCGGCCCGGCCCAGCCCGCTTCGATCCGTCCACTCGGACCACCCAGTCAAACTCACCCACACGACCAAGGTTCGATCCCGGTCGGGACAGTTTATTTTTGCTAACTTAAATTAGTTTAAATGTGTAATAGAAGTATTAAGAAAATGTTTGCGGGGTTTTAAACGGTTGACGTAAGCTAAAATAACGATTTAAAAAAAATTGATTTGACAAGTTTACAAACCGGGCCGAAACGGGCCAGGCCGACCCTTTTCTCGGCCCGGCCCGTCTTTTGAGAACTATGCGAAAGGTCTACGGTATGCTGATAGGTTTTCCTTGGAATTCAATAATCAAACATGAATATACATTTTTATAAACATTTTAATGTTCTTTTTGTTACAGGAAACCGCCTACAATGAGCTGTTTGTCATGCCCAAGAGGAAGCTCCGAGGACAGGTTCAGATCGAGCAGGTTACTGGCAGAACCGCCATTGTCCAGAGGTTTGTGAGCTCTCTCTCTCTCTCTCTCTCTCTCTCTCTCTCTCTCTTACTCTCTCTCTCTCTCTCTCTCTCTCTCTATCTCTCTCTCTCTCTAATTCCCTCCCTCTTCCAGGAGCCGCCCCGACATCCACAACCGTCTGTCCGTTCGCCGCGAAAGGAGCACTGAAATGGCCACCGACCAGGACTGGACTTCCGCCTGGCCGGCCGCCCGTACCTTCAACGCCTCGGCCGTGCCCCTGCCCGTCCGCATGGGCACCCGCCCGGACGTCGACAAAAGGGCTCCCTTCAAGAAACAGGTATTTTATTGTAATCAAACTACAAACTACATTCTTTCAGGGAAACCTCGAGTTGGTCAAGATTCCCAACTTTCTGCATCTCACGCCGGCCGCCATCGAAAAGCACTGCGACGCGTTGAAGCGTAATTTGGGTTGATTGACTAAGAAGGGTGTCATTTTTAGAGTTTTGCACCCAGTTCCCGGTGGAGCTGGAAAAGAACGTTGAGGAGCACTTTCCCATCTCGATGGAGTACTCGAACTATGTGCACCAGGGGACGAACATCAGGGACAGCAGGGCACGCGTAGTCACAACCAAGGTTAGAGAGAGAGAGAGAGAGAGAGAGAGAGAGAGAGAGAGAGAGAGAGAGAGAGAGAGAGAGGGAGAGAGAGGAAAAACGATATAAGCAACATTTTTCAGGTGAAGGTGGCCAGTCTGGGTCTCAGTGCTACTGCCAAGGAAAAGATGATGCGCCTGGCTGGCAACAAGTACGACGAAGCCACCGACACTTTGACCATCATTACTGACAGGTGATTGCGCTATCCGCAACCTCACGGAATTTTTTGGACTTTAATTTTTGGAAACCTGCAGAACAATTTTGCGCATCTTTCTATTATAGAGGCATTTTGCGACGCTTTTATGTCAAAGATCGAAAAATGCGAAAAACTGCAATTTCAAACGTAAAATTTAACCTTTTTGAAGTTTTCGGACTCTGTTACCGAAGCGCACAATAAATTTGTTATTTCCGTGTTATATTTGAAGTATCCAGGCTACATACTTTCAGAATAACCCCACATTTACTTGTTTCGACCAATTTTGTAAAATTACAGTACCCTACCGTAACTCAGGTAGAAAAAATCGATATAGGTCTAAAAGTTTCGAAATGTTGTATATTGATCCTAGGAAGGTTATAAGACTAATTTTGAGCCAATTCTGAGACAATGAACTTTTTCCTAAGACAGTAGCCTTATAGAGGCCGCTCGATTCTTCCAGACACTGCGTCGTAATTCTGAAATCATGTTATTGTTACTTTTCCAGATGCCACACGCGCAAGCAGAACGTGGACTACGCCGAGTACCTGTTGACCGTTCTGTACCACGAGTCGAACAAACGCGAGGCTTGGGAGAACGCCCGCGAAAGAAGCGACGACCTGAAGGTTCAATTCCCTATTTTTAATATGTAATTGTTTATTTTTAGGTCTCCTTCGAACATTCCAAGTGCCAGAAGGACCTTCAGAAGACACTCGAAGCGGCGGAGACCAAGCCCAGTGAGAAGGAGATGGGAGAGTTTGCCGAAATGTGGACCACCTACAGAAACACGGTGGGTTACCGTAACCAGGCGAGAATGGTGAAAGTTGAAATTTTTACAGTAATTTAGCACTGGTCCACCATTACATCAAAAATTCCATTTCGAACATGTTTTACGGATGAGCTAACATAATTGTTTCAGGAAGAGACGCCGGAGTCGACGAGGAAATACGCGCAGAAGATGCGCCAGATGCTGGGAGTGAGGCCGGTGGCCACTGCCACTCAATGATTTCTGCAATGTTGTTATGTAGATGAGCTAGAAAAGTTGTCTGTTTCGTTAAAAAGCATTATTAAAATTTGGATTTTTGATAATACAGGGACCTAGAAGAGAAGAAGGACAATCATATTTTGTTCAACAGTTTTTTTTTAGTAATTTTCACGGACAAATGCCAAAGCACTGAGTGTGCGTTATTAAACACACTCACAGGAAGTGCTTGCAGAAAATACTTCTTCACAGCGTGGTAATGTTTGGATGTCGTTCCTGGGACTGATTCAACGGGAAGTATAATCATCCTATATAGCTGTCGCCAAACGTAGACGCAGAGCAAAAGCGGCTTTTAACAGCCGATGCTCGTTTGGCGACAGCTATAGCGTGGACGACAAGATCAGCTCTTAGTGACCAATCTAAAGGTAGCAAAAACAAAGAAAATCTGGGTACTTCGGGGAAAATGAATTCCCCTACAAAGGAATTGTGTTTCCTTTACAGAGTGAGTAACTTGTAAAGAAAAGTGGTGGGACACGCCAACAGTCAAACATACAAGAGAGATCTCAATATGAGTCTATTAGACTCGGGCCGGCCTAGATCCTAGGAAGGGACGCCTTATATACTAGCGCTGTGGGCGATGTTGTGTCTGGAGGGGGCGGCCTGGGAACGTTGGGAGCGATGATGTACAGGCAAAAAGTCAAAGATCGTGGGAACGTTTTCCGAAAGGAAAAGATGGCGAAACCCAGAAATGGTTCTCCACTGGGCATTCACAAGAATTTTCGAAATCGATTTATTGATTTGTAGCAAGTCCGCTAATTCCGTTTATTTATTAGGTCGATAGAAAGATCACTAGCAGTTGAGGGTCATATTGCCAGCCACAGTCACCGGTTCGTCCAGGTGCAGCACCACGGGCGCCAATGTTTCAAAGTTCAGCGCAGTGATGGCGATGCAGACCACTTTCATGAAGATTCCACTTATCGCCTGAGGTCATGTTGAATTCAAAGGCTTTCATATTCTCTTACCAAGTCGATCATAGTCACGTATCCCGTGTCGAAGACAATCGCGTTTCCAGGGGTGCTCATTGGGGTCATGTAGGCCCAGGAGCAGGCGTAGGTGGCCGAAAGGGCCAGGTAGAGGGGGTTCAGATTGAAGGCTGCCGACAACGGGAACATGATGGGAACGACGATTCCAGCAGTGGAAGTGTTGCTTGTGAATTCAGTCATCATTGAAGCGAAAATCTGGGACATGACTGAAAAAGGACGGGTTACGGTAGCCCAAAATTCGCTGTTACCCATGAGCCAGAATGGGCTGAAGGAACTGAGGGCGTTTCTGAGGAAGCAGCCGAGAAGAGAGCCCAGGCCGGAATTCTTCACTCCGTCGGAAATGGAGTTACCACAAGCCACCAGAAGCACACAAGACCAGGAGAACCTCTCTTTCATTATGTCCCAAGTGAGGATGGGGGAGAGTTTATCTTAGAAAACGAGAATACTTAGGCTTCTGAAGCAACAAACGGTCGTTGCAGGGATCCTTGGGCCAGATGAACATCAACATTGCGACAAAGACGGTTACTGTAGAGTCGGAGATACCGTAACCATTGTTGGGAAGCAAGTGGCTCCAGCCGGGGATGAAGCCAGGGTTACGGAACATCCAAAGGAGGAGGAGAAGGGAGTACCACACGGTGACGGAAGCCTCGCCGAAGCTAAAGTTTGGAGGTTTGGGAGAGAAGCGACAGGTTTGGAGACCTAAACTTGCCGAGAGCTTCATACTCTTCGGCTACACACTCCTTAGTTATTTGGTTGACCATTTTTTGTTCTTCTTTGTTGCCTTTTCGGGAGCAGAAAAGAGCTTTTGGACCCATGAGGGTAATCTTAATGAGAAAGATTGAGGCAGAGACTGAGACTAAGACTGAGACTGGCGAGAGAGAGAGAGAGAGAAATGGAGAGAGATAGAGACAAAGACAAAGAGAGACATAGAGAAAGAGACCCACCACGAGAATAAGGTGATTGGCAATTAAGAACAGCGGCTGGAATGGAACGGAGAACAACATCCACTGCAGGTAAGTCACTCCATCGCCCCTAGAAAACCCTCTTTTTTTAAAAACCAAGCTCCTTACTCAATCTGATCCCTGAAGATGAGGTTGGGCATGGTCCCCGTAATCGTCGCCGTTCCTCCGATCATCGAACCCGTCGAAGCACATATGATCAAAGCTTTGCAGAATCCCCTCTCCTCTTTCGTCATTGAATCCAAATCCAATCTTCCGTGTTCACTCTTTTTGGAACTTTTCGTGGGACTCCTGTTCTCAGATTGTTCCTCTTTCTCCTTTCCCGATGCACTCCTCTTCGAACTCTCCTTTTTGGTTTCTTTTTTGCTTTTCCCTGTGTTCTCTTCCTCATCTCCACTACCCTCTTCGCTCAAATCAATCTCTCTGCATTTTCAAGTTAAAGTCATCGGTTTTTAACCAACATGGTTTCAGTTCTTGTCATTTCGGTGGCTGTATACTTCACTCCTTGCCACGTTTTCAGAATTCCAACTACGATTGGCACCATCATGGCCGTCACAGCCACGTCTTCGATCACCCAGGAGATCATGGCAGTTACACAAGATACTCCCAACAGTAAGTCTCTCTGTCCTTCGGTCTCACACTGTCTCTCTCTCTCTCTCCATCTCTCTCCCTCTCTCTCTCTCTCTATCTGTCCAACTCACAATTGTTTCCTAAATCCGACAAGTCTCAGCAGTCCCAATGCAATCCTCTTCGGCAGTTTGACTTCCTCCACAGCCAGACACATGATGAGAGCGGTGATGCACAGGGTCGTTGTGTCCTAAGGCCTTAGCATTTAAGAGTTACCTTAAGTCCCTTACCTTAAAGTAAGACATTCCTGCGTCCTTGGCCGTCTGAATCTCAAAGAAGGGGGAGAGAAGAAGCGGGAGAAGAGAGGTGATTCCTAAAGGAATGACCTCGGTTAGCCAGAAGATGAACAGAAGGACGATCGTGTAAACGCATTTGAACTCCTGAACAGTTTAAGGTATTTGGCCTTAAGTGCCATAGCTCTAAAGTCGAAATACCAACCTTCCCGAAGAAGAGGAGAGGACAGGCGAGGATCGGCGTGAGGATGAAAGTAGCCTTCTTCGCCAGAAGACGCTTGGAGATCCTCATTTTGGAGAGAGACCTCCTAGAAGGAGAATTGGTGAGAGAATGAGGAGAGAGAGAGGGCCTCCAATCACTTAAAATATCTTTCACGTTGAGATATGTCCGTCCGTTACGTGAGAGGCGCCGCGTGGTCATCACCACCTCTCCCACTCATTTCTACTCCAGTTCTCGGCGGAGACGGCCGTTACCCATTTCTTAACTGAAAAACTTCAAAGTGAGTCTCTTCTCTTCAGAAACCTCAGTATCTCTCTCTTCAGAATGTCGGACGCTTATGAATGCATCGGTCCTCCGGAGGAAGTCCCCGACGCGCCGGCGGAGCCCCCGGTGCCGGCTCCCGGCCCTTCGCCCCCTCAGCCGCCCCCCGCCCCTCTCCGCGACGACAACATCGACCTGAACTCGGACCACATGATAAAGTCGAGGGTGGTGAGGACTCCGAAGAAGGAGACGCCGAGGAGTGGCAATTCGAAGAAGGAGGAGGAGACGGGAGACGGCGTGGGAGAGACGGGAGACGCAGAGGAGAAGAAGAAAAAGAAGGAGGAGAGGAAGAAGAGGAGGAAGGAGGCTGTGAGACATTGCAATTAGTTGAGTAACCACTGATTCAGAGGACCTGTGCCATTGCTGGACTCGTCGTCTTCCTCTTCGTCTTCGTGGCCTCCTTCGGAATGAGCATTTTCGTCGCGGGACACAAGTGGTTCGGCCTCACCACCCTCGGATCCATAGCGCACTAAGAATAAAGCATTAAAGTTAAGACTTAGATGAACCAAGGAACGGGGATTGAGTTTTCTGTTCATGATTGATTGTAAACATACATTTTTTTTCGTCCGTGGGGAAAAGGGTCTTCTCTCTCTATAGACACACCCCTTCGTTGCGTCCAAGTAACAGGACAAATCACCCACCCAGTCTTCGTTTTCCGTGTTCTTTTGTTATGTCTATCCTATTTTTACATGATGGTACCTTTTCTTGTCGCATCGAGTGGTTATCATTGCCTCCTCGACCAGCACGCCGACAGGAGGACGCACCAAAAACCATTGAGCCTGCTGAAGCCTTGAGGACGCATCTTTGTGCCTGTTGGGATCTTTTGATTGGACCTCTGTGGGGTAACTGAGTCCTCCTCAAATGCGTGTCAGTTTTTGGGAGGCGTCTTTCGCAACGGTACTTCCTTCCCATGGAAGTGTCCAATCGAAATTCTGTTTTTTTTCCATTTACACTGCGGTGGTTCACTCAGTTACCGATTTTTCTATTTTTGAGGCTGGATTTAGCCAAAAGATGGAACTGTAAAGTGAGCTATACCAAAACGACTCAGTCACAAAGTTCTAGCGTTTTGATGTTGTTGTTGTCAAAGCAATGCGTTCAATACAGGATACTCCAGCATTTACGCAGCCAGATCAACCGAAGTAGATATGGCGAAACTATATAGCTGTCCAGGGGTGGGCAAACATCGGGCTCACTAGGGAAGGCGGCCAACATCACCGTGGAGTTATGGGTTGAGCTATATATCATTGAGAAGGGCATGGGATGGGGATACAAGAAGTGAAGTCAAAAGTTGCCAACCTCTTTTCGTTTCTGAGAAATACGCGTTTTTGTGCGCGCGAACCCCTCGGTTTTCCCAGCGCCGGCATAAAAGCCCGCGGCGCGGGCATGGTTACCGTGGCGGGGTGGTCCAGGGGTAGAGGCCCCGGCTCGTAAGCAGAAGGTCACGGGTTCAATCTCCCTAAGCTGTTATTCTTTTGCTTTTTGTCCAACTTTTCGAAAAACACGAACTTTATAACTTTTGTAAGTGAATATGCGTTTTGTAAAAAAAGGGAAATGTTGCCAAAAACAAAAAATGACAAGGAAGTTAAAAAAAAAACAAAAAAAAATCACACTGGTCTGTATGTTGTTCAGCTACCGTTTTCAAACACTTTCCTTGTTTCAAAAAGAAAATTGAATTTTCTTAAAAAAAATTTTTTCACTTACAAAAGTTACAAAGTTCGCATTTTTCGAAAAGTTGGACAAAAAGCAAAAGAATAACAGCATAGGGGCATTGAACCCATGAGCTTCTGCTTATGAGCCGGGGCCTCTACCCCTGGACCACCCTGCCACGGTAACCAGGCCCGCGCCGCGGACTATTATGCCGGCGCTGGGAAAACCGCAGGGTTTGCGCGCACAAAAACGCGTATTTCTCGAAAACGAAAAGAGGTTGGCAACTTTTGACTTCAGTTCTTGTATCCCCATCTCATGCACTTCTGAATGATATATAGCTCAACCCATAACTCCACGGTGAGGTTGACCGCCTTCCCTAGTCAGCCCGGCCCGGGCCGGGCCGACAAAATTTCCAGGACGGGCCCGATCTTGCTAGGATCGAGCAAATGTGGTGTAGTGAAACGTCTTTGTAGAGGATATTATTAAGTTAAGGGGTTGAAATCGGGCCCGTTCGGGCCGAGAGGTTTTGAAGACGGGCCCGGCCCGCGACCACCCCTGTAGCTGTCGCCAAATTGGAATCATACCAACAAAATTAGAATGTTCCAGTCATGCTCTGTTGATATGGTTATTCGTAGTCTAAACAGTCTTCGACAGAGCATGCTTGGCATGTTTCCGCAATTAGCATATGATTTCCATTTGGCAATAGCTATATGTTCGTGTCCGAAACTACGAATTATACGTCAAAAGATGTAGCGGTAGTGTATAATGCGAAAATCGAATGATACAAGTTTCTGGAAGTCTCTCTCGTGACAGAAAAAGCCATCTGCCCTTCCCACTTTCTCAGACATTTGGCTTCTCCTACGCTAGCTTGCCCAAAATGACAAAGACGATTTTGTTTCAAAGGTTCAACTTATCGACTGTTTGGCTCATCTCTCTCTACCAACAATAACCCAGTTTCATAAAAATGTGTTCATTCTCCAACGAAAGACATGGGTGTCTCACCACAGCAGAGGATGCCCCCCTTGTCTCTGGTGACCGAAACAACACGAAATGGCAACTTTGGTGCAATTGTGAAAGGGCAACAATCGGGAGAGGATGGGGACTAATGCATATAAGAATATATTAGATCACAGGCTGAAACTATGGACAAGTGTGTTGGCTCGGGGAGACACGAAAAAACAAGGATACCCTTTTAAAATACTTTAAAATCCGTTGGTTTTATAACGAATAACGACGACATATCTACACACGCTGCTAGGACATGGTGGCGCCCAGGCGTTTCCGAACGTTTTCGTAGACCACGTAGCTGATACTCACGGCCGGAATCACCTGGAAAAAGGGAGGGTTAGAGAGAGAGAGAGAGAGAGAGAGAGAGAGAGAGAGAGAGAGTGAGAGAGAGAAGGGAGACTTACCTTCAAAAAGTTGGGCGCAATCCCCCGGTAGAGGCCGAAGAAGCCGTCGTTCTTCAGGATGTGGCGGAACTGGCCGACCATCGAGTCCGGGGAATCCGGGTTCGCCGCGATCGCTGAAAAATCGATTGTCTCTAGCGTTCTCATCTCTCTCTCTCTCTCTTTTTAAACCCACCTCTAGCCTGTAATCGTGTCCTAACGAGGGCGAGAGGGTAGCTGGCCAGCTGGCCGCAGGTGGAACTGACGGTACCGCAGGCGAGCAGGGCCAACACACCCGGTTCCGGCGAGTCTGAACGTGAGCGTTTTAGTAAACGAAGACAACAAACAAATACCTGGATTATTCCGTATGTACCACTTCTTGAGCGTCTCGTAGATGGCGAGGTCGATTCCGGCATACGGTATGATACCGAGGAGGTTCGGGACGTAACCCTAGAAGAAGAAAGTTTAAAAACCGTATTCGCACACTGCTTTTTAAACTTATTGCGCGTCCCGAATACAACTTTTGCCATGGGCGGCAGCAACGACCAATATGACACGAGTTAAAAATTTTTTCCGAATTAAAAGTGTCCAATTCCAAGCCGTTAAAGCTGAACATGACTTCCTGTTATCTGTAAACATCAAAGACGTCGCCCTGCTGTCTTTCATCGCTTTTTCAACAGATCACATGCGATGTGTGTCGCTAGTCCCCAAAATGAGAAATGCGACTCGGCGGGACCCGAAAATCGTGGTGCATGCTTGTATATGTCTGACAACGTCTACTAAGCCGAAATGGAGCCCATGAGAACGTAGCTCGGAACAAATAGGTCACAGAAGTTGTCACAAGCCTTTCACCTGTCAACAAAAACTTGCAAAGAACCTGCTTTCGCCAAGGGAATCTCTACCTTGTGCCTTTAAAGTTAAAACGTTTGAATTTGTACATTGTTTTGTTAAAATCCTAACGAAAATCAGAATCACACCTGGGCGTTAGGTGTTTTCACTGCATCCGTTAATGGCTCTTTTCGTCAAAACAATAACAAAACATGAATGCGCGAGTTACGGTGATTCAGACCAGGCATGAGCTAGAAGTTTACATTATATGCAGTGCGCAACACATTAAAATAAAATAAATGCCGGACTACTTCATAGATATACTATACTTTGTGACAGCCGGGTGTCATCGGTGGCTGTGTGGCAAACCTACAGGATCAGTTGATGAACTTGTTGCCACCGTCGTCTTTGAGATTCAGCGTCATAAAGCGAACGAGATTAAGATTTGCAAATTACAATACAACATTGAAAAGGGAAGATATGTCCCATGGCTGACAGGCGCACCTACGGACGCTATATAAACTTAGAGCGCCATTTCAGTTGAGGGGATCGCACCGAGCATAATTTCTTACTTGGGGGCTCGCGTCACAAATCACTTATGTAACGTGGGAGGTTGCGAAAAATGGACCCCCATATTTCTTATTAATATATGGGACAGATGAAGCTTCTGACTCCAAATATGATTTGAAAACCATTTGCTTTCGCTTTTCAAAAAAAAAGTCAACAGCGCAGCTTGCTCTGAGAGTTGGAAACTCCATCCACTCACTTTATAAAAGGCGATGATGCCCTCCTTCTTGTACATCTTGTAGGCAAAGTGGATTATTCCCTTGTCGAGCTGTCCGGTCCTCCTCAGCGCCAGTCTGGTCTTCATCACCTCCATCGGGTAGATGGCTGTCTGTGAGATGGCTCCTGCCGCCGATCCGGCACTGAACCTCTCTATGACCGTCAGCTCCGTGTCTCCCTTGTACTTCTGCAGCATCCGTTTGCACTGAAATCAAGAAATCTCACAAATAAAAATTGAAAAATCACCTGTTCGTAGGCCATAAACTTCATCGCCGACTCGGGAGCAATCTTCACCACGTTTATGCCGTTGCCTCGCCAGAATGACTTGATTCCTCCCTCGGCGTGGAGCATCTTCATACAGGAGAGCACTCCCAGACGATTTTGCTTCGTAGAGTGCACCTGAAGAGGAAATTTCAAAAGGTATCTGATTTCTAGTGAGCTGGGGTTGCCACAGAAGCCGTTGGCTGTACTTTGTTGACGAAGCGATTACTGTATGCTGGCCACAGTATTTTTAATCACAATTTTAGCGGCGGTGATAACGTTTATTCGAGAATTATATTAAAAACCTAGAAAATACTAATTGGAAACGGTATAAGCCAATCCGGACTACCGACAACCGTGTGGCCTGAATTACCGAATACCATACGGCTATCGATTTTTGACAGTTACGATGCGTGGTTACCCTAATTGACATATATCTGGCACACCCACAACTGTAGAGTTGTCAAGTGTCAATAGGAACTTCACTGACGTCATAATTTCGCTGTATTGCGTATTCTGTTTTTGGTCAAACAAAAGTGATTTTGAGATCTTATTCTGTTGTGTTGATATTCTAAACACGATGATATTCTAAATTCAACATATTCAGCTACTATTGGAATTTCTGCCATTAAAAAGAACAAGTTTACGATCACCGTTTAAAGTTAAGCTCACAGAGAAAATACCGTATATCAAATGTAGGCAACACAGCAAAACTTTGGAGCGGACTAAGTTTAGTAATTTCAAGTTTTAACGCCACCCGGGTGGCAGGTACATCACGCTGAAGCGAAAAGACGCCGGTTGTTTTCGATAGTTATTGACACCCAGGTGTCAAAAATTATCGTATACTTTAAAGAACTTATCAGTTTTTTGGGTTTTTTGATAACCGGACCGCCCGTAGAATTCACGGGTGAGCAATTGCAAGCTTTTTTTATACCAACAAATTTGCTGGCGGTTCCAAAAGCAATCAAATCCTCCAAAATCGATCGATTTTTATGAATCGAATACCAACATTTTCAGATTTAACAGGGTCCGAATACAAACTACGAGTATCAATTAAAATGGAACACATAAATTAGGAAACAGTTACAACTTATCCATTTCTTGGTTTTTTTTTTAAACAATCGGGCCGATCTGCCGCGTTTAGAGGTAAAGTCGAGCCAGCGCGAACCACGCCTGAATACAAACTACAAACCTGCAAGAAGACCTTGAGCCTGTCGAATGGCGCGGTGCAGGTTCTGCTCATACAGCCGGCGACTCCTCCGGCGACCAAATGTCTCCACCACACCCCTGAAACGCATTTATGTTTCAAATTCTCGTTCCAACTTGCCTGACTGCATCTCCTGTTGGGAAAAGTCCTCCGGCACCTGACTGTCCTCTCCGATGTCGATGATCTGAAACGGACAGTTTATTGGATGAGGTAGAATCGAGCCTTGGGTTTCTTCCGATGCCTTTTGTTTGGGTGATGGTGGTGGTCTATGCCCATCATGGAGTGCTGAACCTTCCTCCCCCATTTCAACTCCTGACTCAGAACCATTCCAGGAGGGGGAAGGGAGGAAGGACCGCGCGAGGAGAGGAGGGGCACGGAAAATGCACCATATTAGAATTTCTATCTTGCGTTAGAGAATATGCTAAATTTGAATACTTGCCGTATTTGTTAGCTCTAGCGGTGTATTTACTCTATGACAACCCCAAGTATACTCGTCGCCAAATCTACTTCGGCCGATTTGACTGCGCACACGGCCAGTTTTCTCTAGAGCAACATCAAAACATTGGCACGTTGTTCCAAAGTACTTTTAGCACGTACTATAATAGCAATTGTGTCGTGTCTGTACAAATGGTGCTTGCGGGACCTCGGTTTTGGTGAGCTAATTTGTGTCCTTATGAAAATGGGGGTATTTGATTTTCGGGGTCCATTTTCTATTTGCGGTGCCTTATTTTTTGAGCCCCCTCCGTGTCGTGTCCAGGCATGCACACAGTGTCGATACGTTTTTCAAAATTTTCGTGGTGTGTAAGCATAGCTGGACGTGAGATGTTTGCGGCACCTACGTGATTCCGCATTCGGTTGAAAATGGCAACAAAAATGAAAGGGACTTACGTTGCCTACGACGCACCATTTGGGGACTTACGTAACAAGGCCCCCAAACGCTCGTTGTCCAGCCATGTGTGTAAGGTACTCAGAATTGTAAGTAGCCAGTTTTCTAATTTTCCCACAGTACTGTCCAAACTAACAAAATTCATGTGTTTGAGTGCTAAATCCCTGTGTGAACAGAAGGAAATGTAACGCTGGCGCGCACTTTTTCCCTAACCGCGTTCACTAAACCAATCATCTTTAAAAAAACATTCCTGGGGGTCAAACGTTTCTCCAACCAACCGGCTGGTACAAATATTATTCAGCCGATGCTAAGAGTCGCAGATGATTGCGCTTCTGCTACCTTGGGAGCATAAAAAAGCCCCCCTCAACTCTTGGCTTTCCGAGCTGAATTTTACGAAAGTAGTGCCTAAGCCCGGTAACTTTTGTATTTTTGGAGCTTCTACCCCCCCCCCCCCCCCTTAACCTAGGGTAAGCTAACTATACCTTCCCAAGGTACGTTGTTCACGTATGTTTGGGAACCAGGCGTTCAAATAGATGAAAAAGGATTAAAAAAATTTAACAAACCAGGTTGTGCCGCCAGAAGTCGACCATATCTTTGACGTCTGAAGAGGGGTAGAGCAGCATGAACTCCTGGAACTCATTCAGGTCGATGGAGGCCGAGCCAGTCTGGTCCATTCTGAAAAATCCCTTTAAAACCTAGTTATCAGTGCATTTTGAAGCATTTCTATTCATAAATTGGCGTGGATTTGAGGTCGTGGACAAAGCAAGACATCCGGGCCGACCCGAAGCCGTTAACTGTGAGGCATTAGTTGTAATCCCACCTCTGCCGAATGACATCTTTTGTCTCCGTTGCCTCCAGAATTCTACAGAATTACTGGTAAAATGGAACAAAATAAAGCTCCGCCCACAGCCACGCCCTTTCATATTAAAAAAAAGAAAGAAAAACGCACTTCTCCACAATATTCCTGGCCCTTTGGTCGTCGATGGGTACTCCCATATCGCTACAGTACGTTTTGATCTCCCTAACGTCGATGTATCCTGCAATTAGACCTTTAAATTGGGTCCTGAGGGGAAAATACCGTCGCTGTTCCTATCGAGGTCCTTGAATATCGTCTCCAGGCGTTTCTCGTGCTCCACGACGTACTTGACAAAGTCGGCGTAGTTCACTTTGTCGTCGTTTTTCGGCGACAGACGGGACATCAATTTCTGGAAAAGGCCGAATTTTATGAAACATTAAACCAATAATTTTACACATTAACACAGGTACATTGACCCACGGCTTTTCCCTCCTTTATAACATTTGGAGGAACCCCAGGGACCAAAAAATGGACACTTTGCCGCTTGGGTCCCCTCATGAAAAATTGGTATTTTGCCGAAACCCACCAGTATGTTGACTACGCACACTCGCGGATTTCGGCAAATTACCAGAGTTTTTCGTGGCGGGACTCTTTTCAATACATTACCAAACTCAGCCAAAAACGACTGCAATGACAGGCTGCAGGGACGGGTAGCTTGAAGTTTCAAGCAAATTTTGTTAAAGAAGAAAGCTCGCCGCAAAATTTCGAAACTTTCAATAATAAAGGAGGGCTGTTGCAAAATTGACCCCTCGCGTTGCCCAAGTATGCTCTTTTCTGACGTTTGACCAAATTCAGTACAAGAGGTTTGGAAAAACTCGTTCAAAGTTCATTTTTCTAAGTAACCCGAGTTACGAATTGAAAAGGCCGGGGGCAAAAATTGTGTCCTCGAAAACGCGTAAAAACGGGGGGTTCCGCCGGCCCACCGGACCCGCCAAAAAATCCGGGGGGCTCCGCCCGGACCTAGCCGCACCCACCAATTTAGGGTATGCTCCGTGACAGGACCTTCGGCTACACAGTCCTTTAAAACTTTCCATTCTGGAGCGACATGTTCTTAAAACCTAGTCTTTTAAACACGATTCCAAAAAAACATGCTCAGTCTTTAAACCTCGTTGCAATATCTTTGCGGGACCCGCTGATCTTCCAGACCTTTAAACCCACTTTTGAATTTGCACGATGTAGTCCTTTAAACGGAATTTTAGACCTTTAGATTCTTGAGATTTCAGAATCTTTTAAAATTAACATTCGTGGTGGGATCGAAACTAAACGAATACCGCTAATTCAAATTGGTCCATTCGCGCCGAGACCAAGTGTGTTTTCGAAACCGTGTGTTTTCGTTACGGCACCCACCGGTCCTTTAAAATAAAATTCTCGTTACCGGACCTACATATCCCTTAGTCCTTTAAATTCCTCACCGGTGCCAATCTGGAGGGAATATGTGGCATTTCTCTCTTCAACGCGGCCGTCAGATCCCTAATATCCACTGTGCCGTCATTGTCCATATCCAATCGATCGTAAAGATCTCGGATCCTGCAAAAGTACGTACTGTAACGATACAGTAACCAAAATCGATTGATAAATAAATAAAACACCCACCGTTTCTCCTTCTCCGGCGATAACTCCTTTATTAAGGCAGTGTGGGTGGCTATGGCAGTTTCCTTGGGAATAAATCCCTGCACCAGGGGGGCGTGTTTGGTAGTGCTCTTCAGAAGGGCGGCTTCTGGCTTCAAATGGGAGCTGAGCTCCTTCGGATTCAGCACAACGGGTTCTGCAACGAAAAGGGTACTGTAAAATCCATAAAAGTGTTCAAAAGTCAATACACGATCGGTATCGAACCCTGGATTTTTCGTTACGGGACCAGTTTTTTTGTGGAGCTATCACCCACACGACCAGGGTCCGATTCCCGTCGGTATTTTTACTTATTTTCTGAAAAACCCACTTTTAATGTCGTTTTCCATTATTTCGGCTGCTGTTTTATCGTCGACAAATGATGTAGAAGGCGCTGGCGAGACGTGGAAACCAGCTGTCTGCGAATTGTCCGCCATCGCTGTTCGCAACAACCTGAAACGCAGGGATTCAGAAGCTTCAAGTAGTATAAAACGATAAATTTCCATTAAAATCGTAAGAAACTCAAAAAAGCGAGAAAAACCAACCTGACTCCGCTGTTTTCAATGACCATGATGTTTTCCGAGCTCCAGGCGCCTTGAAGCGGGGGTGTAACATCAAAAACGGTCAAATGGACACCGTTCTATTAACTTCTCCTGGAAAAATGACATTTGTTGGTTAAAAATAGATCACGTTGGCGAAAAATCTCAAAAACAACGACCAACTGTTGGTCTAACATCTGCGAAAACAATAGCCACGTGGGAAATGACAGGTAGAAACGGGAAAATCGATTTTTCAATGGGAAAATCAACAAGAAACGCGGTGTAATCCATATTTTAACTTTACAACCGCCACGTGAGTGATAATCTGTTCAGGCCTTTAAAGGGCGATATCGATTTTGCCAATCGATACTGTAAACTAATCGATAAATCAACAGAATGGAATTAAAAGTGACGTGATAAGTACTGAACTTTAGAAGGAAAGTGCACTAAAATTTGTTGACCGGGCCTGATTGTTCGCCCCGTGTACGGTAGCCCGTCAAGGCGAAAATGTCGTATGTGCCAAGCTCACATTTTTAGTTTGACGTTTAGACAGTAAGTTACTGTAGAAAAAGTTTAAAATTGGACGGGATAAACAAGGTGATTCACTGATCCTCATTGATTATCGGTGTTCTAACAAGCTACTATCATTGTAAATATGTGATTAATTTCGTTGCGGGATATATCGCTTGATTTCACTTTGCTTTTACTAAAAAAGCGTAGAACCCCTTGTTTACTCGACTGATTTTATTGTGCGCAACATGTTTGAACGGTAATCAACTCTGTAAACAGATCTTGCAGAGTATCAGTCGTTTTTATTTGTGACCACGCCCTGCCACAGCCCTACTTTGCAAACGTTTCAGTCTCTCTCTCTCTCTCTCTCTCTCTCTCTCTCTCTCTCTCTCTCTCTCTCTCTCTCTCTTGCACTCTCTGTCTCCACTCACTCACTCACTCACTCACTCACTCACTCACTCACTCACTCACTCACTCACTCACTCACTCACTCACTCACTCGCTCACTCACTCACTCACTCACTCACTCACTCACTCACTCACTCACTCACTCACTCACTCACTCACTCACTCACTCACTCACTCACTCACTCACTCACTCACTCACTCACTCACTCACTCACTCACTCACTCACTCACTCACTCACTCACTCACTCACTCACTCACTCACTCACTCACTCACTCACTCACTCACTCACTCACTCACTCACTCACTCACTCACTCACTCACTCACTCACTCACTCACTCACTCACTCACTCACTCACTCACTCACTCACTCACTCACTCACTCACTCACTCACTCACTCACTCACTCACTCACTCACTCACTCACTCACTCACTCACTCACTCACTCACGCGTCTCTCTCTCTCTCTCTCTCTCTCTCTCTCTCTCTTTCTGTGTCTCACTCACTCACTCACTCACCACTCACTCACGTATCTGTCTATCCATCTCTCTCTCTCTCTCTCTCTCTCTCTCTCTCTCTCTCTCTCTCTCTCAATCTCTCTCTCAATCTCTCTCTCCCTCTCTCTCTCTCTCTCTCTCTCTCTCTCTCTCTCTCTCTCTCTCTCTCTCTAATCCCCAGTTTCAGTTGATAGCGGCATTAGTGTAATCCACTTGCTCCCGCTTTTATCACCCCTTTCCCTTCTTATCTCTCTTTTACGGTGGCCCCAAATGGTGTCTGTCATAGTTTCTTTTTCCTCAAAAAGTAAGAATATACCATAAAAATATCTCTTCAGAATGCATTTTCTCTTGCTTCTTTTCCTCCCGTTTACAACGGGAATGACAGTTCTCCACCTAGCTGATTTCCACCTGGATGTTCACTACAACACAACCGGAGTGCCTTCCCAAATGTGCCATTTCAACGCCACTTACTCTACAAATCAGACTCTTGGATCTTACGGGGACTACATGTGTGACTCACCATTGGTAATTTGAAGCTTTGTTTAGAAAATAATGGGTGGTTTAGTCCTTGGTTGAATTTTCGGTGCAGCAAGCAAAGAATCGCTTTCCCAACCCCGATGTAGTCCTGTGGACTGGAGACAATGTGCCTCATATTGACAACTACAGTATGGATTGTGAGTTAATCAACAGAATGAGACACACACACACAGACACACACACATATACATACATACACACACATACACACACAGACACACACACAGACACACACACAAACAAGTGCGCCCGAAGGTCATCATGTTCAAGCGGCCTACGGTTACAAAGGTTAGCAGTTTGTATAGGCAACGACCTAACAACAATAAGGTTGCCAGTTTGTACAGGGTGCGGCCTAAGGTTATCACTTTGTTTAGAAAGCAATCTTAGGTTGTCTCTTTTTGCAGGAAGAACCCTAAGGTTACCAGTTTCTATGGAAAGTGTACTGAAGTAACCAGTTACAATTTGAAGCGCCCTAAGGTTACCAATTTTCAGCCTAGACGGCTTAATGCTTAACCAGTTTTGTTTTTTTAGAGGAAGCGGCACCGGTTTCCTTTAGAAGCGGCCGAATGTTGTCACTTTGCGCTCAATGCGGCCTATAGTTATCAGTTTCTGTCACAAGGACCCATAGAGGTCCAGTTTCTATCGGAAGCGGCCTAAGGTTACCGGGGTTGTATGGAAAGCGGCCTTAGTTTGTTACAAAATTTTGTTAGAAACGGGGCGTTTCAATTCGATGCGGAATAAGGTTTCCGGTTTCTATACGAGGCGGCTTTATATATGAGCACGCATAGGTGACCGATTTCCATTGGACGCGGCCGAAGGTTGCCATTTTGCACCAATTGCGGCCTGTGGTTGTTTGAGCGAGCGGCCTTCACCTGTTTCTATTTAAAGTGCACTTGCGTTGCCGTGTTCTTCCAAGGCGGCCTGAGGTTGCTATTTACTTACAGAAGCCGCATCCATTCTATAAGGTTGCACATGTATTTATTCTCTCAAAGCTTATACAATGTACTCTGTATCATAATTAGCTTCCTCTGTTTTCTGATCGCAAATTCTATTCTACCAATTTGCGCACCATCGACCGGGATCTGCCGGAGATCCTACGACCAGGGCGAGGTGTTTCTTCCAAAGATTCGCTTGAAAGTTGAGTTGGTTCGGATTTGACCTTTTCCGTGGTCTGAAAAAGAGATGATTTGGGTAACTAATTGAGCCTACTTCATTTTGTTCCTCAGAACTAGCCACTGAGACCTTCGTAGTAACTTCTGATTCCTCTTCTGAGCTGATTGGAGCAGCGAAAAGGAGAGAAATCAGAGAGAAGCAGAGGAGGAGAGCGAACTTGTTCATTTTGAACGAGGGATTGTGAACCAACCCGATGGTCACTGCTTTTAAACTGCGAATGGCTTTGAATTCATGAATTTCAATTGGAAGCTGGTGCCGTCAATGTGACCGGTAATCTAGAGAAACCAAATGGAGACCAAATGAAGAATAACTTTTGAACCAGATAATCAAGAGCGGCCTAAGGTTACAAAGTTCTATTCGCCGCGGTCTAAGGTTACCTAAGGTTTTCAGCCGAGCGGCCTGAGGTTTCTATATGCAGCGGACTTAGATTGCAAGAACGGAAAAAAAAAACCATAAGCGGACTAAGGTTTTCAGTGGCTTGAGGTAGCGGCCTAAGGTTGTCCGTTTCTTCAAGAAAGCGACTTAAGGTTACCAGGTTCTATTGGAAGCGGCCTTAGGTTACCAAGATAGGAAGCGGGCTAAGGTTTTCTAAGGTTATTCGGTACCTAAGGCTACCAGTTTCATTTAGAAGCGGCCTAAGAAAACAATTTTCTTCAAGTAAGCGGCTCATGATTTCCTTTTTCCTGGGCAAGCGGCCTAAGGTTGTCAGTTCACATTGAGAGCGGCGCTGTCTGAGGTTACCACTTTCTAAAGAAAGAGGTCTCAATCATTTTCTCATAGAAGCGGCCTAAGATTACAAGTTTCTTTACGGAACCGGCCGCCTATGATTTCCATTTACTCTAGGGAGCGGCCGAAGGTCCCAGTTTCCATTCAGAGCGTTACCTACTTCGTTCAGAAATTACCTCACCCCTTTCTAGGAAAAGCGGCCAAGGTTGCCAGTTTGTATCTAAAGCGGCCTTATGTTACCAGAACAGAAAAATTCACAATCTCTGTTTCAGATGTCGTAAACGCCCTGAACCTCACCACCTCCGCCATTTTCTCCAGATTCCAAAACGTAAAACACATCCTACCAACATTTGGAAACCACGACTACGCTCCAGCTAACGGCTTTGAAATCGGCAGCAGTCTCTACGCCAAAACTTGGGAATTGTGGAAATCGGTAATTGACCCAGACCAGAAGGTACCAACTTTCATTTATGTCCCTAACAGTTCCAAAATTTAGAGCAATTTCCTCAAAGGAGGTTACTACAAACAGACCATCGGAGATAAATCCACCAAAACTGCTACAGTTATCGTCCTTAACACAAATTTATATTACAAGTTTGTTTAAAAACTACTTTTGCATGAAATATAATGTAATCTTAGTAACAACAAAGCTGCCGCTAATTTCACCGACAAAGCCGACCCCGGAGGCATGTTCGCATTCATGGAACAGGAGCTCCAAGCGGCAGAACAGTGCAAGAATAACAACTGCAGTTCGACTGTACATGTGGTGGCTCATATTCCTCCTGGAGGTAGGATTGTGTCAGTAGGGTTCGAAAATCGTTTTAGCCTTTGAGAAGACACCAAATTGGACGTGGTTCTATGATCAGTATAATCAGAAGTTTTTGGATATCACTGTGAAATACCAGAAGACGATCAAGTGGATGTTGTATGGGCATCATCATACAGATACTTTCCATTTGGTTAAGGTGATCTTTTCTCCATCCCCCCTCTCTCTCTCTCTCTCTCTCTCTCTCTCTCTCTTTCTTTCTTTCTCTCTCTCTCTCTCTCTCTCTCTCTCTCTATCCCTCTCTCTCTATCTTTCTCAATCTCTCTCTCTGGTTATGTGTACTTCTCTGTCTCTCTGTCCCTCTGTCTCTCTGTCGCTCTGTCGCTCTGTCTCTATGTCTTTATGTCTCTCTCTCTCTCTGTGTATCTCTCTATTTCCATCTCTCTCTCTCTCTCTCTCTCTCTCTCTCTCTCTCTCTCTTTTCTCATTCTCTGTCTGTCTTGTCTGTCTGTCCCTCTGTCTGTATTTGCATCTGTTTCTGTCACTGCTTCTCTTCCTTTCCCTATTTCGGTTCCATTGCTTTCCATCTCTGGGTATCCCTCTGTATCTCTGTCTCTCTATGTCTCCATGATTCTCTCCCCTTTTCATCTCTCGATTTCGGCCTCCTTTGCCGCAATTAGAATTGCCTTTTCATTTTCTTACCTCTCCGGCTTTCGGTACTATGTCCCCATGTCTCGCTGTCTCCCTGTGTGCCTTTCTTTCTCTCTCTCTCTCTCTCTCTCTCTCTCTCTCTCTCTCTTTATCTCTATCTCTCTCTTCACCCTCTCTCGCTGTCCATCTTTTTCTCTCAGCCTCTGTTGTTTGCAAGCACACCATTTTTAGGACGATCAAGGAAACACTGTCCAACTCTCCCTCATGTCTCCCGCCGTCACTCCCTGGTTCTCCTCCCTCCCCGGTGCCGGTGCCAACAACCCCGCCTTCCGTGTCTACGACGTTGACGATTCCACCCACAACATCACCGACATAAGGTAGACTTACCTCTTTTCTCTCGCCATCTTATACTTCGCTTCAGTACCTTTTACGTAAACCTTACTGCCTTAAACAGTGGAAAAGCTAACTTCTCTTTGGAGTACTCGTTCAAAAATGACTACGGAGTGTCTCCCGTCAATGCCCAAACCATGGATGGCCTTCTGCAAAGGATGAAGACAGATGACACGGCGTTCCAGAAGTACATCACTTACAATTCCATCATGTGGGATACAAAACTGCCAACTGGGCAATATAGGTATTCAAATCAGAGAAAAAAAAGCAAGTGATATAATTTCAGAGGGGCGCAATTGTGTGCCATTGAATTTTCGGATTACCCCCGTTACCGTCAGTGCCTGCAGAATGGAGCCAAATTGGGAGGAGTGTTCTTTGCATTCCTGGTTAACGTATTTGTGATGTTTATGTAAATATGGGTTAATAAATTCACTTATGTCTCAAATAATGTGCAAATCGATCAGATCTCTGTGTCTCTGTGTCTCTGTCACGGTATGTTCACCATATGGCAAAACGCAAGTAGCCATCTGCTTATTCTAATGAGTAAAGTTTTCGCTGCGGGATATCGTCAATAGAAAAACGCTCATTAGCATATTCTAAGAAGGTTTTCTCCATTGAAGGAGGACCGGAAGTGGGCTCCGATCTCATTAGAATGAGCAGATGAATTCAACTAAAAGCTACTTGCAATATGAACATGCCGTGCTGTGTCTCTCTTTCTCACTGTCTTGCTGTCTTTCATTGCACACCTCTCTCTATCTTTATATGTCTCTGTATTTCTCTGTCTCTCTGTGGGTCTGTATCTCTGTTTTTTGTCTCTCTGTATCGTTGTCTCTCTGTCTCACTGTCTTGCTGTCTCTCATCTCTCTATCTTTATATGTCTCTGTATTTCTCTGTTTCTCTGTCTCTGTATATCCCTCTTTGACTCTGTGTCTGTGTATCTTTATTTCTGTATCTGTATCTCTCATTCTCTGTCTATATGTGTCTCTGTGTCTCTGCGTCTATCTCTCTCCCTGTCCATCTAATTTTCTCTGTCATTGTATCAACATTTCTCTGTTATCTCTGTATCTTTGTGTCTCTCTGTTTCTGTTTTTCTTTGTCTCTTTGTCTTTCTGTCTCTCTATCTTCATATGTCTGTATCTCTGTGTTTCTCTATGTTTATCTCTGTACCTCTGGGTATCTGTCTCTGTATTTCTGTATCTGTATCTCTCATCTCTCTGTCTCTATGTGTTCCTATGTCTCTATATCTCTGTCTTTATAAATCTTCATGACCCCTTCCCTCCCTCCCCCTCTCTATCTCTCTCTCTCTCTCTCTCTCTCTCTCTCTCTCTCTCTGCCTCTTACCTTTTTCGTCTCTCTAAATTGCCTCTCGCTTTTAACTCCCCCGATATATTTTCCTTCCCATGGGTGGTCCCGCAACGATTAGCTTGTTTTCCCGCGTCCTTCTTGCAAGCGCATTTCTATGCTTTTTTAAAGGAACCATTAGGGTAGTTTGCGCAAGATGGCTTTAATTTAAAAAAAGGTCCCACAAATATTCCGAAAAACTCCTTTTATACGTTTTAATATCACTTTTTACATTTTCTCATTTTTTTTAGATGGGGAGGGCTAAAACTAAAGTCGTCGAACAGTACGATGTGGCTGTAAATCTACCAACTGCTCTTTCAGCGGAGGAAAAACGATTAAAGGAGCTCCAAGAAAAATGCAAGGAATGGGTATGCTAAATTATTTTCATTTGTTTTTTTTAATGTAAATTTTTTTGTGAATTGAATGGTTCAGAAAAAGAAAATGGCCGAGAGAAAACCTCAAAACCCAACGACGTCGGAGCAAATTGTAAAGGAAGGAAAACCGGGTGTGAAAAGGAGTTAGTTATATTTTTTAAACTGTTTTTATTTCTTTAACTTTATATTTTTAAACATTTTTTCTTGGCTTTTTCGCCACGAAGGCTGATTTTTTTTTTCTTTTCAGCTATGGAAGAAGGCGAAGAAGCCACTCACGAACTGATAAAGAAGGTCCAATCGGGTGCAATTACTATGAAAAAGGTATTTTTACAAACAAAAAATATTTTAATTTTTTTTAAAAAATTTCAGTCGGATGAAAAACACCACCAGTTCAAGAGAAGTCGTCTGAATTCGGAGCAAACAGGAGAGGATGGAGAAATTGTGGATCCATTTGAAGAAGTGGGTGGTTTTAGCAATGGAGCGTGTTTACCAAGACATTTCATTTAAAAGCTTGTAAAATGTTGGTTTAGGAGGCAGAAATCCCTGCGAATGTGCTTTGGGGACAGAGGAGGACTGTGGTTACGCAACGGACCCTCTACATTCGAGGCTACGACCTGCAGAAGGAGAGTTTGAACAGCGTGTTCAGCAAATTTGGAGAGATCAAGAGGATTAATATGGGAGATCGGCAGAGGTAGGTTAAACACAAAACCCCACAAATAGCTATGGTACAAAATATTTTGTTTTATTGTGGAATAACATTTAATAGTACGTTGAAACAGCATCCAGGGACACGAAAATAGCTGCACTTGCAGTGGAAACTGGTAACCTTAGTCCGCTTCAGGTAGACAAAATATAATCTAAGGCCCTTTCATATAAAATCCGATAACCTCAGGCAGATTCCTATGCAAACTGGTTATCCTAGGATGCCACCGAAAGAAACGATAGTGACAATCAGGGAGTTTACGACGTCTAAAATGAAATTTGCATGACTTCTCTGTCTGGTGTGTATGTGCGTGCGTGTGTACCTGTGAGCCTGTGCACGTGCGTGTATATGTGTGTGCGTGCTGTGTATGTGCGTGTGTATGTGTGGATTATGTCTTCAGCTTTTATCTGTATCTCTTTACCCTGTTTCTGTCTGCGTGTGTCTGTCTCTACGCCTTAGGAAGCTTCGTACGCAGGTAAGAACATAAGGCCTCTTCTTGTTAAAACTCGATATTTTGAGTCACTAAATGTAGAAAAAGACCTAACATTACTCCCAAGGGAAACCGGTTATCTCAGGTGCGTGTGCGTGTGCGTGTGCGTGTGCGTGTGCGTGTGCGTGTGCGTGTGCGTGTGCGTGTGCGTGTGCGTGTGCGTGTGCGTGTGCGTGTGCGTGTGCGTGTGCGTGTGCGTGTGCGTGTGCGTGTGCGTGTGCGTGTGCGTGTGCGTGTGCGTGTGCGTGTGCGTGTGCGTGTGCGTGTGCGTGTGCGTGTGCGTGTGCGTGTGCGTGTGCGTGTGCGTGTGCGTGTGCGTGTGCGTGTGCGTGTGCGTGTGCGTGTGCGTGTGCGTGTGCGTGTGCGTGTGCGTGTGCGTGTGCGTGTGCGTGTGCGTGTGCGTGTGCGTGTGCGTGTGCGTGTGCGTGTGCGTGTGCGTGTGCGTGTGCGTGTGCGTGTGCGTGTGCGTGTGCGTGTGCGTGTGCGTGTGCGTGTGCGTGTGCGTGTGCGTGTGCGTGTGTCTGGTGTGTGTGCGTGTGCGTGTGTCTGGTGTGTGTGCGTGTGCGTGTGTCTGGTGTGTGTGTGTGATGTGGGTATGTATGTGCGTGTTTGTCAAAAGTTTAAAAAACATTCCTGTAAAATACTTCATACGGGTTTTCATGGGTTGTTGTCCTAACCGGGTTGCCAAAGTTGTCTTCCGTTTCCAGATCTGGAATGTCATTTAGACTTTCTTATAGTCTGTGTCCAAACAACAGCTCCTTTGGCAACTTAGAGGATTCTAAGTACCTGGCCCCGCCGCGAGGTCAGAAAAAGCGCCAATTGCGGACGCGCAAAGGAGCGCGCTTACATAGGAGAGAGTGGGAGACATGTGTTGAGCACCTTTGCAGTTTAACGGATAATCCAGCGTTAAAAGTTTTTTAACATTGGGTCCCGCCGCGATGCCTCGTGATTTACCCACGGTAGCCTGGGAAAAGTTAGATCATTTCTCGACACAGCTTTTTCGATCAGACAATCATAAAAGCTTTTCGCAATTCTCAAAATCCATTTTCTTTCAGACACGCCTTCATCGAATTCACCAACGGTTCCGACGCCGAATCAGCCATGAAAGAAGTAAGAATTTACTGAATTTTCAAAATAAATCCGCAATTTTCAGATGGACGGAAATATGGTGAACGGAATCACCATCCGAGTCTCCTACGCGCGGCGACAGGGCGCCGATTTTTAAACGATCTCCCATTTTTACACTGTCACTTACTGATCTTGTAAATAAAAATGTGTACATTCATTCATGTTTTCTTGAGATCACAGTTTGCTTTTGTTTTTCTTTGCTTCTGATGCAAGGGCTCGGCGGAGGGAATCTCCAGGGCGGTAGGGAATGGCCGGCCTGTCTGGAGTGAGATCAGACACAGAGAGTTGATGTAAACAGCGAGATTTAGCTAAAAATGATTCTTTGTAGATATTAGTTTCATTAAAAGACAGGATAAAAGAATTTTCGGCGCGCCGTAGGAAAAACCAGCATCTGCGCCAAGTCCCGCGGGTTGATAAGAGTCCCCGCGCGCCAACGCTATCGGCCCAAGTAGTATAGTGGTTAGTACTCCACGTTGTGGCCGTGGCGACACAGGTTCGATTCCTGTCTTGGGCATTCTTTTTGCTTTTGTTGGTCTTACTAGTTAGTTTGCTATCCAATTTTAGAATGTTTGTAAATGAAAATATCAAGGATACGTTATTATTCTATAGTTGCCGCCAAATGGGCATCATTCCAGTTTGTGCCTTCATTCTCTGTTTATATTACGATTTTTGCTAATCTATTATCAACAGAGAATACTTGAACGAAATTGGCATGATGCCCGTTGGGCGTCAGCTATAACTCTTACCGCAAAATAAACCCCTAATATCGTCGTGTTCCACCATAACCGGGCAGGGAAGCGTTCCGTTGAATTTCTTTTCTGACATCTGAAGTTTGTAGTTTGTATAACACTCTAACAGAAATAAAAGTACGATTACAATGAAAAATGCAATTTCGAAAAAGAAAAACAGTGGTCGGGACTAAATCAGGTTCGATTTTGAAGGCACCAATGCTCATAAAATCAACCTTTGGACCAAATTTTGGCAAAAGTTTTAATTTTCAGGGGGATTTTGGATGTAGTTTGCGGTTGGTTTGTGCAAAACAAGAATATTTCGGTCTAGAATTGTCTAATCACGCGGCGAAACGGTGCAGATCGAGAAAAAGTGGCCGAAAAGGGAAGTGACGTCAGATAAACATCGGTGGTGTTTATTAGCTGATAGGTCTGTTTGATTGCTTTTTGGATGTTTGTTTTGCAAATATGAGAGAGATAGAGAGATAGAGGAGAAGCAGAGATATAGAGACAAAAATAGAGACAGTGACATTCAGAGAGACACAGAAAGACTTAGGCAAAGACAAAGGAACAGAGGCACACATACCGAGAGACGGCGACATTAGGAGATAAATGGAGAAAAATAGAGATAGAGATAGAAAGAGAGAGAGAGAGAGAGAGAGAGAGAGAGAGAGGGAGAGAGATGGGCAAAAACCGAGAGACAGGGATATACATACCGAAAGACAGAGAGATTGAGGGAGACATAGAGCAAGAGAAATAGAGACACACGGAGAAACATATACAGACTTAAAAAAGTGACAAACAAGTGACAAACAGAGATACACATAGGCAAAGACAGAGAGACAGAGAGACATAGAGACAGAGTGACAGAGAGACAGAGAGACAGAGAGACAGAGAGACAGAGAGACAGAGAGACAGAGAGACAGAGAGACAGAGAGACAGAGAGACAGAGAGACAGAGAGACAGAGAGACAGAGAGACAGAGAGACAGAGAGACAGAGAGACAGAGAGACAGAGAGACAGAGAGACAGAGAGACAGAGAGACAGAGAGACAGAGAGACAGAGAGACAGAGAGACAGAGAGACAAAGAGACAGAGAGACAGAGAGACAGAGAGACAGAGAGACAGAGAGACAGAGAGACAGAGAGACAGAGAGACAGAGAGACAGAGAGACAGAGAGACAGAGAGACAAAGAGACAGAGAGACAGAGAGACAGAGAGACAGAGAGACAGAGAGACAGAGAGACAGAGAGACAGAGAGACAGAGAGACAGAGAGACAGAGAGACAGAGAGACAGAGAGACAGAGAGACAGAGAGACAGAGAGACAGAGAGACAGAGAGACAGAGAGACAGAGAGACAGAGAGACAGAGAGACAGAGAGACAGAGAGACAGAGAGACAGAGACAAATAGTTCGATTTATTCATCAAAATCTGAGGTTAAAGTCATCTGCTGTGTCCAAGGCGGTACAACTGGGTCAACAAACGGAGTGATAGGGCAGTCCGGTCAAAACAAGTGGGCGGGGTCACTGGGAGAGGGGACCGTCATAGGCAGCCGTGGCGGGAGGCGTCGTTTGGAAGGAAGAAATGTCAAAGTTGAAGTTAAAGGACTGTTCCCGGTCGCGGAGGAAAGAGTTGAAGGAGTAGATGACCTAAAACGATCATAACAACCAATAAATTTCGTACCTCTCCGAAAAATCCCTGAAGCAGAACTGATATACAGATGCTAAGCATGGCTACAACAGTAAATGCTGCTAATTCGGCATCCAATTCTTTTTGAGAGATTTGGTTTACATTTACATGCCAAAGGTCTTCAGCTAGAGTTATAACCATTCGAGACTGCACGGCTAAGGAGATGAGAAAGGCGACAAGAAGAATCAAGGTGAGGAGGAGGGAGACTGCTTGGAAGAGGAGGTAGGGGAGGACGTAAAGTCTCTTTTCTTTGAAAACACCGTAAAGAAGGGAACCAAAGATAACTACGGCGAAGGCGGAGCTGGAAAAGAGGAATCACTCACTTGCTCACGTACTCACTAACTCTCTATCTCTCCCTTCCTCTATTTCTATCTCTCACTCCGTGTCTTACCTCATAACAGTGTAAACGGCAACCGTGCTGTTCCTCGTAAAGCTGAAAATAAGGTTGAGAGCAATTAAGACATTCAGAAGCACGGCTACAATCCTGGCTCCTTTCTAAAAATAGAGTAGTTAAAACAATATGTAAACATACTTTGATGTGTATTGCTCCACAACAACAGTAGTATTTTGGGTCATTTTGGTCGAATTGGGGCCGAGTGACGTGGAGCGACATGCTTTCAACCGAACAGTTGGTTGTTGAAGCCGACCGCAAAAGCGGCAGCGGCGGCGCTCTGTCGACACAGCTGCGATTGTGTCCACGCCATTCTGGAATAGACCTTGTTTGTCGGCGGAATCATGATTATTCGATACTAGAACAAATGGGGATTCAATGAGTCAGACACGCACGCATGCACGCACGCACGCACACGCACACGCACACGCACACGCACAAGCACACCCACACGCACACGCACACGCACACGCACACACACACTCACACTCACACTCACACTCACACACACACACACACACACGCAAACACACACACATACACGCACACACACACGCACGCACGCACACACACACACACATACACATACACATACACATACACATACACATACACATACACATACACATACACATACACATACACATACACATACACATACACATACACATACACATACACATACACATACACATACACATACACATACACATACACATACACATACACATACACATACACATACACATACACATACACATACACATACACATACACATACACATACACATACACATACACATACACATACACATACACATACACATACACATACACATACACATACACATACACATACACATACACATACACATACACATACACATACACATACACATACACATACACATACACATACACATACACATACACATACACATACACATACACATACACATACACATACACATACACATACACATACACATACACATACACATACACATACACATACACATACACATACACACACACACACACATACACATACACATACACATACACATACACATACACATACACATACACATACACATACACATACACATACACATACACATACACATACACATACACATACACATACACATACACATACACATGCACATACACATACACATACACATACACATACACATACACATACACATACACATACACATACACATACACATACACATACACATACACATACACATACACATACACATACACATACACATACACATACACATACACATACACATACACATACACATACACATACACATACACATACACATACACATACACATACACATACACATACACATACACATACACATACACATACACATACACATACACATACACATACACATACACATACACATACACATACACATACACATACACATACACATACACATACACATACACACACACACACACGCACACACACACCAGCCTAAGGGCACCATTTTCAATCTAAAGCGGACTCAGGTTACCAGAACCTAGTACAAGCGATCTAAGGTTACTAAGTTTACCAGGTTCTATTGGAAGCCTAAGGTTACCAGTTTGCATTGGAAGCGATCAAATGCTAACCATTTCTATATGAAGCTGCCTTAGGTTACCAGTTTATGTAGGAAGCGGCCTAAGGTTACCAGTTTGCATAAGAAGCGGCCTGAGGTTACCGGTTTGTATTGGAAGCGGCCTAAGATGACAATTTTGGTATAGGAAGCGGTCTAAGAATTCAAGGCTTAGATTGACTTTTTTCTACAGAAAGTAGCTTAACATTGTTAGTTCTAGGAAAGCGGTCTATGGTTACCTGTTTCTTTGGAAGCGGGCTAAAGTCGCCAGTTTTAATTTGAAGCGGACTAAGGCTGTCAGTTTCTTTTGAAAGCGGCCTAAGGCTAGTATTTTCTATGCAACGAGGCGTAAGATAACAATTATATAATAGGAAGCACACTGAGGTAGCCGGAAAGCGGCCTAAGGCACCTTTCTATTGAAAGCGACCTTATTTTTTTCTACTTGAAGTGGTCAAAAATTACCTGGCCTTTGGTTACCAGTTTCGACTAAAAGCGTCCTAACGTTGCCAAATGCTTACGAATGCGGTCTGCAGAGACAGACACATGCAGATACAAAGAGAGAAAAAAAGGCGAGAGAGAGAGAGAGAGAGAGAGAGAGAGAGAAAGGAGACGAGGGAGGGAATGAGACATGAGGCAGGTGTATAAAGAAATAAATTTATTGAAACCCATTAAAAGAACGAATACAAAAGCCTTAGTGGTTCCTGGCAGGGCAGGGGCAGTATCCAGCATCCTCTCCGACTCCTCCATCCTGTCCGGGCTCTCCAGGATGTCCATCAACTCCCCTGGGTCCGGCCTTTCCAGCCTGTCCGGGGTATCCGGGTCTTCCAGCCTCTCCATCCTCTCCCTGTTCTCCATCCTTTCCAGGCTCTCCAGGAGCTCCCCTCTCTCCCTGAGGTCCGGGGTGTCCCACAGCTCCGTCTCTGTACTGAACTCCAGTCTCTCCAGCGGGTCCACGGGGTCCTTCACGTCCAGCCGGTCCCTGCTCTCCCTCCTCTCCAACAGGTCCAGCTTCTCCCCTAGGTCCAGTGTTTCCTTGAGGTCCTCTGCGTCCCTGGTGGCCGGGGGCTCCATCGGGTCCAGGCTCTCCAGCAGGTCCAGGGGGTCCGGGGGGCCCAGCAGGGCACTTGATGCAACCCTCGATGAGCTTCTCGGCGAGGATCTCAAGACCGTCCTTTCCATTTTCTCCGTCGGTTCCGTCAGGTCCGGGCTCTCCAGCGAGACCAGGGGCTCCGATGGGACCAGGGGGACCCGCAGGGCACCCTTCGGAACGGGGACCACAGTTGCACTGTCCAGCAGAACGCTTGTTACGACCGATCAAGGTGGCGAAGTTGAAGGCCTTCTCCTCTCCAAGAGGGTTCTTCCTAGCCTCCAGGATGTGGACCCAAGTCTGCTCAGAGATGAGCTGAAGTCAAGTTTAACTAAGGCCTTAAGGTAAAAACTACCTTGAACTGCTCCATTCCGCTGGAGATGTCCTTCTCCAGACCATCGATGTCTCCAACGATGTTGTAGATGGAGGCGAAGGCGAAGATCACGCCGACGAGGGCGGTGGTCGACACAAAGCCGACGAGGTAAGACATCTTGAGGTGGATTCCTAGCTGAGGCTGGATATGGAAAAGGGTGGGAGATGGGTTATAAGGGGCATCGGCCGGCAAAAAACGGACTGGACGGGGCGAGTCCGCGCCGACGGCGGGTGCGGAACGCGGGGTGAAAAAGTGGTGCCGGGTGTGATTTTTCAAACCAGAGATAGAGAGAGAGAGAGAGAGAGAGAGAGAGAGAGAGAGAGAGAGAGAGAGAGAGAGGAGAAAGAACGACTGGGACAGAGACAGAGGCAACACATTGTTACAAGCGACTTTGCAAAATTTAAGGTCTAACCTCTAAAAAATTGCATTTAAAACGAATTTTTGCTTTTAAACTTGTTTGTATTTTTAAACAGCAGGGTTTCTTTTAGTTTTTCGATTTCAACGGATCCCACGCTTAAAATTAATAACAAAAATTGGAAATCGATGGTAGCGGATATTTTTTGTTTCTGTTCGAATTTAAACTGTCTCTAGCGTGGAATTCCATCCAATTTGCACAAAATTAAAGTTTATTTTATTTTTTCCCAATTTATATACTTAAACGACAAAAATACGCAACTGGACCGCCACTTTTGCTTTTAAACATTATTAATTTTGTTTGTACTTTGAATGAAGCATAATTTCTAACTTAAATGTATTTTTACAAATTCGGCAGCGATATCCGTGCACCCGTGCAAACCCCCATTATTACGACGTTTTGTACAATTATTGGGTGATTTTACTTAATTTTTTAATGTTTATTATGACATAATTATATAATTTTTAGATTAAATACACAAATCAATCCAAAACATCCTACGCGGAATCACTCATTTGCCGATTTCGCCAGCCCGCTGTTTAACGCCTTGCGGAAACTATGCGACATACGGCGGATCGCCCCGCCCCTAGAACTAAAATTGCCCTTTCTCCTTTCAAAGTTAAGGAAAAAGCAAAATTCAAAAAAAGAATTTACAGCTACAACTCAGATCTACGACCTTGGTCGCAAATCAAGTTTTAAAAAAAAAATGATAACAATTTGAGATCTGGTGTCTAGCAATATTTTTATTGTAATTTTGTAAAAATACGATAAAAAATACGTCTTAGGCCGTTCGTTGAAATAAAACAATATTCGTTTCACGGATTATAACAACTAGGCCTAAGTAGGCATCGGTTTCTTCGTTCGCACTGGGCACTTTTCGTTTCAAAAGCCACTTTGGGACAACTGAATCTTCCACTCTTTCATCTGGGAAATGTTGGTTCATCTTTTCTTTAAAACCATCATAATCAAAAGCGTTTGGCTTTTGATCGAAAAAAACTGATTTACTTGCCCACTGCCTTCCTTCAATCCAATGCTGAAAAAGTAGGGTCACAGAGACAGAATAACAAACAAAACCTGAATTTGATCTATCAATTCATTTGGATGTAGCGAGTGGTTATAAATCATTGTTTGTTCTTTAGATTGAATAGAAAAACACATTTCTGGTGTGAGAGGGTCAGCCTCTCCTAGAACTACCTAAAATGGAACTATTAGGGCACGTCTCAAAAGTTCGAATGACTGGTTAACTTCCCGTTAAAAACGAAATTTTTGAAAAATAAAATAAACTCACATTGTCAATTTCACTGAAGTCCAGAGAACAATAAAAGCCAAGTTCACCCACTTTGAACTGAAGCATTTGCAAACGGTACAGCTGAAAGAAAGACGATGAAAGAAAGAAGCCAGCAAGAAATTGCAAATACCTTTACTAAATTTTGTAAACATGGCCACTCATCAAACGGGACATCTATTCCGATTTTTTGGATTCCAAAAAGTCTTTTCTCAATGAACGAGAACAAGTCGGGGGTTAAAGGATCCTGAAAACGGAGTGTGTGAGTGTGTGAGTGTGTGAGTGTGTGAGTGTGTGAGTGTGTGAGTGTGTGAGTGTGTGAGTGTGTGAGTGTGTGAGTGTGTGAGTGTGTGAGTGTGTGAGTGTGTGAGTGTGTGAGTGTGTGAGTGTGTGAGTGTGTGAGTGTGTGAGTGTGTGAGTGTGTGAGTGTGTGAGTGTGTGAGTGTGTGAGTGTGTGAGTGTGTGAGTGTGTGAGTGTGTGAGTGTGTGAGTGTGTGAGTGTGTGAGTGTGTGAGTGTGTGAGTGTGTGAGTGTGTGAGTGTGTGAGTGTGTGAGTGTGTGAGTGTGTGAGTGTGTGAGTGTGTGAGTGTGTGAGTGTGTGAGTGTGTGAGTGTGTGAGTGTGTGAGTGTGTGAGTGTGTGAGTGTGTGAGTGTGTGAGTGTGTGAGTGTGTGAGTGTGTGAGTGTTAATTTTGTGAATATGCTCACTCGTATTATTAAAATTTTTGAGTGAATCCTCACAAGAGGGCATTCACTCCAAGTAAACATCCTCCTGGCAAAACAATAATAAAATTCTTCTTGTAATTCCTCTTCGTCACTTTTCATAACAAAGCCATTCTAAATTTGTTTTGTGTGTTTCAAATTAATAATCAATACCGAAATTACAATTGAGTTCATTGTGTGCGGAAATAGAACAGAGAAACGGCGTTCGCAAATTCTCCGAGCACTTCTACTACATTCTTCGAAAGTTTTAAAGTGTTCATAATTAAACTAAATAAACTATAAGGTAAATAATGGCGAAATATAACCTTTTCATGAATGGAACGGCATACTACGTACGGCAGTTGATCGAAAGATATGCTATCCTGAAAATTGCCTTTTGACAACATATAATTAGAAAGAAATTTGTATTTTGTAAGTTAATTTGAAAAACATGCCAAACCCACCTGTTCTTGGTCCATGCTGTGTTGTAAACTACAGACTACCAAGTAAATAAACGCCAATTAACGGACAAGCACTGTGTTTGCTTTTTAGTCCTTTAAAATCGCATTTTTGAAACGCTCTAACACATGCTTGTCAGTGTTTATTTTGTTGTTGGTAACCACAGACCAAAATTTATAAACAATGTTTTGCATTTTAATACTATTTTATTAGATAATAATCTAATAAAATTTTTCGTTTTTACATTTTAAACTTTTTTGGGCCAAAAACTAGAAAAGTTGGTTTTCTCCGTTTTGTTGTTGAAATTTTGTATTATTTTATTTTTTTTTAATTATGAGATTTCATCATGATAATCAAACTTTTTCTTTAAAATGCGCGCGCAGGACGCCAAATTTTGGGCTGCCCGCGCGCGCACCTTAATCTTTCGATTGAATTTTGGCTTCACTGAAAAACTCTTATATCATTTTTTATGCGCATTCTAATGTTGATGAATTTTTCCAGGGTGATGAAGTTTTCTTTGCATCTCTTTGTAATTCACTTTTGGGTGGTGTGCAACTCCCTGCCATTTAAGGATGTTTCAACACTCCACTCGCCCGGAGACACACAGATAAGGTTTTTTGTTTGTTTGTTTGTTTGTTTAAAACTTGGTTTTAAAATTCACATTTTTCAGTTTGCCATTTCGACGATACAATGACGGAACAGGATTAAAGAAAATTCACAAAAAACATACTTTCTTGAGAAAATATGCAAAACTTCGTGGTTTGAGAAAACAGAAGGTGGGTACAATTGAATCTATTTTTTCAGCATTTTTTCAAGCAGAAAATATATCTTACAATATGTAGAAATCTTTCCCCGATTAAGAAAAGTGTTTACTTTTTAATTTCTAAGAGCAAATTTAACTGAAACCCCAAAGTTTTAAACAGAAGATAGTTTAAATAGCGCGCCTTCTGGCGTCTCTCGATTTCCGACGCTCTCTCGCTTTTCTCTGCCGTACAACCGTGCACCCTTTGCAGTGATAACATGTGTAGACGTGAACTTGCAGGGAACGGCTGCTGATCCAACTAATATCGCCCTCAAAGTAATTCACGCGGTATGCGAACTGTATACTTTATTTAATCAATCGTTTTAGTTTTAAATTACCGATGTATCGATTGGAACTCCACCGCAGAATTTCTCCGTTCTGATCGACACAACTACTTCTGGGTTATGGGTGCCCTCAGGAACTTGCGAAATGGAAGGTTGCGGTCAGTTAGAGAGAGAGAGAGAGAGAGAGAGAGAGAGAGATACAGGGAGAGGGAGAGAATGAGAGAGGGAAGTAGGACAAAGAAAACAAAGAGACAGAGAAACGGGACACAGTGAGAAAGAGAGAGAGAGAGAGAGAGAGAGAAAGAGAGAGAAACAAAGAGACAGAGAAACAGGACACAGTGAGAAAGAGAGAGAGAGAGAAAGAGAGAGATAGAGATAGAGAGGGAGAGAGAGAGAGAGAGAGAGAGAGAGATACAGGGAGAGGGAGAGAATGAGAGAGGGAAGTAGGGCAAAGAAAACAAAGAGACAGAGAAACAGGACACAGTGAGAAAGAGAGAGAGAGAAAGAGAGAGATAGAGATAGAGAGAGGGAGAGAGCGAGAGAGAGAGAGAGAGAGAGAGAACGAAAATCATGATTCGTTTAGTAAACCATCGTCGGTATTTCGCAAATACTTCCTCAACTCACAAGCCAAATGAAGGATCGTTCGACTACTACGGAATAGTTGAAGGTTCACTAGCAAAGGACACTGCTTGCGTAAGTCTAACATACGTATAGTCTATTTCCAATGAAGGGTCGGCGAATATTCAGCTAACTTGATCTCCCCTCATATTTAACCACTGACGGCTTCAAACATTGACGTGAAAATATACAAAAAAAAGCGAAGCAGTACTGTACAGGATGGCCCAAAATTATGGTCCCAAGAGTTTTCAAAATTAATCCTCTCCCTTGCTCGTAATGAACTGAATTTTGGTTATATTTTGCATCGGAAATATTTTTTAGACTACAATAAACAAAAAACAATGAAAGGAGTAAATTTTAAAACAATTTTACGAAAACCAGGGCACAGCGCGCCACTATGCATAGAAGTTCGCCAAAGGGTTGAGCGCCGCGGCCAAAACAAGCATTTTTGAAGTTGGGATATTTCACTATCGAAACGTCCTGACTAACCGAGCCGCTGTAAACAATTTAACCTTATCAGATGATCACAAAACAACACTTTGTTTAAACGGGAATGTTATTTCCGAAATGTGGGAGGGTTTGGTAAAAATGGATTTTCGCCATTTTTCCTCATTCCAACTTATATCCCCTCGCCCAAAGAACTTGTAAAAGCGGCTTGCGCATTTGACCCATAAAATTGTCTGCGTCTCCATGTTTCGCATGTTCTTTAGCCCGTTAGATGTGCAGGTTCATTATAACAACTTCCAAGGTCCATGGGCGAACACTATAAAAGAATAGTGCGCATACAATTAAAACAATCGCGGCGGGACCTAGTCCTTGAACAAAATCCCGTTTTCCTTGTCTCTTTTTTGGAATCGCACTATATGTTTTGCTAACAAAAATCGTTTTCAGATATCTGACCTCTGTGTTACTGAGCAAACTTTTGGACAGGCTGAGTATATATGGGACATGTACAGAGATGTGTCTTGGGATGGCGTACTTGGATTGGGATGGTTTTCAAATGATGTGAAAGGTTGTTTGTTCGAAAACTCAGTTTCATAACTGATTGGTTTAGTGTCTCCCATTCTTTACAATCTTTTTAAACAGAAGAAAATTCAAAACAAGTCTTTGGATTATGGATAAATAGGTAAGATTTTTATCTTAAGAATGTCTCTGTGTCTCTGTGTCTCTGTGTCTCTGTGTCTCTGTGTCTCTGTGTCTCTGTGTCTCTGTGTCTCTGTGTCTCTGTGTCTCTGTGTCTCTGTGTCTCCGTGTCTCCGTGTCTCCGTGTCTCTGTGTCTCCGTGTCTCCGTGTCTCCGTGTCTCCGTGTCTCCGTGTCTCCGTGTCTCCGTGTCTCCGTGTCTCCGTGTCTCCGTGTCTCCGTGTCTCCGTGTCTCCGTGTCTCCGTGTCTCCGTGTCTCCGTGTCTCCGTGTCTCTGTCTCTACCTATGCCTCTGTCTCCGTAAATATGCCTCCCTGTACGTATGTCTCTTTTTCAGTTCTGAAGGAGATCTTACGCTCGGTGGTGTGAATCATCGTCGATTCGTCGAACCAATGACCTGGGTTCCATGACTACCTTCAGAAGCCCTTTCCATTCGCATGAGCAATGTAAACAAATTTTGAAAATCAAGCTCTATCTATTTTTAGATGACTATGAACTCGGAAGTTGTCGCCTGCGCTCAAGGCTGCGATGTCACTTTGCACATGAATATTTTGTTCACAGCTGGACCGACGACGGACACTGACAAGATTCACGCACTTATGGGATTCAATTCGACCAAAATGCCCCTGTTTTCGGATGTAGGTCTTTTTTTCTTCAAATGAAAACCACTACCTGAAGAGAGAGAGAAAGTAGGTGGCCAATATTCATTGGTGTTAAGGTGGAATTTTAGGTACTACACTGCTTTTGACGCCAGTCAGGCTCTCGTTGGACTAGCTCTTGCCAAGGAATGAAAAAGCTTACGACATAAGAAATTGACCTGTTTTGTTACGTCTTTTTGAAATAAAGTTGACGCAACAGTTATTTACACACATGGTCGGGGTTTTCGCTGCGGGACCCAAACATTATTAACATATAGACACATTCACAGTCACAGTCACACGCACACGCACATAAACACACACACACATACATACAAACACACAAACGCATAAATCTGTGCGTCGTCTGCCAGATTTCCGCTGTTTAGCGGAAACAGTATTGAAGCATTGACATATTTGTATCTGTTTAATGGCAACATATAGTCTATTTCCAATGAAGGGTCGGCGTCTATTCATCTAATTTGATTTCCCGTCATATTTAACCACTGACGGCTTCAAACATTGACGTGGAAATAAACAAAAAAGCGAAAGAGCACTGTAAAAGAGGAGTGCGCAGACAATTAAAACAATTGCGGCGGGACCCAATATACCTTGCCCTTGAAAAAATCCCGTTTTCTTTGTCTCTTTTTTGGAAACGCACTATAAGTAAAACAGGAACTCCGCTGTTAAGCGATGCCAGCCTTAAAACAGTAAACATTTGTCCGCTGTTTAGCGGGAACTGCACAAATAGATGTACGCTGTTTAGCGGCCCAACAGTGAAACAGAAATACATCTGCCTGCTGTTTAGTAGATCCAGCTTTAAAACAGAAAATTTTGTTCTGATGTTTAGCGTCAAAAGTAGTAAAATTTAAAAGATATTCTGTTTGCTGTTTAGTGGGCCGGTTCATCAGTTTCACAAAGTTTAACAGAAAATGCCTGTCCGCTGTTTAGCCGAGCCACTAGTAATATACAAAAAATCTGTCCGCTGTTAAAGGCAGTGTGTCATGAAAAATGAACGCATGTACGGG
Source organism: Oscheius myriophilus (assembly GCA_964057215.1). Lineage (NCBI taxonomy): Eukaryota > Metazoa > Nematoda > Chromadorea > Rhabditida > Rhabditidae > Oscheius > Oscheius myriophilus. The sequence goes on from OZ059906.1 coordinate 22,819,281, forward strand.
TGGACCTGTACACAGCGTACCGTGAAGCGAGAGAGCCATTTTCCGCACAGGAAATGGAGAGAGTGGCATGCTAATTTCAGTTCAAACATTTCGCGGGAAAACTTTGGGGAACCAAATATGAGCAATAAAAATAGGTTTTTGGCAAAATATATACATTTTTCGAAACGTCTTCAAAAGGGCTAATTTTGGAAATGTATAAGTTAAAATTCTGAGTAGGTCGAATTTTGGTGACACACTGCCTTTAAGTGAGTCACATTTTCTATCTCTCCGGGCGGAAACACAAGAGTACTAATTATTTTTATTGAACGAAACTGGCTGAATTCATTATTCGGGTGATACTTGTTTTGTGAAATGAAATTTATATTACAACACGCTTTTATTTTTAAACAAATTAAAGCGATTTCTCAAACGACAAGTATCTGTGTCTCTAACGTCTCTGTATCACTAACCTGAAAAATCTATGTATCTAGCCTTTCCTGTGTCTCTGATCCTATCTATCTATGTCGCTTACGGCAAACCTCGGCGTCTCTAATCCTATACATCCCTGTGTTTGAAGGAATATACGACACGTCTCCGAATCTTGAACTTTATATTCTTCAGAAGACTAAATGCTGTTCTTTAAGTCCTTCAAGCTTTGGGAGAAGATATGGGAGTTGTTCTGGAGCCACCACTTCATCTATGTGACATAGACTATGTCTAATGAAATAGCTCAAACTCAAGTAGACCCAATGTTGACCGGATATGCAAATAAAGTCTTCTGCTGAGACCATTTGTTGTCGTTTTGAACTTTACGACCCCCCATGAATTGCAGTTTCGCGATAAAATTAACGACTAGCGCCTATTTTCGAATTTCAGTTTCACCTTGTTTTTGGTTGTTTTTGTCCTTGAATGGGGGTGCTTAACCCAGTAAAGTAGTATAAATGTGTCGCCAGAATTCCCAAAACATCATCCATCATGATGGAAGAGAAGCTCATCGTTGGAGTGGCTTCGGCCTTCTCCACCCTCGCCATCCTCGCCTGTCTCGTGGTCATCCCACAGCTCTACAGTACCATCGAAGAACTTCACAATGAGGTGAGAACTACAGTAATCCAAAGTCAAAACTTTTTTTTTTGAATTTCCTATCTGTTTCGAAGGAAATTGACCACGTGCCAGATTTTTACAATGGAGCATGCTTATTTCCTGGTTCCAGCTCAGAAAACCCGATGAATTTAGTGATTTATTGAAATACCGCGCAGTTCTTGAGTTAAAATATGAATTTTATCTTCAATTACAAACTAATCTACTTTTTTCAAAATAGATTTGCCATGGGTCAGATGTTTGGCAATGGAGCGCGTTAACTCCATGGATTTAGCGAAGAATAAAAATTCCATTGTGAGTTGAAAAAAATGAAGCTGACCCCCAGATTACAAATAAATCCACTTTTTTTCAAAATAGATTGGCCGTGGGTCAGATTTGTGGCAATGCGCGCCATTCCCTGAAACACGCATTCAATTAAAATTTCACATTATACTGCGATGTTTCAGTGAAAATGAGTTCTTTTGTAAAACTATGGAAAAAGCGTGTTTCATGTATATTATCGCTAAATTTATTAGTTAAAAGATGTGATATTTTGAAGTGAAATTGGGGTTTTCGTTTGAACGAATTTTAGCGTGATGAGATTCTTTATCGCAATGCAGTGCGTTTTAATCATAATGAACCAAATTTCATTTGTATTTCTAAAACAACGTTGGCCAAGGGTCACATATTGGCAATGGAGCGCGTTTATCCCAGAATTCCATTTTGGAAACTGCCAAGTTAATAAATTTCGATTTTTAAGCGAAATATGAATGTTTTTATCCAGTGCTTTGAAATATGACTGCTAAAAGCAATCAATTGATTTGTTATGTAAAAATGCGAATGTTGGGGGAGAATTCGCCCATTTTTGGGCTTTCCAAGGCTGTTTTGGTCAACGGGAGATGTTCCCCAAATTTTCAATTCAAAATGACCGTAACATTAAATAATTGTCCATTTTAGGTCCTGGACGGAGTCTCTGTTTTTCGTGTCGAGACCGACGCCGCCTGGAATGAGATGATGGACGTGCAAGTGATGGTTAGTGAGCCAGCTAAGCCCAAGGAGAACCCCTTCAACTCCATCTTCCGCCAGAAGCGTCAAGGCGATTGGGTTCCTCCATCCTGGTGCAACTGTGTTCTTCCAAAGGGATGTGCCCCAGGAGCTCCGGGACCTGTAGGCTTCCCTGGTACCACTGGAGCCCCTGGAAAGAGAGGGCCTCCGGGAGAGGACAACACTTCGACCTACGCCCCACTCACCTGCCCACCATTTGATACGGAGTGCATCAAGTGTCCTCCAGGTCCCCCAGGGTACCCGGGACGCGATGGTCCCCCAGGACCAGCTGGACCCGACGGAGAACCAGGAAGTGATGGTCTTATCGGAGCTAATGGAGAGCCTGGGCCTCAAGGACCAAATGGAGACCAAGGGGGACCAGGTTCTGATGGAGCTGATGGACAGCCTGGACAACCTGGAAAAGATGCCTATCTTCGCCCTGGCCCCCCGGGAAAAACTGGACCTGTGGGACCACGTGGACCCGCGGGACCTCGTGGACCCAAGTCGAATGTGCCTGGAGACAATGGGGCTCCTGGAGCGGCTGGATCGCCGGGAGAGCCTGGACCTGATGGAAACAATCCAGGACCAGATGGGCAGCCTGGAAAGCCAGGAGAACCGGGAAAGTGGGTTTTGCTGGGAAATTTTTAAATTGATGGGTTTTTTCAGTCCGGGACCCGACGCTGGGTACTGTCCTTGCCCTCCGAGAGCTGCGACTGCTGCTGTTAAACGTCAGTAGAAGAGTTCTTCTGTCTCTTTTTGGGAGAGGCAATAAAATGGAGAATGAACCTTTTGTACAAATCAATAGAGTTCAAATTTCACACATAGAATTCACACACTCACACACTCACACACTCACACACTCACACACTCACACACTCACACACTCACCCACTCACACATTCACACACTCACACACTCACACACTCACACACTCACACACTCACACACTCACACACTCACACACTCACACACTCACACACTCACACACTCACACACTCACACACTCACACACTCACACACTCACACACTCACACACTCACACACTCACACACTCACACACTCACACACTCACACACTCACACACTCACACACTCACACACTCACACACTCACACACTCACACACTCACACACTCACACACTCACACACTCACACACTCACACACTCACACACTCACACACTCACACACTCACACACTCACACACTCACACACTCACACACTCACACACTCACACACTCACACACTCACACACTCACACACTCACACACTCACACACTCACACACTCACACACTCACACACTCACACACTCACACACTCACACACTCACACACTCACACACTCACACACTCACACACTCACACACTCACACACACATCTATCTGTTTCCTATTTTTTCCACTTTAAGTTCCCACTTTTTGGCCGTCCCGTCGACATTTGCTCTCTTTCAAAAGATCACAGCGCAATCAAAACTTTGAAAAATTGAATAACGCTGTCTACCATTGGCCTTCGTTTTGAGCCATTCAATGCGTCGCTTTGGGCGACGACAATTCCCGATTGTCGCCTGATTGCTACAGTAGCCGCGTAATCGAATCGCCGCCTGGGAGCAGTGCGGATTATCAGTGTCTAATAAGTCGGCTGAGGACCCCCGATCCCATTCACCAATTATCATGGACACGGCCGATCCTGGGGATAATTGAGCAGGAAATTGGGCGGATAGGCGGATGTGCGACGAATGTGCGAGGCAGATTTTGTTCCAGTGAAAGGTTGTCTTAAAAATCTGCAAAAATCTGAACTTTGTCATCCAACGGAGCTAGAAATTTGTGCGGAGGGACAGGTCTAGAACGGTCCAACAGGTCTACCAGATCTCCCAGGTCCAGTTTTGCCCGAGGGACCGTGGGAGGAGGCCTGGCGCGCATAGGGTTTCTGAAAGGTCCTCCTTGTTTCCGGGTGCTCTTTGGGTCTAGGCTCTCCGTTGGTTTTGGGGTTTCCATCAAGTCCCGGCTCTCCCGGCGATCCAGCAGCTCCTGGAGCCCCATGATCTCTAGGCACATTCGATCGTTGTCCATGGTGTCCCGCGGGTTCACATGGTCCCTCATGTTTAGTTTTTCAAGGGGTCCAGCCCGAAGATATTTATTCTTTCCTGGGGGGCTTTCCTTGGTCTTCAGGGGGCACTTGAAGTCTAGGCTCTTTATCGGCTCCTAGTTCGCCATCAGTTCTAGTTGGCCCTGGGAAACCATCGCGTCCCAGGTACCCCCTGTGGGACCTAGAGGACACTTGATGCACTCCGTATCAACTGGTGGGCAGGTGAGTGGGGCGTAAGTTGAAGTGTTGTCCTCTCCCGGCCCTCTCTTTCCAGGGGGTTCCAGTAGTGCCAGGGAAGCCGATAGGTCCCGTGGCTCTTGGAGCACATCCTTTTGAAAGAACACAGTTGCACTAGGCTAGAAGAACCCAATCGACTTGAGGCTTCTGGCGAAAGATGGAGTTGAAGGGGTTTTCCTTGATCTTGGCTTTTTCACTAATCATCAATCCGTCCAGGACCCTAAAAGAAGGAAAAGTTAAACGTTTATGGTGGTTTTACTTAGTTGTGAAGTTCTTTGACAGATTGGCAGGTAATACCCCTCCCCATTTCCGCGTTGTCCACAAATAGCCGGAGGTCAGCAGGTTCCCAGGTAAGCATGCTATGATTAAGGGATTGTTGTCCTCTGAATGCAGTCTAATTGTTTGCACTGCTGCATATACTTGCTAATTACGGCCGGATTAGGCCTCGACACCTGTGCCAGCCGGGTGCCCTTTATTAGCATTTGTGTCGATTTTTGGATTACTGGTGGTTGGGAAAATGCCAGGTCACAAAATGACAACGGATCTCATCTGTTCTCTCTCCTACCTCTCTGTGTCTCTGTGTCTCTGTGTCTCTGTGTCTCTGTGTCTCTGTGTCTCTGTGTCTCTGTGTCTCTGTGTCTCTGTGTCTCTGTGTCTCTGTGTGTCTGTGTCTCTGTGTCTCTGTGTCTCTGTGTCTCTGTGTCTCTGTGTCTCTGTGTCTCTGTGTCTCTGTGTCTCTGTGTCTCTGTGTCTCTGTGTGTCTGTGTCTCTGTGTCTCTGTGTCTCTGTGTCTCTGTGTCTCTGTGTCTCTGTGTCTCTGTGTCTCTGTGTCTCTGTGTCTCTGTGTCTCTGTGTCTCTGTGTCTCTGTGTCTCTGTGTCTCTGTGTCTCTGTGTCTCTGTGTCTCTGTGTCTCTGTGTCTCTGTGTCTCTGTGTCTCTGTGTCTCTGTGTCTCTGTGTCTCTGTGTCTCTGTGTCTCTGTGTCTCTGTGTCTCTGTGTCTCTGTGTCTCTGTGTCTCTGTGTCTCTGTGTCTCTGTGTCTCTGTGTCTCTGTGTCTCTGTGTCTCTGTGTCTCTGTGTCTCTGTGTCTCTGTGTCTCTGTGTCTCTGTGTCCCTCCGTCTCTCTGTCTCTCTTACCTCTGTCTCTCCATCTCTCCGTCTTTCTCTCTCTCCCCCAATGTAATCCTCATTATCTCCGTTGACTTCCCTTCGTCTCACTATCAGTAACAACCAGGCGTCAGGTGTAGATAACAAGAATTCCCATGTTCCTACGATCGGATCAGTTTCCCAAACCGTTGTCAACCGGGTGCTAATCCGGCCAATTAGCTTCCGTTTACCTACACCCTTCACACAACCTGGCTCGGGTTTCCAATGATCGCAACAGATTACGCTAATTGGGAGAATGACTTGGTAAACACAACTTTTGTAATCGCAATCACAGCAGGGGTGCAGTTAGCTCCCGATTCAATTACCTATCCTAGAAAGTCTCAGCTCTCTCTAACCTCTCTCTAGCCTCTCTCTCTCTCTAAGCAGAAGAATTTTGGAATACAGCTCATCATCCCACCGTTTCCCCGGAGGTCACATTCACACATGCGCGTGCGCCAGGCGACAGGTTGGCGAAGAAAATGCCATGGGCAGGACCGCGGAGCACGGAAGAGAGCAACAGGCACGCGCTGAGATCTTTGCGGAGTACCGATAAACTTCCCTCTTTGTTCTCCGTTTCCGAAAAAGACTCAGGCTCATCCCTGCCCGGCGCCTCTCTCTCTTCACTTGAACAAAGTGGATTATATGCAGCTGATTGGCTGCGGTCCATCCGTTCTCAGTTTGCCTGAGAATTGGAATTCGAGAAGCCAATTCTCTATGGCGACAACGATGTTACCCGAATTGTGCCAAGTGAGATTAGGGGAAGAGGTGGACAACAGGGACTATAGTTGGGGTTCTTTGAAAGATCCACATCTATCTCTCTCTCTCTCTCTCTCTCTCTCTCTCTCCATTTGTCCATATCAGTACTTCTCTTTATCTGGTTATCTCATCTCGTTCTCTTTTTTTTCACTTTTTTCTCTTTCTCTGATTTCCTCCTTTTCTCTTGCTCTCTTGCACATTCACGCGCGCGCTCTCTCTCTCTCTCTCTATATATATCTCTCTTCCTCTCTATAGTTTTGTCTCTCTGTTTGGCCTATTCTTCATTACATCCTATTTTCATTTTTCATTTTGTCTTTGTGATGCTCTCTTTCATTCTCGCGTTTGCCTATTTCTCTGGCTGTCTCTCTGTGCTTCTCTCTCCCACTTTTTTCTCCTCTTTTCTTTGTCTCTCCCTATTTCTTTCTCTCTTTATGTCACTCTTTATCTCTAGTTATATGTCTCACTTTCACTTTCTACAGTTATATCTCTCTCACTCCTCATCTTCGTTTCTCTCTCGTATTCTATCTCTCTCACTCTCTCATTGCTTTCTGTCTCTTTCTGTATCCATCTTTGCCACTCCCTCTATCTCCAAATTTCACTCTCACTCACATTCTCATTTGCTTTGTCTCTTTCTCATTCTCTCTCTTCTTCTCTCTCTCTCTCTCTCTCTCTCTCTCTCTCTCTCTTTCTATTTTAGTATTTATCCTTCTCGACGCCTCATTATCTTTTTCGCGGTCTTTTATGTTTCTAGTCTATGCCATTTTGCCTCAATTTCATCCCGTTTGCGTCTTTTCTCTGAACGTATCGTAAATGCCCTTTCTCAGGTTGTATCCTTGTTCTTTCTCTATTATTCTCTCTCTCTCTCTCTCTCTCTCTCTCTCTCTCTCTCTCTCTCTGTCTCTGTCTCTGTCTCTGTCTCTGTCTCTGTCTCTCTCTCTCAGTCTATCTATCGCTCTGTAGATATTTTTCGTCATTTCCACCTTCCTATGTCTCTTTCCAAATATCTCATCGGCTCTGGTCGCTTTCTCAAAGAAACCTTGCGCATGCTCTAAGCCTCCTCTTTCCCTGAGATGTCTCCGCAGGCCACCCGCATGTCTCCCCTGTCGCCTGGCGCTTTCCCCAAGGTGAGATGTCCGCAGGCTACAAAAGTGGTGTGAGTCTCATAGTAGCATCTGGCACGTAAGGCTAAAAAATTGCGTCAAACGGCCTATTTCATTTTGATAAAGCTAAATGTTTCACAAAAGGGGGAAATTGGGTGGAAATTCCTGTCACCACCCGGACAGCTCGGAAAAAGAGCTTGCAGAAGTGATTCATTCAAATTTCCAAGTTTGCCCAAGCCTTACGTCACCCGTGTGGATTTCCAGTTTCAAAGTTCCCGCTCTCCTCCCCGGAAGACAATCAAAACACTCGCGCTCTTTTGTGTGCCCTCGCGTGGTTCCCGTCTACCGTAGCCGGCCGGCGCCTGGAGGTCCGACGCCCCGCCCCCTTCGACAAGACTCCGCCCTCTAACCGCTATCAAGCGCCCTCACTACAACAAACGAAACACCAGCACTCACACGACGGCATTGTTCGTTTGAATACGACCGTATTACTTCATTTCTTTTGGGATTTGTAGTTTGGGGTTTAGGTAAACAGTGTTTTGTTTCAGTCTTTAACCATTTTTGAGATAATTGTTCTATTCTTCACAATTTCTCTTATAATAATTCTCTCTTTTGATAATTTGAGGCTTTCATACAATTTTGGTTTTTGCCTCTCCAACATCTTCTCTTCAATCCCTCTTTTTTTGTCTCTTTCGGTAGCTTTCTTCATTCCTCTCCATTTCTCCCGCACTTTTTTGAGGGTTTGTGTTTCTCACTCTCACTTGTACTCCTCTTTATGCCTATCTCTCTCGCTCGCTCGCTCTCTCTCTCTCTCTATCTCTTTCTCTCTTTCTCTGTCGCCATATCTCTCTTTTTCTATCTCATAGTTAAGTGAGCGAGTGAATGAGATTTATCTTGCCGTGAGTGAGTTCTACCTTTGAGTGAGTAAGTGAATGAGTTATCTCTCCGTTATTTTTTCCTCGTTGTTATGTCTCACCTGTTTCTGTCCATCTGTCTCTCTGTTTCTCTGTCTCACCTGTTTCTGCCTTTATTTCCATCTCTCAATTGAGTGAGTGAGTGACTTCTATCTCTTATCTTTCTCTCCTTTCTTCTTGTCGTTATGTCTCTCTGTCTATCTCCCTCTCCCTCTATCTTTCTCGCCCGTCTCTTTACGTATTTCTCTTTCCCTAGTTTTTCCAATCGTACCAAATGTCTCTTTGCTCCGAATTCTTCCTGATTTCTTGATTCCTTTCTCCAAATTCCAAAGCCTCTTTAAAGCCTCTGTTTAGATGAACATCAGCGATCTGAACCTCTCCTACCTGCACATGCTGCCCACCCCCCTCACTGAGAACAAATTGGCAGATGACGACGAAATGGCTTCGGGTTCTTCAGGAGCCTCCCCCGCTCCTTCTCCAGGAGACTCTAAATCTCCCTCAGATTTGCACGTAAAACGACCCATGAACGCGTTTATGGTTTGGAGCAGAGGGCAGAGGAGAAAAATGGCACAGGTACCGTTTTTCACTTTAAAAGGTTTCATACAATGTTTTAACCCATTATGGCACTTTTTACGGGATTAAAGTTATTTTTGGGGTTTCCTCGTTTGAAATTGACACCCGTACGAAATCGGATACAGGGTAATAGTGGAAAAATCAATAATCGCTAATATCTTTCAAATTTAAATGTTTATTTTCAGGACAACCCGAAAATGCACAATTCGGAGATCAGCAAACGCCTTGGCGCCGAGTGGAAACAGTTGTCGGAGAAGGACAAAAGGCCGTTCATAGATGAGGCTAAGCGACTGAGACAGCTGCACATGAAGGTTCGTTTTGGACAAAGAAATTCAACAGAAACGGGCGGAACAGATTAAAAATTGGGAAATTTTAAATGTTTCAAATGTCCAAACACTTCAAAATGTCATTTTTCCGACAAGAAGCATGCTGTTCCAGTCATTTTCGTCATAAAAACATGTGATAAGTTTTGTGGTTAGTGCCTGGTGGTATTCGTGCGATATCTTTGTAATGCTTCCGGCGAGAAAGCGATATTTTCGATAATAATTCAAGAATTATCGCTATTAATTGAACTATTTGCGTAATTCGATCAATTTCTTTTTCTAGTTACTTTTTGATTTATGATTTTAGCCTCCTGATGACGTAAATGTGCTCTAATCCTAATTTATGTGCTCTAATGCTAAAATCTCCTTTTTGGATTATTTATTTGCATTGGTTTGTATTGCTTAAAACTATGTAAATTTCGTTTCATCAATATTTTTATTATCCAACGTGTGTATTTGCGCTCTAATACTAAGGCGCTCTCTAATGTTAGTGTTAAAGCATGCTCCATTGCGAAATTTTAGTGCAATTTTATCCATTCAATTTAAATTTTATTTAATATTTTAGCAAGCTTTGGTTTTTGCTGATGTAATCTCGCTCTAATGCTAAGGAAGCCGCAGTGTATTTGCGCTCTAATGCTAAAAACGGGCTCTATTGCGAAAAGTGTTCTTTCTTTTATTTTTATGTCTAAATTAACTATTTCAATGGGCTGCTTGGTTTTTACCATAAGTATTCGCGCTTTAATGCTAAAACACTTGCATGGGCGCTAAAAACTGCACGAAATCAATATGCTACTTTTTGAAATTTTACTGATTTTCCTATTTTCAGGAGCACCCGGACTACAAATACCGTCCCCGTCGTAAGCCTAAATCCGCCTCCAAGGTTCCGGGCCGTTTGCCTCTCTCCCTGCCTCTGCCTCACTTCACCTCTCCCGCCCTTTTCGGCTACTCTCCGTTGGATCAGCTGAAGGCCTCTCCAGATCTCTCCTACTACACCTCCCTCTTCCCCTCTCCAGCCGTGCTCTCAACCTTCTCCCCTTACAACATGATGACGGCCTACGCCCGCCAAGCGGCCACCCTGGCCGCAGCCCAAAACGCCTCTCCCGGCGGCCAAGTTTGACAGGTAGCCCCTCGCTTTTGAGATGAAATGCGTGGATTTTCGAAAACACACACAATGTACAAACTCTTGCCCGGCTGTCGTTGCAATAAAATTCTAATTATTCACAATTGTTGTTTTCTTTTATTTTAATTGGCTAATTTAAGCCAAAAAACCCAAAAAAAAAGTCTAGATTGTTTTGACGCGAATTTTAACCAACGATCGATCCAAATTACACCTTTCGAGTTAAAAATATAGCTTTCCGAAGTTATATCGAAAATTCACAGTTTTCAAAATTTAAAAAAAAAACCTAATTTTCAACGGCGGGGATTTTCGCCTGCAGATTACGACATACTTGTCCGGTGTTTAGCTGATAGAAAAATAGTGACATGTATTTTTTAAAGGATATAGAAAATATATATTTCAAAATATATTTTATAACATTTTCATTGATTTACACGATTTTGGAACATGGCCGAGATTCGCTAACTGAGAAATTCGTTTAATTTTGCTTGAAAATGGAAAATTAATAATAAAAAAGTCGGTTTATTTTGTTCGTGAATGAAAATTTTTAAAAGAACTATAAAACACGCTGAAAAGATAAATCAAAAATGGAATTTATCGCGTTCTTAAAAATCTGAAGAAATTGTTTTAATAGATTTTTAACGAGTTTCAGCCATGTTTGAGAAAATAAAATATCGTTTCTCAAACCATCCTTACAAAAATACAAAAAGGGAAAAATTATTGCAGCCCGGGGATCCGATCTATCGTTGCAAAGTTTGTAGGCAAACCGCTTCCCACCTGCGCCACTCGGCGCAAAAATTTCAATTCGGCGTGGCCTTTTTTCTCGTGAGTCGTCACTACAGCGGAATTTTGAGCAAAAACATAGTTCATTCTGAAAACTAGAGCTCGGGGTCCGAATCGCCTAGCTGAAAACATTTTTCGGTTGTTTTTGCGACACTTATAAGCATTTTAGAGAAAATACATTTTAGTGAAAAATACCTAGTAAACTAGGGAAAGATATGGGTCCCCAAAATATCGGCAAAACGAAAGACAAATATATGGGTCTCGGGCGGAAAATCCTTAACACCCATTCAAAGTCTGGATACCGTATACCGAAAATTCTTATCTTCCCTCTCCCACCAAATCCTCCTCTTTCTCCTGATTCACTTCCCGGTGCCAGTGTCTCCCAGGCGGCAAACAGCTCATTCGGCCACGTAGTCTCATGATTCAGACGGCTTTCGTGGACGCGCGTCCCGTGTGTTTATTCAATGTCTTCCGCCAGCACAATAGCCTCTCGCTTTCCTTTTCCGCCGCCTTTGTGCAATCTGGTTCTCGCCTCGCCGTGGTCGACCGGGCAACTTGTTCCAGCCTCTTTCTATCGGCACAATTGTTGCTTTTTGTCCACAAAGAGAGAGAGGCTACGCAACTTGTGCTACTTGAACGTCTAAGGCAGTTGGAGGAAGGGAGGGAAGAGAAAATGAACGCGAAGGTCCCCCTAAGGGAAGGGTTGGAAAAGAACAAGATGGCCCCCCTAAGAGAAGGAGTGAAAAATGTACAGAATGGTCCCCCTAAGAAATGGGTTGAAAAGCCCATTGTGATCCCATAAGAGAAGCGTTGAAGAGAACACGGTGGTCCTCCAAGGTTTGAAAAGGACACGGCGGCCCCCCTAAGAGAGAGGGTGAAAAAGAACACAGTTATTCCCCAGAGAAATGGTAAAAGCACACGGTGGTCCCCCTCCGAGTAGATTTGAAAAATAACACGGTGGTCAACACAATGGCCCCCCTAACAGAAGAGGTAAAAGAACACTGAGCCACCCTAAGAAAAGGATTAAAAACATGGTGGTCCCCTCAAGAGAAGAGCATGGTGGTCCCTTTAAAGGCAGTGTGTCATGAAAAATGAACGCATATACGGGTGGACCTGTACACAGCGTACCGTGAGCCGAGAGAGCCATTTTCAGCATAGGAAATGGAGAGAGCGGCATGCTCATTTCAATTCAAATATTTCGCGGGAAAACTTTGACGAGCCAAATACGAGTAACGAACATTGATTTTTGGCAATATATATATATATTGTTCGAATTGTCTTGACAATGTCTAATTTTGTAAAATTGTTCAATTCTGAGTAGGTCGAATTTTGGTGACACACTGCCTTTAAGCATGGTTGAAAAAGAACACGGTGGTCCCTCTTAGAAAACGATTGAAAAGGGACACTGTGGTTCCCCAAGAAATCAACACGGTGGTCCCCAAGAGAATGGTTGAAAAAGACCACGGTGGTCCCGTACACGAACCCTCCACGGTATGTTCACCCTATGGTAAAACGCAAGTATAGCCGTCGCCAAACCGAAATCTTATGCTAATTGCGGAAACATGCCAATCATGCTCTGTCGACAATGATTAGAATACGAATTTTCAATATCGACAGAGCATCACTTGAACATTCTAATTTTACTGGCACGATTCCAATTTGGAGACAGCTTTAGCATTCCATTGAGGTCATCTGCTTGTGCTAATGAGTATAGTTTTTGCTGCGGGATATCGTCAATGGAAAAATGCTCATTAGCATATTCTAAGAAGGTTTTCTCCATTGAAGGAGGGCCGAAAGTGGGCTGTGATCCCATTAGAATGATCAGATGAGTCTAACTAAAGGCTACTTCCAAGGCGAACATGCCGTGCCTCTAATAGAAAAAAAACACGGGGGTCCCTATGAGAAGGATTAAAAACGAACTCGGTGGTCCCTTTTAGAAAAAATTTGAAAAGGCTCGATGTGGTTTCCCTAAGTGAAAGTTGGAAAAAACAAACATGGTGGTATCCTTAGTGAAATTATTAAGAAGATCACGATGGCCCCCCCCCCCAAACAAAACTTGAAAAATAGCAACTCTTCACCTTTCAACGGCCGAGCCATTACAGTACCCCTTTGTTGTCTTAATCGCCAGCCGGCTGGCTTGAGTCAGCTGGCACCGCGATACAGCCGAGCAGGGGATCTAACCACAAGGCCTAGTATTTGTGGGGATATGATACTCAATTGAAGCCAAATAACTTGAAGTGATACTAAACAAGGAAAGTCCAAAAAAGTAGTCCTGCCAACTGGTTGGCGACAGTCAGAGGGCAACAACTGGTTTTCAGACGGCTCAGTGCCCTCTCAAAATTAGTTTTTGTCCCATCGACTGGCTGTTTTGAGACATTGGGACAGTCGGGGTAGGTCAAAAAAGTGCAACTTAATATTCGTCTTCAAAATCTTGTAATAAACCTAAAGAAATTTTCAAATATTGGTTTAACTTTATCTATTATTAGTAAAAACCAATTTTGTCGTGTCCTCTCTTTACAGGGGATTATGGATGCTGCTAAACGCAGGACAGAATAGACGCCAAAATTCTATATTTTCTGTTGTTTCTACTGGCACCCGCAATCTGAGCATATGTGAAATATCAATCAAGTAGAACCTTAGACTACCTCCTATAATTACAGAAGTACTCGCAGTCGCCCGTAAACGCAGTGCGGGTTAAGAAAAAAAATCTCAATTAAATCATCATTTGACAAGAATTTCGATACTTTCAGGCCTGCAAACAACTATTACTTGATTTTTCCCATATAATCTATCAATAATCGATTTTAACGACTATTGATTAAAAATTGCTCACCTTGTAAATTGCGGACACAACTGGTAAATGAATTTATGAAAAGGTTGTCGTCACTACCTTTCCGAAAATTGCACATGAGTTTTACGCAAGCTCTGATTATCTAATTTTGAAAATCTGCGCTTAAAATGAGTACGTAAACAGCGGACATAATGTATAATCAGACACCGCACATTTCCAGGCACGACTTCGGGTATAGGAGATTTATGCCATTTGTACCATTTTGGGCCATGTTTTATATTCAATTGACTTGGTTCGATAAATGCGCGTAAACAGCGTGCACGCGCGCGTAAACAACGTGCGAACAACCGTTTTGGAATCAGGTTTACCCTTTTTAAGCAAACAATATTTTAAACCTCGTTTTATGACTTCTAGACGAACAAACCTTGGTTAGCCATTGGTTTTTCTACATAATGTCGTAAACAGCGGGGACACTGGGCGTAAACAGCGGACGTGTTGGGCGTAAAGGCAGTTTTAGTTTTTTATCCTTTTTGCTCTAAAAATCACAAAAAAAATATTTTTTTACGCCTCCTGCACTTACCAGGCACCATTCGGTGTGCACCCGTACGACTTCGGATACAGGAGAATTTACTCATTATATTCAAATTCTGTAGAAATGATACCAATAAGCGATTCATATCGTTCTACCTCCCACATATGCATCCTACCGTATCCTAAGTAGAGATATACGTTTTACATAACAATTAGAAGCGGGCCAGCCCGTCCGTCGACCCACCATATAATTCCAACTCCCTCCCCCTCTATCTAAATGGCGAGACACGACTTTTTTCACTTATCAAGTGTGTGAATGGCTGAAGTGGCGTTCCGGCCGCAGAGCACAATTGGCAGCCGGTCGTTCGCCTCCAAACAGTCTTGGCAGCGGCGCCTTTGAATCGTTCTCATATTTCCGCCTTGAATCCACTCTTTTCCCTCGGCCGGAACCCTTCCTGACAGCCGAATGCGCGCCATTGTCCGCCGCTGTTTACCCTACTCCGATCTGGAATTCGCGCCCGGCAATTCTTTTTGTTCACCGACGGCCGTGAAACAGCGGCCGAGCCGTGGCGCGGGAATGGCATAAGAAAATGACTGGGGGGGGGGGGGGGGTAAAAAAGGGATTTTAAGAGATTTTAATGGAAAAAAATAGTAAAAATTTATCGTAAACGGCCTTTTCACCTACCATGCCCGCTGTTTGCGCTATGCCCGCTGCTTACGCCTAGTTTGCCCGTTGTTTACGGAGGACATAATCTAGAGGACAAAAAACGAAGTTTAAATAGTTTTTTGAGCAAAAACGGCAAAGCTCATCCCAAAAAAGTGGTCGTGCACGCTGTTTACGCGCGTATATCGTATACGCTATTAAATAAAATATTGTCCAAATGTTGGATTTTCAAAGGTTTTTGCATACAATAAATAAAATATTTTATCCCAAAACAATTGGTGTCTTCTGTTTACGCCGCCTTTTAGGTCTATGTCGCCCGCTGTTTACGCCGTTCCTTACGTCTAGGATACCCTCTGTTTACGCCGTTCCTCATGTCTGAAATAGTCGCGCCTTACGTAGCTCCTCACATCTTACGAGATTAACACCCAAAAAGACCAAGCATAGAGAGAGAAGAGAGAGAGAGAAGAGAGAGAGAGAGAGAGAGAGAGATAGAGAGAGATAGAGAGAGAGAGAGAGAGATTAGAGAATCATTCACTTCCATTGCGTAATCGGCATTCCCATCGCTGACATTTCAACTTTCTCTTCTTCCGCTTTGAAAAGACTAGACATTATCCCTTTGGTTACGTCGCTTCCTCAAATGTTGCTATTTCAATTTCCATTCATGGGTCACGTTGGCGCCCTTCGTAGCCTGAGGCAATCGGAGCTTACCCTCCCTTCTCTTCGCCATTTCCTTCGGTGCAGCCCAGTATTTTCGGAATAAAGGCCGCTATCGTTTTGTGCCATCGTCGACAAACAGCGAACAAAAGGCTGCGGAATGGAAATGTCGGAGGACACAAAGAGGAGGGAATCACAGCAATGATCCTATACTAGGTACTGAATCGATTCGCTGTTACAGATAGAGGAATGGGTCAAAGAGATTTCGATTTCGTACGGGTGCAATATAGGGGATTGTTCCCGGTAAAATCGATTTTTCAAAGAACAACTTTATCGAATAAAAGTCGTTTATACGATTATGAAATATATTTAAAGACCAGTCCGGTACGCGCGCCTACGGCGCGCACCCTCCTGGTGTGCGGCCTGCGGCCGCAACTACATGCGGCCTTCGGCCGCTCAGTTAAGCGGCCTACGGCCGCTACTTTCGTGGCCTACGGCCACTCATTATTCGGCCTTCGGCCGTGAAAGTGAGGTGGAGTACGTTAAACTCGGCCTACGGCCGACCTCCCCCTCCCCTTCGGGGGAAATGAACGCGTATACCTACGCTGATAGACAACACACACACCATAGCGTTTTGTTATATAAAAAAGGAGATTTGGGCGACCGGTGTAGGTTCCAACAATGCAAAGGGTGCACGGTTACCCGTCAGAGAAATGCGAGGTGCGCAAGAAGTCAAGAGACGTCAGAGTGGCGCCGATTACCTCAAACGATATTTTCGCTAAAACTTAAAGCCTCGAATCTTTGTTGATTCTGCTTGAAAAGGGTAAAAGTAAACTTTTATGAAGCACGAAAACGAGATCTATACATTCTTGGCAAAATCATAGAAAAATTACTATACCTATCCGCGGTCCTTCTCTTTGAAGAAGTCTGAGAAGTTTCGAAAATTATATATTTGTAGCGTATTGATCAATGTATGCCATTTCCAAATGGGTGAGAGGGCAGTGATGTTGAAAAGAGAGGGGATGGTGCCAAAGTGCGGCCAGGAATCGCTATGGCGCGAAGCGGCCGAAGGTCGCCGAATCCAGATGGCGAAATCCCGCGATACGGAACTTTGACTTCTAATGGAAAATAAGGAATTTTCTGAAGAAGAAAAAAATAATAAGGCTTTTTTATAATCCAAATATTGGCTTCTGAAACTATTTCCGGATGTTGGAATACATTGCTAATCGAAAAAGTTCTATTGGAAAATCACATTATTTAAAAGTTAAATACATAAGTATGCATTTGAACGATTTTTAGTTTTATTCAGGGATTTTCACATAAAATTTATGTTCGAAAGTAGTATATTTTTAAATAAAACACGTTAGTATGGTGTTGGCATTGGAGCGCGGAAAGTGTTGGAGGTTCCATGATCTGTTTATTTTTCAAATTATGATTAAATTGAAAACAGTTGATTTTATACGTTTTCTTTTAGGATTCAAAAAATATAAGTAAAATTTAAGCGAAAAGGAAGGTTACTATATTATTCTTTCATGTACGGAAAATCGCCCCCACGTTAAAAAGTTTGTAATTTTTGCTAGAATTGCGAAACAACATATTATTCCTTCTCCGATTACCTCCAATCACATGCCAAATCACCGCTGATAAATAAGTATATCACCCCGATGTCATCACTTATTCGCGATTTCCGGCGATTCCTCGAATCCTCGCACCCTCCCCCTCGAAATAGAGGGAATCGTTGACACGATTAACCTTCGCCACTTCGAGCCTAATCGCGATTTTTAGATCCTTGGGGACTCGGCCGATGTACCTGTTCAGCAGCCAAATGGGGAATAATCCCCATTTGTACGAAGGAATTAGTCGAGCGAAAGAAATAAAGAGCACGAAATGAAGTGACCTGGGGTTAATCTGGCAAGAGATGTTCAGATTTTCGGAAAAAAATGACATAAAATGATATTTTCGAAAAATCCTATTTTGTATTGTGGAAATCCTGTTTTGTATTGTGCAAAATAAAGCTAAAATTTAAATATATACTTATTAATTAAGCATTACAATTTGAACCAAACGAGCCTTTGAAATCCACAGTCCCCGCTAAACAACGGGCATATTTTTGCCTCAATTTTTATTTTAGAGGTAATGAAAGTTTTTATAAAGTTTAATGATTTTTCATATTTTTCTCGTTTTTATAACACCAAAGTTACCTCATAATGTTATACAAATATTTTAAAATAGCTGTTTTTCAAAAAAAAAAATTGACAGGAATTTTAAAATCGCTATCGGAGCGCCGAAATTAGCATTAGAGCATGGATATTGTTTGAACGTTTCAAATCGCTTTTGCTTCAAATTATGCTTTTAGACCACGGCGTAAATACTATTTTCCTTCACTTTCACAATAAAATTAACCGAAAAAAACCAAGAATTTCATAAATTTAGTGTACCTTGAGTCTTTAGCGTCGGTTATCCCAATAAATAATGGAGACCTAAAGTTCATTAAGGCATAGTTTAAAATTTGCTAGCTTTTTGAAACCATAAAATGTAAAAACACAATCGTACATTTTCCCTCTTTCAGTGTCCGCCGTGATCTCTTCCTCATCCCTGTGACCCTCCGTGTCGGTGTCTCGTTCCCACCACCCAGCTGGTCCAACCTCTGATCGCCTGCCGTCCTCCACACTTCTCTCAAAAGCGCAAATAAATCGCATCAGTGTTTTCGTTCTGTTGTTTTGCGGCCTCCTTTCGCACCTCAACCTCTCGGCAAACAAGGCTGCTTCGGCAGGGATTGGCCACTTTGGGCCGCACCCACGGAAGGAAGGAGCGACTGCCAACGGAGGAGAGAGGGGTGAGAAGAGGCACTTCTCCCATTGGCAGGACAGAGGTGGTAATTGGATAAAGAGGTGAGGAGAAGGTGATGAGGCGATCGAGGGGCCTTACTCACACACTGTTTCACTCACTATGTCTCTCTGTCTCTCTGTCTCCCTGTCTTTCTCTATCTCTCTCTTTCTGTCTCTCTGTCTCTCTGTCACTCTGTCACTCTGTCACTCTGTCTCTCTGTCTCCCTGTCTCTCTGTCTCTCTGTTTCTCTGTCTCTCTGTTTCTCTGTCTCTCTGTCTCTCTGTCTCTCTGTCTCTCTGTCTCTCTTTCAAAGTCTGCTCCTCGACTCCCGGTGCCAATTACAGTGTCTGAAGATCGGCCATCTGTCGCCTCTAACGCGATTCCCCATCCGCTTTGTCTTCGTCCCCCGGGCGCTCTGCCAAACACATAATCCGTCCATTCACAGCAAGAACCATCCTTTTGTGTGTCGCACAAAACGCCCCTTCTCCTCTCAACAAACGACGATTGTTCGCGCAAAATAACTCTTTTCTTTGTGAATACTGCGGTAAGCGGGTGTGGAGAAAGGGGTCGGCGGGGGTGTTTTGAAGCGAGCTCGAACACAGATCACCTTGTGCTCGTGTTTGAAACGTATCAGGGGTAGATTTAGGGTAGATTAACGTTGACCAGGTTGCAGCGGCTACCGCTTCCGGACACTCAAAGCGAGCCGCCGGTTGCGCCATGTTGTCACATCGCCACAGGAAGTCAGGATTAGGCTGACCGTAGTAATCCAAAGGAGTTGGGAAGGGCTTCCGTAGGACAACAGACAGCGGGGGGCAAAAGGAAGATTAGGGGAAGGATGGGAGAAGGGAAGGAGAAAGAGAGAGAGAGAGAGAGAGAGAGAGAGAGAGAGAGAGAGAGACGTAGAGCCACTGAGACAAAGTGAAACAGAAAGACAGAATATCGGAAACAGACAAAGAGATGAAGAGACACAGAAACAGATAAAAAGATGGAGAGAGGCAAAGAGGCAGAGCGACAAAGAGACAGAAAGACATAGAGACAGAGACAGAGAGACAGATATACAGAGAGGCAGAGAGACAGAGAGACAGAGAGACAGAGAGACAGAGAAAGAGAGAGACAGAGAGACAGAGAGACATAAACTGAGACAGAGACAAACCGCAGATTTCTGCCCTCTTGTCGATTACGGTAGCCGATGTATCTCTCGAGAGCTTCCATTATCTCTGTGTACCCAGGGCGCTCTTTGTTAATTGATCTCGTCAACAAAACGGCTGTCACAAGTTGCGCCAACGGTTGTCTACAACAACAGGGGACCGGCTGTCAGTGGCGGTTCTCATCATCCGATTGTCCTTCCCCTCTCTCTTTCACTTTCTCACTCAATTATCTCACATAAAAAGTGCGCGGGGTCGCAACCCTCGCAGCCGACTGGCAACTAGCTACCGTACGCTTCCTTGAGCTGACTCCGGTGCCAGCCGGACGCGTCGACGCGTGCTAATATCCATCAAATAGCGCGTTGTTATCGCCTCAAAAGGTGCGCAATCGGCGATTGAAAGGGCCTCAAAGCGTGAAGAAACGGCGACATTCTGGGGCCGGAGCTACAATAGCAGGCTGGTAATCCAAGAACGGCGGAAATAAATAGAAACGGGGTCGAGAAGTATAACAGATTCAGAGAAACCGAAAAAGAGTGTGTGAGTGTGTGAGTGTGTGAGTGTGTGAGTGTGTGAGTGTGTGAGTGTGTGAGTGTGTGAGTGTGTGAGTATGTGAGTGTGTGAGTATGTGAGTGTGTGAGTGTGCGAGTGTGTGAGTGTGTGAGTATGTGAGTGTGTGAGTGTGCGAGTGTGTGAGTGTGTGAGTGTGCGAGTGTGTGAGTGTGAGTGTGTGTTTTACGTAATAATCTACCTCAAAACCCTCTCCCATGAGGATCGGTTTTCCCCTCCCGCCGGGTCGCGACCCCTTCGCTGAGTATCATGTTCCCTATAGATACACCACAATTAGCCACTGTGACAATGCACCGCTACAATAGCGCAGACAAATGACTTTTCTTGACCGACGCCGCCGATTATCGCCGGTTTTGCAGGCGATTTGACCGGCCGATGGGCGGATGTAAGAGGGTTATTGAGGGAATATGAAAGGGAGAGGGGATGTTTCTGAAGTGTTCTGTGTTTTAAAGCTCGCGTAAATTAGCGTACACTGCTTTAGAACGCCATCCATCCCTCGTTTTATCTGCTATCTTTTCTGCGAGCGGTCGTCTCCTATAGAATGTGCCTCAAAAAGAAGAGCAGCGTCTCCACCACTTCGCCCGAGCCAATCGCCAACGTAAAAACAGCTCCAGGGCAGGTGAAAAATGGAGTTAAGAAATCAAACAAGGAGAAACCGGCAGTCGAAGATAAGGTTAGTTAACTCACTCACACTCAAGCACACGCACTCACACACACACACACACATACACACACACACACACACATACACACACACACACACACTTTACATAAGTATTCAGGAGAAAGACGAGGACACCCTGAGGGATGTGCCAATGGAAATGCCCACCCACGATGTGGAGAGGTCCAAGAACTTCAATGAGAAATGGATTGACGACACGAGAGACCAGCAAAAAGCGAAGTGAGAGTTTCATAGGCAAATAATAGAATAAACAGTAAACGAATAGAGGTGTTATTTATCTCTGTCTCTGTCTCTGTTTCTGTCTCTGTCTCTGTCTCTGTCTCTGCCTCTGTCCCTGTCTCTGTCTTTGTCTCTGTCTTTGTCTCTGTCTTTGTCTCTGTCTTTGTCTCTGTCTCTGTTCTCTGTCTCTGTCCCTGACTCTGTCTCTCTGTGTCTTTCTTTCACTCTCTGTCTCTCTTTCACTCTCTCTCTCTCTCGTTCTGTTGACGTAACTTCCCCTTGTCATCTTTGTTGTTTCCAAATATCCGCTGTTTTATGTGTTTCGCAGGCCGGAATCCGTTTCGAAAACGTCTCCATTGTGTCCGTTGGATTACCGCCAGTCGGCTGGAAGAACAAAGACGTGCTGCCAGCCTGGCGACAACACATAAAACAAACTTTGCGCGATAAATCAGGCAATGAGGCGGCAAATGGACAGACGGACACACCGGACACAAAGCGACTGTGAAGGGGCGATGGGCCGAAAGGGCTGGGAACGGCCCCGGATTAGGCAAACTTTCGGTAGTGCACTTCTTTTTCTTTGGGGATACGGTATTCTGACACCTTTCATGAGGTGAATTGTGTACTTTCCCATGTCGTCGCCCGGGAGACCTTGCGTAGGTGCTTGGGCGGCCGAAGTCAAAAGTTGTCCCGTGTGTGACGCAAGGCGAATGACCCGAGTCACAGTCGTATTCGGCCGAGAGTGATTGCGCGAGACTCGACAAGTAGCCGCCGTCGCTAATTAGAGGGGACCGTGTTTACCTCTCCCTTTCACTCATTAGCATACCATCCGTCATTAGGTAAAAGAAGCCGACAATAAAAGATAACAAGGGTGGGAGGAAGGATGAGGACAAGGGGTTTACTTGAAAGGAAGGTGGGGGACATAGAGGGAAAGAGAGAGAGAGAGAAAGAGAGAGAGACAGAGACAGAGACAGGAGAAAGAGACAGAAAAAGGAGAGGGAGATAGACAGAGCCAGTGGCAAAGACAGAGATAGAAACAGTGGGAGAGGTAGGGAGAGACAGAGAGGGAAAGAGACAGAGACATAAACAGAGACAGAGACAGGAGAAAGAGGGAGAGAGACAGAGAGGGAGAGGAAGAGAGAGAGAGAGAGAGAGAGAGAGAGAGAGAGAGACTGAGAGACTGAGACAGATAGACTGAGACAGAGAGACTGAGACCGAAAGACAGAGAGAGAGACAGAAGCGGAGACAGAGACAGAGAAAGAGAGGCAGAGAGACAGACAGACAGACAGACAGACAGACAGACAGAGAGTGAGAGAGAGAGAGAGAGAGAGAGAGAGAGAGAGAGAGAGAGGGAGAGATTTCATATAGCCACTATCATGTCTCATTTTAATCACCCCTCCCCCCAATTATCTCTCTATTTAAAGGACTGTCGATCCTTTAAGTCGCGGACAAAGCGCGCAACTTGTAATACGATAATGGCAGTGCGCGGGCTTGCTCGCTTCTTGAAACTCACAATGGATAATTGAGCGTGGCCGTCTCTTTGTACGACCATGCGCCACCCGACTGTGCCGTGATTGACCGCTGAAAGAAACTCGTCGCCGGAGAGACAGGGACCGGCTGGCAGTAATCGCGACCGTTTAGGTCATTCCGGGCGACGATTGAAGAGAGGAAAGCGCCGTTTTGAAACATTGAGGTATCGGACAGGATGTACTTGCAACGATCTGCAACCGTACATGGGCTTTAGCCCGGCTATGACGATGTGGGGGTCTCGCAAAGGAGGTTTTCGTATAGGAGGGTGTATCGCTAGGTTACCCCCCCCCCCCCGCAAGCGCCGGAGTCGTTTCTGCCCTGGCGTTTTCAACCGTTAAAGAGCTGGGCCGTAAGCAGTATTTTGTCTATCGCGCGTAATTCTATCACACTTTCGACCTTATAGATGCAACTTAACATTAAAGGGCCCAGTTGATATAAGATTGAGTTGTTACAGCAACCCCACCAACGACGTTCGTGTACTGGTACATTCGTCTGGGTTCCACATCTGAGAAATTTGGCGCGAATAGGGATTTTGAGCTGTTTAAAAAGACCAAGCGATGGCCGAACAAACCAAGGGTGGATCTTAAGACGGAATGGGCTGAAGGAACTATAAACCCAAAATTTCTTCTAAATAGGACACAGAAGGCATCGCATTCTACTTATACAACTTCTTACACTACCAATGAGAATCGGCAAGTCCATGCCAATACGGTGCCGAGATTCCATCTTGCTTCAATTGTCCCAATACTTTTTGAAACCCAAAAATCTCTTCGATATTCATGCTCCTTTCAGCAAAATCAACAATAGATGATTTCGGAAGAACATTTCCTTTGAAAAATTGCGATTTTAACATGTTTGGCATGATTGGCAATGGAATATGAAATCTGGTAGCAGTTTTCGAAAACTGGTTTTTATGTAATGTAAAACTTAAATTATCGTTGAAATTGTCGTTCTTTAGATGAAAATCGTAGTGATTTCATTAAATTACCCAGGTTTTGAAGCCATTTTTCAACACTTTGGCAAAACCACGGAAAATTTTTTCCTGAGGTTATATATTGCTGCTTTTGAAAGGAGCATAAAAAATAACCTGTTTGAATAATCCCACTACCAAAAAGATTTTTGGTCCGTTGCATGCGAAAATGTGGGTGAAAAGACAAATTTTCGCCAATTTTGACGCATTCCAAAAATAGGTTTTTTAAGGAAACAAAATTTCTTGAAGGGGTAGCTAAGTTATGCACAAGAATTACAAAACTATTGCTGTTTAACATCTTTCTTCAAGTTACTATACAATGCAAACTTATTTGGTTGCTAAATTTGCAAAAAAACAACAAGTCGATATCATCCTGGCCCCAACTGTACACCAGTCAGTTTTTACCTCTAACTCTTTTGTTAAAAACGATATCTCCAATTCTGACTCATTTCGTCCATTCTCCCAAGAGAATAAAGCTAACGTTGCTAATCACCCGTTTATGCGCAAATTACCGCTCCGTCCTTGGTTTTGAATGGTGGGCGACTCACTCGAAACAATTAAATTTACAGCCTCTGTGGGGGGAGAGAATGGTCTTAGTTGCCCAATGGGCGCCACTCGTTATGACACCCTTTGTGGCCACTTATGCCAAGATGGGGCAAGGGCGCCGCCAATTTGAATAACTCGCCTCTGAAAGCGCTCATCTGGACGGACAAAGGCGTGAAACAAGGAAATCGCATTTCGCCCGGCGTTGCCTATGAAAATAGGGGGATGGAGGTGCTGAAGAGAGGGACAAAAGGGGCCAGAGGGGAGAGTTAAAAAAGAGATCAGTGAGTCAGAGAGACAGAATCTGGAATCTGCTGCCTCTGTGTCTGGGATTCACTCTCAAGGTCCACTCCCTGCGTGTCTGAAGTTTCTTTGCGTCGCATTTACAGCATTACGAAACCGTATCTGATAATTCGAGAAGCCGTACTGTCCTAGGGAAAAATTAATCCTAAGATTGACCCAAAATTGGTCTAGACCTTGATTTCAACCAAAAATAGCTCCGGTCGGGATCGAACCCCGGTCTTGTAGCAAACAACTTAGCCAGATGGTTCGATAAACCACCAAAAACGGTCCCGTGAGGCTTCAATAGAAATTTCAGCCACAGTGTCGTTTTTAAGACCGATCCAACCCTAAGATAACGGGCCTGTAACTTCATACCTCGGGAGGGTATAGTCAGCTTACCACGGGGTTCTCAAATGACGGGCCGGCCCGAGTATAAAAAAATAAAATTTTAAATTTTGTATAATGCGGTACAATATTTTTTAAACTGCTTTAAATTACTTAATAATGGTTGTTACTAACATATAAGTCAATATTAGTTGTACAAAAAAGAATGTCACCGACCGGGATCGAACCCTGGTCGTGTGGGTGGCAATCTGACTGGGTGGTCCAGGGTAAACGGGCCGACCAAAAGTTTCCAAATGGCCCGGCCAGTGAGAATCCCGGCTTACCCCCAGGTTAATGGGGTAGAGACAGTGTTACACACTATGTTCGGTAAAATCAGCCCAGCTGGCACAAAAGTTAAAGGGGGATGCCTCTTTTTAAGCCCCAAAAGTTAAGGGCAGGTAAGTCAAATGACTGACCCTCCCGAGGTATGTGTAACTTTCACTGATCGGCCTGCTGCATCCGTTGAAAAGCATGAACCGTACGGTAGAGGGTGTCGCACCAAGCCTACCTGGACACGAGGTGCTTGTGAGACCTTGTAGCATTGTTAATAGAGGGGTTCTCAACTTTTGGGCGCCCCTCCCAATTGCGGGGCCTTACTTATTGAGACCTCCTCCGTACCGTGTCCAGGTATGGCACCATACAAGAAGTGTCATTTGGGGGGACTTGCGCCACCGTGTGTCGTGCGAAGCGTGGGAGGGTCGCGAAAACCCCCACAGATAGTTTGTGCATGTACGACTGAATCTTCATAATGCCCTCTGCGTCTCTACCCTCGTTTAAGCCTTTAACCAATACAAAACTTTCTGATCCTCGTGTAAGATTGAGATCGAAACCAATGAAAAGCTGACTTCACATTTCACTGGTCACAGTTGCAACCCAACTCCCGGAGAATACGGCAGCGCGTGAAATATTTACTAGGAAAGATACAAAAAACTCAAAAGAGGTGGTCAGACGTCTCCTTTGCGACCACGGAACCGCGATCGCATGTCCACCATCGACTTCTTGCAATCCGTGAAGTTCGACAGCAGCGTGAAGCACTTCTCCTGTACTGAACCGTCATGGGCGTTGATGCAGTCCTTCGCCGATCTGAAAAGGGCATACTAGTTTAAAATAAATAAATTTATGGTTTTTTTAAATTTCAATATTGAAAAAATAGGCTCAAAATCACGAAAACAGCAAGATTTCAGAGCTTGAACTCGGTAACGGCCTGTGGTTTTAACTTTCTCGCGTAGTTAGCAAATCAGCTGGTTCGATTGCAGTTAAAACCGATTTTCGCTCAAACAAGTACTTATTAATAATAAAAACCATGCTAAACCTGTGAAAACGATTAACGAAATAGCGAACCTGTACTGCTGCTGAACGCAGTCGGACTCCTTGATGCACTTCTTCAGGGCCTGCCGCACGCGGTCGCAGGCGATTCCAGTCGAAGCCATCTCGTTCAGCTCCTCGTCGTCGTACTTCATCGTCGCTGACTGTTTTAACGAACCCATTCTCGGTTTCTGAAAGATGGAGTACGACATTTCCATAAAATGCACAAACGAGTTAAACGAACACAAAATATCACTTGCGGTAGAAGCTGCAACATTAAAACTACATATTGTAAAATTTACGCAACATTTTCGCACAACAATCGAGAAAATCATACAAAAACACATTTTTTAAACAAAAATAAATAAAAATACGTAATGGGGATGAACAATTGCACTGCGTATCATATTTCAGTTTCCACGCCTCTAAGCAAAATTACTGTACTAGAGCCTTTATATCCATAGAGTTTATTGGTCTCAAAAGAGTAATTTCCGCGTTGTGTCGTTTTATGTGTGAATATCTTCTGAATTAGAAGATTTCGTCGTCGACACAAATGGTCCACTTGGCTCCAGGGACGTCGGGGCGCTGAAAACTCAACTTTAAGCTGTTTGGGGGGCTTGATTTGCCTTGTTGAACTCGCACATGTCGAAGACCAGGAACATTTCATCACCCTTCGCCACGTCCTTCACCAATTTCTCTCCGAAAAGCCTGAATTTGTTGTGAAAATTCCGCTAAATTTGGGGATCTTACCCGCACTCCATTTCAGTCAACAAGTCGGAGGTCTTGTTCTGCGTCTGGAAGAGACGGCCTTCGTGGAACTTCTTCCTCTGGAGAGTGCCGCTTTTGGAAACGGCACGGCGGAGCACGGAACGCAGGGTTTCGGATTGGGCACCCTCGGTTTCAATGCGTTTTTGCATCTGGAAAGAGATCTCTCTCTCTCTCTCTCTCTCTCTCTCTCTCTCTCTCTTTTACCTTGTGAGAACCATCAGCAAAGTAGAGCAGAATGGAGACCTTCACCATGAGATCCAAGTAGTCTCCACTGTGCCTTGAGGAACTCTTTTCGACGGTGGGCGTCCTCCTCTCACTGTCGTTCAACTGTGTCTCAAATTCCTGGTTCACCTCCTTCTCCAGCCCTTCGATCGCACATTTCTTCGTTTCCCTGGAGAAAAGGGGTTTGGAACTTCGAATCTTTGGCTGAAGTACCTTTCATCTTTGGAGATCTTGAAAGTGAAGGAGAAAGAAGTCAGTCGACCGGGCATCCCGTCGACAGGGAGTGGAATGAGAGGAGGGAGAAGTGAGAGAGGAATGACCGTTGCGTGAAAAGTTAGCAAGCTGATTTGAAGAGAGAGGAAATGAACGGAGAGAGAGAGAGAGAGAGAGAGAGAGAGAGAGAGAGAGAGGGATTTTCTATATATTCAGAGTCTCGTGTTTATGGGACCCTTTGATCTCCGTGGGCCCTGGAAAAATGGAGCATTAACCTGAACGCGAAAATTTTTTCATTACACTAGTTATTCTTATGTTTACTTTTCATCGCATTTATTGTTTTTTAAAGTTTACATTAATTTAGCTCTAAAACTTTAGTTCAGAAGAGGTTTCCAAACCCAGGCCAGTGTGATAAAGGTCCTGCCACGATTAACAGCTCGCCTCCGACATCGCTGCATAAGCTTGGAAAAGTGTGCGGCACTCTGCGGAGTTTTTATTTTTCTTTTATTTTTGTTTTTACTTACTGTTATTGACTTTTTTCCTTGTGGTTTAAGTATTTAAACCAGTAAAACAAATTTTCACACATTTTATAGTTTAAATCACCTTATTCTATAGAAAATAAGTCAATTTAGGTATGAAGCCAGTTCTGTCTACCCTGGCGCGTGCGGGCAACGTTCTCCAGAGGAGATGGGGAGGTAAATTCACTTTTTTTTAATAGTTTTAATTCTTTTTTTTCTAGGAACCGGTCTGATGGTTCACCGTGACACCGACGCCAACAACCTGAAAGTGAAGTTCACTTTCACCGAGGAGAACTTGAAGCGGGTGGATGCGTTGATGGCCAACTACCCCGAGGGACACAAGGTAATATCCTTTTTTTTCTCTTTTATTATAAAAAATTTAGGCCGGAGCTCTGATCCCGATGCTGGACTTGGCCCAGCGCCAGCACGGTTGGCTGCCCATCTCCGCCATGCACGAGGTGGCCCGGATCCTCGGTAATTGTCATTTTAAAGGTCTAACCGTACCGTAATTTGCAGAAGTGCCCCGCATGCGTGCCTACGAGGTGGCTACCTTCTACACCATGTTCAACCGCCAGCCGGTTGGCAAGTACTTCCTGCAGGTGTGCGCCACCACGCCCTGCATGCTCAAGGGAGCCGAGACCGTCACCGACACCATCGAGAAGAAACTGGGTACTGTTTTCCGTTATTATTCTGTTATTTAGAGGGAATTATAGGTATCCACGCCGGAGAGACGACCAAGGACGGTCTGTTCACACTGGCCGAGGTTGAGTGCCTGGGAGCCTGCGTCAACGCCCCCATGATCCAGGTGAAACTTTTTTGTTATTTTAAAAGGTCTATTTTTATCGTAATCATCTCTTTTTTGTTTAAAATGAAGCGCGGTTTCAGATCAACGACGATTACTACGAGGATCTGACCGTGAAGGATGTGAACTTCATCATCGACGAGTTGAAGGCCGGCCGTCGCCCCCAGCCCGGACCCTACTCTGGCCGTCTGGCCGCCGAGCCCATCGGCAAGCTCACCTCCCTAACGGTTAGTTACGACAGATATAGTGCATGCCAAAATTACTTCGAAACAACGTGCCAATGTTTTGATGTTGTTCCTAGAGTAAATAGTAGAATATAGGATACTCAGGTCATGTACGCAGTCAAATTTGCCGAAGTAGATTTGGCGAGTAGTGTAAATTAAAGTATTTTTAAAGGATCAGTTACTTTATGTTCCCGCCGCGTTTCTTTTCTTTTTTTCCGGGCTCATTCGGTTTCACCGCGAAGGCGAACGTAAGAAGTGCAGTTCTTTACAACAACAAAAAATTGACGTACAGTGTAAGAAATAAATGGTCTTGCCGCGAAAGCCCTTGTGATGAATAAAACTGCCAATTGGATTCAGTTAACAGCACTTTCGTTGTGAGACCCAACAAACCTTCCAATTCCAAAAATGGTCATTGTTTAAAGAGCTTAATACTGTGGAATCTAAGCGCGTGTTTGGAGGGGGAATCTGGCCTAATTTTGTCGGTCATAGTTTTTTGGTAGTTTTCAAATTTAAAAAATAGTCCTTCAACCGTGATTCGTTTTATGGTAGTCCGTCCCTGCCGCGATCTGCAGGCATTTTGACAAAAAGTAAGTGGTAACATCTGAATTATGGTCTTTCGTGTCGGGACCTAGTAATTTATTTTTTGGTTGAATGAGTTTTTGGTGTTTCTTGATCTCACTTTTTTAGCGCCCCGCTTTTGCTACTACTTCCTGAACTTTTCGTTAATATCGTCCAGACCACAACTATTTCGAGCTATTTGGTTGAGTACGTTGCCTGAGTATCCTATGTACGACGCGAAACTCCAAGAACAACAGCGAAATTTTGGCATTGTGTCCCGCAGTAGCTTTATAACTGAAAAAATCCGATTTTGGCTCTGCGCAGTGCGTTGCTTTTTCCTGTAGTCATTATTTGGGACTTGTAACGATTTTAAAGTCTATGTCTATGTCTTGCGGCTGGATAAGATAACAAATATTTAAAAACATTTTTTTTATTTCCCTCATTTGTCATTTTCAGGAAGCCCCGACGGGACCCGGCTTCGGTCTCCAGGCTGCCCTCAAGTAACTGCCTCCAGTCGACATAGCCTAGAATTACATCTGTTTTATAAATGTTCTATTAATTCATTTGTTCATCGAGTTGTAGATCGGAAATTCCCAATTGTATTGCGAGCTTCTCACCCGTCGGCAGTTTTCCTCCTTTTCAGATGCAGTTCGTTTTACTTTTCTCCCAGGAACACTTGGACTTCCGATTGGCCGAACTGCGCGGTGTGTGCGAGGCGCTGGGGGTGCCGT
Source organism: Oscheius myriophilus (assembly GCA_964057215.1). Lineage (NCBI taxonomy): Eukaryota > Metazoa > Nematoda > Chromadorea > Rhabditida > Rhabditidae > Oscheius > Oscheius myriophilus. The sequence continues at coordinate 22,849,541 of OZ059906.1, forward strand.
TCTATGTGCAGCAAATCAATACAAAGGTTAGCTTTGTTAGACCTTTAAAATATGGATCCTCGAGAATTTTGTAAGGTTTAAGGAGGTTGTGGCCTCGCAATGAAACTTTGATGACAACTGCGAGTTTTTGGTTCACGGCGGGGATTCGAATATGCTCTGAGGCTAAAACATGGACCCCGGCTAAAGGGGTCGGGTACTGTAGACTTCTCATGAGCATCTAAGGCGCTTCGGGACCCGCGCAATGGCGCCTTTAAGAAAACGTTTGTCTGTCGTTATTGATTGGGGATTTTGGCAGCTCTTTAACGAAAAAACAGTCCTTTAACCGGGATCACTTATGGTCGCCTGTCCCCGTCGTGGGTTATATTGGTCTCGAAACGGCCTCTTAATGAAAAATTGACTTCAGTTTTAGGGATTACTGTATTAGACCGAAATTCTTTAATTCATCGCCGACATGTTCCCCGTGTGCCAGATCAGTCCCGGCACGATTACGAGCGTACAATTTTCATTGTCAATCGAGTGTTTCGCGTTGGGAACACCTGAGTTTGTGTCCGTGCCGCCTGCTCGGTGCTCCGATTCCTTCTATGCTTTTTTCACATAATTATTTCATCGTGTCAGGGGAGATATGTTCCTTTCCTTCAAAGTGCGCTGCCATTTATGGTTTTAAAGAATACTCGATCAATGCCTTATTGATACCTTTGGTGGAACGTGAAAAATCTTGCCGCCTTCTCCGACTACCGGCAAAAAAGAACTCCAAATACCGAAAAAACGGCCTGGGCACTTTGCCAACTGCCCAGAACAGAGTGTTATAGGTTTCTTGGGGTCCCGCCAGGACAGGCATTGGAATAGTGCCAAAACCCGATCTTTGAAAGGTATCTTGGAGGATTTGGCCAGCCAACTCATAAAGAAACTCCTCAGGGTCTCTCTCTCTCGTTCTCTCTCTCTCTCTCTCTCTCTCTCTCTCAAGGGTCCGCCATTGACGTACCGACTCTTAACTTTTGGGGCCTAAAATTAGGTGGTCCCTCTCACCTTTGTACCCGGGGTTCTCACGGGTCGAGCCGGACCAGCTGGAAAATTTTGGTCGGCCTGTTTTCCTTGGACCACCCAGTCAGATTGCCACCCACACGACCAGGGTTCGATCCCGGTCGGTGACATTCTTTTTTGTAGGACTAATGTTGACGTGTATGTTAGTAACAAAGATTATTAAGTAACTTACAACTGTTTAAAAAGATTATGTACCGATTTATACAAGAATTAAAATTTAATTTTTCATACCCTGGCCGACCGGCCGTCCCAAAAAAACCGAAAAAAATCCCAAAAAAATCCCTCGGCCCGTCATTTGAGAACCCCGTTTGTGCCTACCAGACCTCTTCTTTTACGGTTATATCTAGCCCCGATAGAGACGAAGAGAGAAAGAGCTTCCCAAAGTCTCACTTTATTATTTCAGGAACACATCTTCCTCGCCGACTTCGCCTCTGAAGACCATGTGAATCAGCTCCTCTCGAGATCGATGCTTCTGAAGTCCGCCTACCACCACCTGTTCCTCGCCAACGGCGTGGACGACCTCTGCCGGCAAATAGACGAAAACCTCGATCTTCTGAAGGTTGGAGGCTTTTTAAAACTTTGTTAAATCGATTTTCCAGCCTTTCGACAAGGAGGACGAGTCCTTCTCGGTAAAGCTGCGCCCCGTCGGCAGGAAGAAGGGACTAGACGTGCCCGGAGTGACCAGAGTGAGTTTATTGTGCTTTTTTCTGCCCAAAAGCCCTTTTTTCAACAAAAACTTTCATTTGTAGAGGATCTGCGGTCATTTCCCGCTGGAAATCGCGCCTGTGGACCTGAGCAATCCGAAGAACGCCTTCACTGTGTTGGAAGAGTACGAGGAGGAACACTCACCGGCCCCTAGGAGAATTTTTCTGGGGAGACTCGTTGGACACGGACAAGCTCATCTGAAGACCAAGTACAACCTCAGAGAGAGGTGCTACATCGGAAACACCACCATGGATCCTGAATTGTCGTTTATTCAGGTGAGGGAGGGTGGAGAACTGCACGCGTACGAGATCGGCGACAGAATGTTCTGACTTTTGATGCGACCGATGCGGTTGGCTTCATAACAGGGCGACTAGAATGCAGTGGATAGGGTGACGCGGCTGAGGATATAGTATGCATGACGCGGCTGAAGGCAGGCTTTTTTAAAAACAAGATTTTGGGTTATTTTTTCTCAAAAACTATATGAATGCTATATTTATTGATATATTAATTTTATGATATGCTATTTTTTTTTAAATATAGCCAAGATTAAAGAGGTTTAATGACCTAGAATGGAGCATTTTTTGGGGGCGGTGCGCGCAAATTTTGGGCCTTTTTGGGGGTGGGGGTGGTGCGCATTGGGGATCCCGGACCACTCAATTTATGGTATGGGCATGGTGTGAGCGATCCATACATGAACTAGCCCCCGTGGGCCCGGTTGGTAGGGTCGCCCCAGATAAGGGGAGGGGCCACAATGTATGAAGAAGTAAATGAACGCGCAACTTTATAAGATGCACTAGGGTCATACGCACGCGTATACATAGTTTGGTTTGAAAATATTTATTTTGTGGGATTGCCTGGGGTCGCATCCGCGTTACGGGTTACCATATAGGCACCGCCCGTAACGCGGGTGCGACCCCGGGCAACCCCACAAAGTGAATATTTTCGAACGACATTTTGTATACGCGTTCATATAACCCTAACGCACCTTTTGATACCTGAGGGCATATTATGTGCGACACGGCTGAAGGCATAACTGGGCGACTCGGCTGCTATTATGGTTAGGGCGACGTGTCCAACCTTTCAGGGAGATCGATACAGGCATATTGTAAGCGAAGCTTCTGAAGGCCCAGGTTGAACGACGCGGCTAAAGGCATCGTGTGAGAAGGGCAGCTGAGTACATTGCATGAGCTGTGGGCATAGTTAGAGCGACGCGGCTGAAGGCGTAGTCACTGCGGCGCAGCTGAAGGCAGTTTGAGCGACGCGGCTGGAGGCATAGTGTGAGCGACGCAGCTAACTTAATACATAGTGATATCACTGACGTCATAATAAGAGCGACGCGGCTAACGTTATAGGGAGAGCGCCGCGGGTAAGAGACGGTGACTTCCACGCGGTCGAGAGCAAAGAGTATGGGAAGCGGCTGAATGCGAACTGTGAGCGACGCGGCTGAAGCAATGTGAGCGGCTCGGGAGACTTGGCTTAGGGCCTGTATAAGCGACGCGGCTAACCTAAGTGATAAGAACGACTTGGCTGACAATATTTTGAGAGCGACACGGCTAACATTTTACGAAATTGTGATTGAAAAGTTGAGCGGCGGAGCTGGGAAATGTTAGTCGTCACACAGTTTCCACGCCTTCAATTACATCATTTTCAGGCCAACATCTCAGCCATCCGTCCGCAGTCTCTCGTCCTGGATCCATTTGTTGGGACAGGCGGCCTGATCCTGCCAGCGGCCGAGTTCGGAGCCTTCGTCAGCGGCACGGAGCTGAACTACCAGGTGGCCAGAGGCATCGGTTCGTCTCTCTCTCTCTCTCTCCTCACCCTCTTTTTTCCAGGAAAGTCCTCCCGTCAAGGCACCAAGTTCCTCACCGACAAGGAGAGCATCGCAGCCAATTTCGACTTTTACCATACGCGCGACCGCCTGCTGACTGTGATGATCGCCGACGCCAGTCAGCATGGCGTATGGAGACGAGCCCCCCTCTTCGACGCCATCGTATCCGACCGTAAGCGTGGCCAAAAACTACCGTAACCTCCGTTTTAAGCTCCCTACGGCGTGCGAGAAAAGGGACGTAAAGTGGGCAAGAAGGAGCGCAAAGAGCACTGGACACTGCCCGGTTCTGAGCAGTGAGTTTAGCTTTTTAATTGGGCACACACACTCACTCACACACACACACACACACACACCGGAAGCGGCCTAAGGTTACCATTTTCGATCTGAGCCGGCCTAAGGTTGCCATTTTCGACAAGTTTTAAGGGAAAGTGACCTAAAGCTTTCAGTTTTGTGCTTTGTGGTTACCAGTGTCATTCGGAAGTGTACCGAAGCGGCCTAGGGTTACCACTTTCTATTTTGGAAGCGGTCTAGGGTTGTCATTTTGCACCAAAAGCGGCCTACCGTTATTAATTTCATCCATAAGGCATCACACTTCCAGTTTCTGCCGGAAGCGGCTTACGGTGTTGGTTTGCATAGGAGGCGGCCTTATGTAGTCTTTTTCAACCGAAAGTGGCCTGAATGTATCAGTTTCTAAGGAAAGCGGCCTATGGTTACCGCTTTTATTGGAAGCTGCCAAAAGTTACACACACACACACACACACACACACACACACACACACACACAAATCCTTCTCTTTTCAGTGAGGTCAGTTTCCCGGAGAAGGAGTTCTACTCCCTGGAGGCCACTTTCGCCGATCTCTGCGACCTGGCCGCCAAACTGCTCGTGGTGGGAGGTCGTCTCTCCTTCTGGTTCCCCGTGATTCTGGAGAGCTACTCTCCCAAGTGCCTTCCCTCCCATCCGGCCCTGGAACTGGTGGAGAACTGCGAGCAGGGACTGACCAAGAAGACGAGTAGGTGAGTGAGTCGCACCAAAAGTCGGTTTTTGCTATCTTTAGCATCCTCAGGCAACGGGAGAGGACCTTTTCCGTAATGTTTTGGTAGGGCCTTCTAAAGAAATTGCGCACAACATCAAAACGGGCCGGCCCGTCTCCAAATTGGTCCTGTCTTTTTTTCCATTTCTCCGCTGTTATCTTCAGAAATTTCCAAAAAAGCTGAAACGGGCCGGCCCGTGGGCACCTTAAAATGCCATCGTTGGCTCTATTAATGCATACATGCTGTCAATTTTCCAGACGCCTTTTGGCCTACCGAAAGACCCGCGAACCGCTGGAGGGGGAACACACGACAGCGGCGGAGAATCTTTTCCAGAATGGGACCTTCCGTGACGCCCTTTT
>OZ059906.1:22859505-22904505 GCA_964057215.1 Oscheius myriophilus
ACAGCTATACACACACTTCCAGTCACACACACACACACACACACACACACACACACACACACACACACACACACACACACACACACACACACACACACACACACACACACACACACACACACACACACACACACACGTGACGCCCTTTTCCTTTGGAAATAAAGGGCGGCGTGCTAACCAAAAGAGGGAGAGAAAGAGAGAGAAAGAGAGGAGAGAGAGAGAGAGAAAGAGAGAGAGAGAGGAAGGAGAGATATACTCCATTCCTCCATTGTATTGATAGATAAAATGATTTCCTGTGATGATTCCTATTTGGGACCCCAGTCATTGTTTGCTCGGAAACAGTCGCTGTTATTTTGCAACTGTGATCCAATGAAAAGCCTTTTGTTTTTCGCCACCCTGAACCGTATTTGATCAGCCGGAAAACACCCGAATCCACAAAAGCAAAGGAAAAACAACACTGGGGTTCATAAACCCAGTGATTGGTGCAAGGTTACATCCCCTAAATGCTGCCAATCGTCCTTATTTTCACCCAAATCCTAGTGGTTTTCGGGATAACCGACAAAAACTGCACTTACGCAGATGGATCTGATTTCAAGGCACATATTTCGTTTATAAATTTTCAAAAAAAATTAATTTAGTACGCAGAAAAGGCAGTGCAATGTGAAAATCCCGCTGGAGACGTGGCCTGCTCAGTCCACTATTCACCAGCTGTGGCGATGCACAAAACGGATGAAAGGCCTAACAGTTGCTTTAAAGAAAGAATTGATGTTTTTATTATTATAATATAAACAATTTAGAAAGATGATGCGGAAAATGAGGATGTGAAGCTGATGGCTATTAAGAACTGTCCGAAGACGTGCGGATTCTGCTGTTTGAGTAAACCGTACAACTGTAAAAATGCGGAAAGTAAGTCATGAGTCTCTCTCTCTCTCTCTCTCTCTCTCTCTCTCTCTCTTTCTCTCTATTTTACACACACACACACTCTCTCTCTCCCTCTCCCTCTCACTCACTTAGTGACTCAGTCACTGACGCACTCTTTCGCTTCGTGTCTGTCTCTCTGTCTCTCTGTCTCTCTCTCTCTCTCTCTCTGTATCAATTTCTTTTTAGACCCTCGTATCAAATGTGAAACCGTGTCCCAATCCCAGTGCAACCACCCGAAATGGCGCCAAATCCTAGCCGAAGACTGTCCAAATGTTTGTGGTCTTTGCGAGGACAACGGATGTGTTGACGCTGTGGAAGACTGCGAAAATGACCCAGCCATTTGTGGCCAAAAAGATATGCAGTCCTTTGTAAGGGAGAATTGTAGAAAAACTTGTCGTTTCTGTGACAAGAACAAAAACCCTGGCAAGTTAAAATGAAACTGACAATATAGAATAGTTTCAGGTGGAGGAGGATATTCCGGAAAATGTAGAGATAGTTCGAAGAGCTGTCGCCAGTGGAAGTCCAAGGGATACTGTGATTCGGATTTCTACGAAAGGGCGGACAAGGAGAGAATGTGCGGACTTACTTGTGGACTTTGTAAATGATTGCACAATAAAGCTCTCTGTCTCTCTGTCTCTCTGTCTCTCTGTCTCTCTGTCTCTCTGTCTCTCTGTCTCTCTGTCTCTCTGTCTCTCTGTCTCTCTGTCTCTCTGTCTCTCTGTCTCTCTGTCTCTCTGTCTCTCTGTCTCTCTGTCTCTCTGTCTTTCTGTCTCTCTGTCTCTCTGTCTCTCTGTTTCTCTGTCTCTCTGTCTCTCTGTCTCTCTGTCTCTCCGTCTCTCCGTCTCTCTGTCTCTCTGTCTCTCTGCCTCTCTGCCTCTCTGTCTCTCTGTTTCTCTGTTTCTCAGTTTCTCTGTCTCTCTCTCTCTCTTTCTTTCACAAAAAATCTCAACTTTATGTACAAAACAATAAATATGTCGATGGTTTGCTGAGGAATAAAAATAAATATCGATCGTGGCAAGACTCAAACGCGCGGCATAAGAACAGCCGGCTTTCCACAGGGCGTGGGTTGGAATCGGCCGAGAGAGGTGCGATAGATGTCAGAGCGACAGTAGTTGCAAGTCTTGCGGCAGATTCTGAAGGCGAGAGAGGCAAATTGACCGTCGCAGGACCACTGACCCTAAAAAAATCAATGGTTTTGTATCACTGTATATTTTACCTTTCCCCAGACGTCGGTTTTCTTGAGGAACTTTTGGCAAAATTGGGTTCCGTGACGGTCGAAGCAGTTGGGAGACCTTTCGTCCTGCTGGAACAGGACCTCGTATCGATCGGCGGCGCTTTCAATTCCACAAGTGTTGCAGCACTGGATCAGGGAGAAGTCAGCGTCGTTCTTACACCTAAAGTGATAGGGTTACTTAAGGTTTAAGGTTGCTGGTGTTTACAACGAAAGGATGTACTCGTTAGGAGAGTTTCAAGCGATGAAAGCTTACTTAAGGTTAAGGTTTAGAGTTACAGCTAAGGTAATTCCAATCAATAAGCAAATGTGCGCCTGTAAAGTAACTCCGAATGATTTTTTTGGTTACTGGGTTCAGAATTGCTTATAAGGTTCAGAATTGCGGTAAGGGTTTTACAAGGCTGGGCCTGTTAAGGAACTTCCAATAATTGGCACGGTTTGTTATTAAAGGCTTAAGGTTCAAGGTAATAGCTAAGATATTTGCAGCGTAATGGTGACTTCTTTAGCAACTTCGGAATGTTATGAAGATTAGATTAGTCTTAGCGTTTAAGGATGCAAAGCTTTATACACCGGAAGGTTGGACTTATTAAGAAACTTTAAAGGAATGTTAAGGTCACTTAAGGCTTTCGGTTACAGCTAAGGTATTTACAAGTAATCGATATCAGACCGCCAAACTTCAAAAGAGTTTGGTTACTTAAAGGCAGAGGCCCACGTAAAATGAAGAGGGGGACCTGTCCATGCTAATCGTAAAACTCTCTGCATTTCACCATTGAAAATGACAGGACCTTTTTCATTTTCCTGGGCCTCTGCCTTTAAGGGATAAGGCTTAAGGTTACAGGCTAATCATAACCAATCGGGAAAGGGTATCTGCTAAGGAACTTCTAAGGGTTGTTAAGGTTACTTAAGGTTACGGTATTAAAGTATTTTAAGGTAAAATAGATAAAATACCACCAAAATAAGGAGGAGTTCTAAGGGTACTTAAGGCTTAAGGTTTACTGTTGTCGCTAAGGTTGTGCAACGAACTTCAGGCTTAAGGTTACCTGTTAAGGAACTTCGTAGGATTGTTCTCCTGCAGCCGTCTACAGGCGATAGAAGTGATAGAGTCGGAGCAGCAGGGAGGCGCTGGTGTGCCCAAAGCCCTCGACAACTCACTCCCGCCCGTTCGGTGGATTTTCGTGTCGTTGAACATCATCCAAGGCTCGGCTGATACACAACCTGAAATTTGATTTTCGTAAAAGTATGAGGATCTTTTTGATTGTCCACATTTTACTTTTTACTTTTATTCTTAAAAGTTTATTGAAGTGATTTTGAATGACCGCGTTTTAGTGGTTGAATGTAAGGCGACATGGTGCATCGGTCGGAAATCGAAGCCTTGCCGTATTCACAAAAACTGGTTTTAGAAGCATATTTTTGGCGGTTTTTGACGGCAAGTTTAAAGCCGCTGTGCGTTCCAGCATGGCGCACCCCCCAAAAGAAAGGCAATTCATTTTGGGTTGGGGAAATTCCGAGCCTGGAGACGTGCCGCTATCCCATACTTTTCGCGCCGAAACCAATTTTAAAAGAAAATGATGGTTGCTTCGTTTTCAATGAATTCTATATCGAAAACGAGAAATACATGAAAAGGTAACAGAATTTGTAAGAAAGCGACAGATTAACATGAGACAGAGAAACAGTTCCGGGGGATAGAGATACATAGAGGCAGCAAGACGAAAAGACATGCACATAAGTAGAGAGAGAGAGAGAGAGAGAGAGAGAGAGAGAGAGAGAGGGAGGGAGAGAGAGAGAGAGAGATAGAGAGAGATAGAACGAGAGATAAAGCGAGATGAGAGAAAAAGAGCAGAATACTGAGAGATGGACAGAGAATGATCCAACATAATGAGGGAGGAACAAAACGTTAACTCTGCAAAGTCTGGCAAATTCAAAATTCGAAGAGATATTTTTACTTTTATAGTTTTCCTCCCATCTGCATCTATTAGCCGTGTCATATCAGGTGACCACCTTGTTCGCCTTTGTTTTCGCCCTCTTTGTGGACACTATGTTTTGCAGGAGCGGCGCAGACGGTCTAAGCACACAAATAGACAGCAATTTTGGTGGGGTTACGTCACACAAACACGTGTTTTTAGAGAGTGTCGGTTTTTTTTAACGGAAATTCATTTCTCTGATACAATGTTGTTAGAAACACTCCCGAAAAGATGCTTCTTTTGATGGCGTATTTTTTCTGGCGCTCTTGTGAAGGCCATCGTGTCGGGACCAATTACCAAACAAAATTATACAATAAAGGCGAAGAATTGATGGAATATGGGAAACGTTTTGGAAAATGTACGCATAGAAAGCTTAATGTAGAAATGAGTGTAAACTCTTAAGAGACTAAACACATTTTTACCCTCGCGCGCGCGTTTCTTTTTCGTGTCGGGACCAGTTGAGGCCATGTAATTGCATACCGAAGACGGCAAGGAGAAGAAGGGAGGAGGAGATCATGGCTCGACGGCTGATGGACTCTCGGCAGGCATTTAAAGGGCCCTGAGGGGAAGCGGCCAGTCGAGGCAAACAAACCCGGAAAGGACTGGTCGGAGGACATCACGGTTCCTTGCGAGGGAACACTGCGCACACAGACAGCAGGAAATGGGACGGATCATCGCCGACGCGAAATGTTTTCTTTACATGCGGCATTGGACACACACGCGACGGGCACAGGATTATGACACCGTGACTCATTAGGCAGCCGTTTTTCCAGAAAACATGAAGAAGACTCCGGAATGAGCGTAGTGTGTGAGTGTGTGAGTGTGTGAGTGTGTGAGTGTGTGAGTGTGTGAGTGTGTGAGTGTGTGAGTGTGTGAGTGTGTGAGTGTGTGAGTGTGTGAGTGTGTGAGTGTGTGAGTGTGTGAGTGTGTGAGTGTGTGAGTGTGTGAGTGTGTGAGTGTGTGAGTGTGTGAGTGTGTGAGTGTGTGAGTGTGTGAGTGTGTGAGTGTGTGAGTGTGTGAGTGTGTGAGTGTGTGAGTGTGTGAGTGTGTGAGTGTGTGAGTGTGTGAGTGTGTGAGTGTGTGAGTGTGTGAGTGTGTGAGTGTGTGAGTGTGTGAGTGTGTGAGTGTGTGAGTGTGTGAGTGTGTGAGTGTGTGAGTGTGTGAGTGTGTGAGTGTGTGAGTGTGTGAGTGTGTGAGTGTGTGAGTGTGTGAGTGTGTGAGTGTGTGAGTGTGTGAGTGTGTGAGTGTGTGAGTGTGTGAGTGTGTGAGTGTGTTAGTGTGTGAATATGTGGATGTGTGAGTGTGTGAGTATGTGGATGTGTGAGTGTGTATGTGAATGGTGGGGTATCGAGAGAGAAACTGAGAGAGAAGGAGGAATACATACCTTTCAGAACACACGGAGCTGTGAGGCTGACCAGCTAGATTAACTTCTTTTGTCTGCCGTTTTTCGTGAAAACAAGAGGACAATGAGGTTTCAGTTGGCATCACTACGCACTCCCCATCGCATTGCTTCCTCGCCTTTTGGCTGCCATCAAATTGCCCATCACAGCATTTTTCCGCGCTAAACGTCGGCAGCATTCCGGTTCTTCTGTTTTTCTTCATCAATCCCGGCGATCAAAATGTGTCTATTCTTGTCATTTTGCCATCGTTGCCATATTGACAGAAAGGGATTTATCACTTTGCCGTGAAAAGATGTTTTCCCCTTGTTTGGCTTCTACTTTTCGCTGAAGGACGCCAGTCACCCGTGTGAGTGCGTTTGCTGAATGCTGGCATTGCGCTGTAATCCGCGAATGGTCGCTTTGTCGATTTGTAAAGGGCACGCCTTCCATCGTCTGACCATTTCCTTATTTTGTCCTTCCTCAACACTTTTTACATTTTTCACGAGCATTCCTTGTCATATTTGTGAGTGAGTGCGTAACTTATGTATCATAAACTCATCAAAAACGACTTTTCCATCGAGACTTACGTTTACTTTGTACATTGTTACAATTAAATGGTGACGATAAACCGAAAATGCCGACAACTGGTTAGAAAATTCTCTCGACCCTTTCTTCGGCGACTTTCTCTTTTTGTGTTACCTCCTAACCGCTTCAATTATGGTGCGACCAAAGGTTATTGAAGGGGTAGTCTAAAATCTTTACGTTTCTTACTTATTCACTCACTCCCTACCTCACTCACTCACTCACTCACTCACTCACTCACTCACTACCTCACTCACTCACTCACTCACTCACTCACTCACTCACTCACTCACTCACTCACTCACTCACTCACTCACTCACTCACTCACTCACTCACTCACTCACTCACTCCCTCACTCACTCACTCACTCACTCACTCACTCACTCACTCACTCACTCACTCACTCACTCACTCACTCACTCACTCACTCACTCACTCACTCACTCACTCACTCCCTCACTCACTCACTCACTCACTCACTCACTCACTCACTCACTCACTCACTCACTCACTCACTCACTCACTCACTCACTCACTCACTCACTCACTCACTCACTCACTCACTCACTCACTCACTCACTCACTCACTCACTCACTCACTCACCGTGATCAAATAATAACAATTGATGAACCCATCAGCCCATATATATTTCGAATCATGTGTTGCTTTTAAGGTTCTCTCTCCACATCTTTTTCCACTAGTCACTTTGTGGCATAAATTTCCTTCCAGTCCTTCCGGACAGACGCACTTGACACAATTCTAAATCTGTGTGTGTGTGTGTGTGTGTGTGTGTGTGTGTGTGTGTGTGTGTGTGTGTGTTGTGTGTGTGTTATGGGTGTGTGTGTCTGTGTATGTATGTGTGTGTTATGTGTGTGTGTGTGTGTGTGAGTTTACTGATAATCTCACCGTCAGATGCTAAGGGGCGAAACGGTGTTTTTATCACATTTACTGTTTTCTCTTTCTCTACTTAACTCATACAGGTTTTTTCGCTTTACCTATTCCCTTTTTTCGTTTCTTATCACTCACTCACACTCACTCACTCACTCACTCACTCACTCACACTCACTCACTCACTCACTCACACGCCTCTGTCTCTGTGTGTCTCTCCTTTTCTCTTTCTTCCCATTATAGAAAAAAACTACCTTCTTCTAACTCTTACATCAGTTCTCCCTTTGCGTCATTTCTCCGTTTACCAGTGTGTGCCCTTTGTCCCGCATGACCCCGCGTCGTCCTTTTTCGCTTGAAACTCGTCCTTCTATTGCCGCCCACGCTGCTCTCAATTACCCGTGTTCCGTCTAGACCCCTCTTTTCAGGTTATGATCATCAGACGACTGCTTCTATCCTTCCTCTCCATTCATTTGTCATACGGTATACCTTTTTGTAGCTGTCATATTTCAATATTTCAGCCCAATGGGGCGGGTTCTTTGGCGGGTGGCCTCAGCAGCCACAGCCTCAGTGGCCACAGCAACAGTGGAACCAACAGCCACAGCAAAAGCCACAGCAGATCTTCCCTCAGAACAACTTCTTCAATCAGTTCACGCTTGCGGTGGGTGCAAATAGGGGACCTTGACCGCGACCTTGACTGTCTTGAACGCCTATGAGACAAGAATTCATTCAGAGTCGAGCGTTATAAACACGCCCTTTCCCTCCTTGACGTTTGAAGGAACTCCAGCGACCGAGAAAACGGCTTGGGCAGTTGGCCAAATGCCGAGAACAAGTTATAGTTTGCATGGAGTCCCGCCACGAAAAGCATTGGCAATGTGCAAAAATCCGTTCTTTGCAAATCGCAATGACTTTATGTGGCGGGAATTTGTCCAAATTCAAGAAAAGGCCAGGGTTTGGCAAAATTCCAATTCTGTTTTCGAAGTGAGCCAAGTTATCAATTATCCCCCTCGCCCAAAGAGCTTGTAATAGCGGCGTGCACATTTGACCCGAAAAATTGTCTGCGCCTCCATGTTTCGCACGGTCATTAGCCCTTTAGATGCGCAGGTTCATTATAACTCCTTCCAAGGTCCATGGTCAAAGACTATAGAAAGGGCGTGGGTGGACTTTGAGAAGTGTCTTAAAATTAAGTTCCTACGTTTTTAATTTATAAAGGCTATTCTTACTCCAAAACACAACTCCTAGCTTCCGGCCTCATTATGGAAAAAAAAAATTTGCATAGCGATCGATTGTGTCCTGAAACGAACGCCCTCTACACCTTAATTTCCCTTTTTTCCAATTGCCCTTGAAAAACATACTGTTTTGCAAACTCCGCCATTATTCTGGAATTTGGACAAAGAGTACCGCCACGAAAAACGCTGGTGATTTGTGAAAAGCCGCCAGTACGTATTCAAAACACTTTAGGCAATTCGCCAGCGATTTTCGCGTCGGGATTTTTTTCTTGATACGGTCGCGTTGTTGAGCAAAACTGAAACAACGCCGAATCCATTTTCTCTGTCCGTCGAATTCCTACAAACTTGAAAATGTGAAAGCACGTGAAATGATTGCACCCCGTCTCACCAAACTTCTAGCAATAATTACATTTTTTAAGTTTTACAATTACATTTTTTAAAGAAATTTTACACATGATGGCACATGACCGATTTTCAATCCTAAACTGCCGCAGATTGTCTCTCAAAAACTGAAAACAGAGAAATGGGCAAGATTCATTGTTCTGAGTGTGGCTGTTGCTATGCCTAGTGTTTCTTGGCGAATTGGTCCTTGAGTCCTCTTTTGTAGATGGAGTAGAAGTAGAGATTAGGCCACGCCCAGCGCAGAAACACGGCCAGGCGGTGGATCAGAGGAGCCATCAGGAGGTCCGTCTCACGGGCTGACGCAGCGCGCAGGATTTCCACAGACGCGTCCTCCGATGACATGCCCTGGAAATAAGAACTTAGCACGCTCCTCAATTTCAGCTGTCATCCCCAAATTATAAAGAGCTCTGGGTTACTGTTACCAAAAATTAACCTGTGTTCTGCTATAAAAAAAACAATCGATTTCAGCCCCCTCCCGTCACCACAACCACAACAACTGCCGCTCCGTTCCGTTTGGAAGACGTGCCAAATCCCGATTTGGAACAAGGCAACTGGCCCCTGCCGAACCCTGCCAACTGGCCTGAGGGTCCCGACTGGAATGACGAGAGGAATTCGTGGAAGGGAGAGTTCGGATGGGGAGGAAAGGACCAGAACCGCCTCATGACTTCAGAAGACGTTCACTCAGATGGAAACAAGTAGACCGCGGGTATACTGTATAAACATTGTACTTTCTGTTTGCAACTTCAACCTTTCAGATGTTCAGAAATCAGAAAGCCGTGCATTCAAGAACAAGCTATCCGTGGGGTCCGTTTGGCGCAACCCCCACATTACAGATTCGCTGTATGGCGCAAGTCCCCCAAGTGAGTAATTCGGTTCGGCGCGACCCCTCAACCGAAAGTCACGGTCGATGTTTTTCTATGTTGCAAACAAACCTTCTTCTGGTTATCATCCTCCACTCCGACCGGGTTGCCATGAACATCCAGTGCCCTGGATCCGAATCCCGTGTTCATGTAGCCGGCGGAGACCACCAACACGTGCAGTTTCGGCCGTGTTTCCGTGCGGAATGCGTCGAAGAAAGCCTGAAATCTCGGTTTAACATTGATAATGAGGAATTCTATCGATTTTACCTGTAGGGCGTGTTTGCTGGCGGCGTAGGCACTGCGGTAGGGGATGGAGATGCGTCCCTGCATGCTGCTGGTGACGATGATGCAGCCGTCATCAGGGACGAAGGGGGCGAGGAGCTTAGTGACCGCCACGATTCCGAAGAAGTTCACTTCCATCACTTTTCTAAACACAGGCGGGTTAGAGAACTCTGCGTTTGTGACCAATGTCTGAGGTCTCTCAGCTTTATAATATCTCTTACTGCCTGAACACTGTGCTCTCTCCGTCTCTGTACACTCTAGCATCTAGCTATGTCTGCACATCCACGAATGACACACTCTCTCGTTATCGGAAACACTCTGTCGTCTCTCGCTCTCTCTTTCTCTATGACTCTCTCTGGCTCCTTCATTGTATCTCTCTCTCTCTCTCTCTCTTCCTCACCTGTATATATTCATGGGCGTGTCCTCAATAGCTCCTCTGTTCGAAAGACCGGCGTTGTTGATGAGAATATCGATCGTTTTTCCATCGATCGACAACTCCGCCAGTTTCTCCACGTCTGAGGGGTCAGCAATGTCCAGGTACCTGAAACAACGAAACTGTAGTTGCGGCCAAAAACATAGTTCAGGCTGATTTCTCCCATTGTGCCAATGTTTCGCTGTCGTAATTTCAGTACTGTCTTGTTTTCAATAAAATCTAGCACACCGTATTGTGTAACGCCTGTATGCATCTCCCATTTCCCTTTTGGTATGTGGGCCAAACTGGGGGGGGGGGCATTTTTGCAACAGAAATTGCAGAAGGCGTAAACACAGACAAACTTATTCGAACTATGGAAAAGTACCCAACCTGTAAGCTGGCTCATGGAGATTTCCTTCATGGCTCTGCTTCAACTCCTCGCACAGCTCCTTCAATTTGTCGATGCTGCGTGCGGTGACGATCACCTTGGCGCCTCTTTTGTACAGTTCGAAGGCGAGCGTCCGACCCAGACCTGAAATTAAATTTATTTTTGTTTTAAAAACAAATGGAGGCACCTGTGCTGGCGCCGACGATGAGCACGGTCTTGTCCTTGTAGGTGAGTTTCTTGTGGTGTTGGGGTCCCGGCACGAACCAAGGCAGGATTCTGAATATCGAGTTGTAAAAAAATGTATGTCCCCTTCTGATAGAAGTCTTTTATATAGCTTTCTCGCGCTATATACGTGCACATTTTCTTTTCTGCAGCTGCACCTTGCAACCACCGCCGCGACGAACCACCTGACGGGCTGCCTGGTTTTTTAATGGTCTCGCAAGCAAGTCACAGCGGAAAATCCAATTTTCTACTATAAAACACAAGGAAATCAGGCACGAACGCGCCGTTTGAAAAAATTGCATACTTCATGGGTGGTATACCGTATTTCATGCCAGCTGGGTGTCAATAGGGCACAGAATGACGTCATTATGACCGTTGACACACGCTCATTTTGTAATAAAATTTTGGAATAGCAAGGTATATTCATCACGGCTGATGGAAGTCAGGCGATGAAAAAGACTGGCTGCTAAACATCGTACAACTACAACTTTCCGACTCTAGAGATTTGGGCGAGTTGCAAGTTAACAATAACAATAATCGTAAAATGGCTAAACAACTAAAACAAAGGATATAAAGGCAATTTTTAAAAGAAAAAAAAACTTTATAGCGCTCACCAACTTCGAATGTTAATTTTACAAGCTATGTTTTTTGATGTTTTCAAAAATATTATTTACTTTAAAATAACTGAGAACTAAAGTCGGAATGAAATTGGTCTTGTGAGAAGTAAAAGGCGTTGGGTCCCGAGACGAAACGTTAAACTAACCGAATTGTTATTATTAGGCGCGTGAATTCTGTGCGCACGTTGCTAAAATTGTGTGCGCACACGTAAATGCAACAGGGGCGCGATTTTTCCTCAGAAAACAAAAAACATCAAAACCAACTTTGATAGGGCATAGAGACTGGCGGGAATGATGGCGTAGGGAAGGAGCTCCTTCAGCGTTTGAAGAACCGCATCGGGGTCCATTTTTCTGAAATGAAATCTATTTGATGGGATATTTTTAAAAAAATAATGTAAAAAGAGAAAATCAGGAGGGTTTCTCGAAAAAGAACCATTTCCAAACGCTCAAATCAGGTTTATCGTAAAGGGAACATCAGGGAGGTTTTCCACTCTCATGCAAATCATATGCGTATGAGGACTTGGCAATCATTCTGTGAACAACCGTTTCCTGGAGCGGTGTTGGAAAATAACATTTCATTTGGAAGGGTGCAATTAGAATACGGCTCATTTCCGTTATGAAAAGGCCCCTGATGGTCGCTTTAATCGCAAAAAGTTTCGATACGTCACATGTTCCTTATGGAGAAATAAAAACTTCCACATTTTTTGTGCGGAACTTCAGCTTATCGTAAGATACAGTCTAGAATCTAGGTTGACCAAGGAATGACGTATATTCGGTTCCGATTGGTTACTGAAAGAGATGGTATGTTTGGATTTCGCGGGTAGTCACGTGGTAAAACCACACCACTCAGAAATGGTGGAATTTTGAAGTTACACTAGAGAGAGAGAGAGAGAGAGAAGAGAGAGAAAAGGAGAGAGAAGAGAGAGAAAAGGAGAGAGAGGGACAGGGAGAGATATGGGGTGAGGGGAAATGAGAGAGAAGAGAAGAGGGGAGACAAATATGGAGGGAGTATGAAATGAGCACAGACTAGAAGGAGCGAAAAGAGAGGGAGAGGGAGCAAAAGAAAAAGAGGGCTAGGAGGAGAGGGAAGAGAGAGTGAAAAAGTAGAAGAGAGAGGCAAACATAGGGGAAGAGGGAGGCAGGAAAAAGAGAGAATTAGAAGAGACATAGAGAGAGATAGAGAGATAGAGAGAGAGAGAAAGAGAGAGAGAGAGAGAGAGAGAAGTAGAGTGTATGACAGATGAAGAAGCTAGAGAAAAAAAAGAGGCAAATCGAAAAAAAAATTAACTAGGCAACTTAGGGGTTGCGGGAACAACCATAGGGAATACCGAAGTTCAAAAGATCAATTTTCGAATTTTGCCAAATTCGGCACGAAAAGTCAAAGTCAAACAAAAAAAACCATTCTTCAGTTTTATTAGGATTGAAAACCTCATAAATTAAATTTTGGATGCAATTTTTTGAATTCTCTAAATTCAGCCTGTAAAAGTTGCATAACATTTACAGAAATACGTTTGTATTTTTCATTTGGTCTCCGAAAATTAATTATAGACTATTTCATGTTTCCAAAAATTATTTTTTGTATAGATAAAAAACATTTAGAAAACGGAAGCTAGGGAAAAAGCTATTTATTTGAAACGCGGGGTCTCGTAGCGATGGTGGTGGGTCCCGAGACGATACAGTACAAAGCGATATATATGCGTGCGCGCTTGTAGCAAAATAACCAATTTTACATACTTTTAAAATCCATTAAAAGAGCTGTAAAAAGATTTCTGTACGCGCTCCTGTTCCAATGTATTGTTGAAAGTTTAAAAAATGTTTTACTTAACAAAAATCACAAAAGATTTCGCTTTTGGATGGCGTAGATCGATGGAGCAAAGCAAAAGACGCAAGGAAAACACGGGTGTTCCTTGGACTTTACGTGTCTCCGCCGACATTCAGCGGCATGTGATAGCACAGAGATAGCGGGCGCAGAAACGAGCTGCGCAACTTGAACGAAAACCACCGAGGGAGTAAACTGTTTATTCACTGAATTCACGGAATTATACTATAAAAGCTAATTTACAAATTTTTTTTTAAATTACAATCGGAGGGGGGAAATATGCGGGAGAGGGTGGGGACCAGCCTGAATAAGTGAGAACGCGTGAGATGACTAGAGCAAAGGGAGGCAGGTCAGGCGAGACCGTAGCCGAGCAGCCAGCCGGTGGCGAATCCGCCCAAGAGGTAGGCGTTGGAGGAGAGGAACTTGGTGATCTGAAAAAAAAACGATATGAAAAAAAAGAAAAAATATATACTTCAAGGGCCAAATTTCGAAGGAACAGGGGTTACCACCACAAAATTACACAATTAGTGACCATAGCTAAGCGGCACGCATACACCGGGAAGTCCGGAATTTGGAGTACCCACCCTTAACTTTTCGGACTTGAAATTAAGTAGCCCCTTAACTTTGTGCAATCGGGCCTGATTTTACCGGAAATTGTACCTAACACCCCTTAACTTCTGTGTATTCTGGGCCTCAGCTCCCTATGGCAGGTGAGCTATACCCTCCAGGGGTATCGCGGCACGGCGGGGAATCAAATATGCTCTGAACACACCCCGCCGCAACCATTGCGGCGACGGCACCGTCCGTAATCGTGCTCCAATGCCAATGGAATACAATGGAAACGGGCGGACACAAACCTGAGAATACTGCTGTATTTCTTAACAATCTGAGTTCATAGATCGATAGAGCACCTCCGATTCTCTTGGAATGAGTTTTTTCACGGTACAACCGTGATTACAAACCAAAAGGCACTGTTTTTCTTGTTTTTCTCATAAACCAACTGGACAACTATTGGTGCCAAAACTCATTCCAAGAGAAGCATGTGTGTGCTACTATTTCATGATTAGAACGTCAAAATTGATGCAGTATAAGCTGAGAAAATGTGTCCGCCAATTTCAGCTCGACGTTTAGCAGGCCGCCCGTTGTTTAGTGATTCAGTACGGTAAGACAGCTGCTCCTGATTAAGCTTATCTAGCGATGATTACTATTGAAAATATACATAATTTGGCGTATTGGACCACATTCTCTCGTTTAAAGCTTTAAAATAAAAAAATACATGTTAAAATAAATTTTAAAAGCCCGTTTTCTTTCGCTTGCTTGAACCTCAGGGTTTTCGCGGCGGTACCCAGCTTCAATGAAACGGCGTATTTCTGAAATATGATGGCCGCAAATGTGAGAATTCTGGGGTGTTTTTCGTTTTAAAAGTTGATGCAAAACACTTTTATCATTTGGCCTGAGTTTTTTGCCGACCCAAAAATGTCTACAGTCAAAGAAATACGGTATTTTTGGGTTTTTCGTTATTTTCCGGTCGTTGGATTTCAGAGAAAAAACTCAGGCCACATAAGGCATTAATGAGCTGAAAGTTGACAGAAAGAATGGTTGTTGAAAACGGCTAGAACGTCCAGGTTTGCCGCGGCCAGTTTGCGGTTTTAAGCCAGCTGTCTGTCGCGAATTCGACATTCTCCAGCCGGTTTCCCTATTTAATTAAGTTAAATGAATGTTTTTCTAAATATTTAAACAACGAAACAACAAATTCGATGTTAAAACGTTTCGGGACGCCATCAGACGCTTTCCGCCCTTTAATGTGCCGGCCTCGGCGAGCTGTGAAGCCAAAAGATGGACATCTGTAAACGGGCGGGATACTGTAAACGTTGTATGCGGAGTTCTCACGGGCCGGGCCGGGCCAGCTGGAAAATTTTGGCCGGCCCGTTTTTCTTGGACCACCCAGTCAGATTGCCACCCACACGACTAGGGTTCGATCCCGGTCGGTGACACTTTTTTGTATTACTAATATTGACTTATATGTTAGTAACAAACATTAATAAATAGTTTAAAACAGTTTAAAAAGATTATGTACCCATTTATACAAGAATTAAAATTTAATTTTTCATATCCGGGCCTACCGGGCCGTCCCAAAAAATCCCTCGGCCCGGCGAGCCGACCCGTCATTTGAGAACCCCGTTTTATGAGAATCTTAGAGCGTTTCAGGACCCGTCGCATAAAAATCATGTCTACATTTTTGTCATATTTATTTGGCAAATTTCCATTTAAAAAAAGTCAATTATTCGGAATTTTTTTATGGCAGCCGGTCTCCGCCGTGACGGGGATGGGCGCGATCCGAATCTACCGCTTACGCTTCCATGCTTTTTGATTATAGAATTACCAAATCGATGTTTTTGTGCATGGCATATATGAACAAGCTACCGGTGGGGTCCGTTTTGCGCGACACCAGAATAAAAATGACGTGTGGCGCGAGACCCCCCTAAAAAAAAAATTTGACTCGGCGCGACCCCCTCTACCGAAAATCTCGGTCGATGTTTTGCTATGGTTCAAGATTTGCCCTAAAGAGCTTAAAGTGGGCACAGCAATTTATATTTTGTTAAGATCCACCATATGCGGCGGTAAGGCCGTCGCATTTTTAAGTTTTCGACAAATTTTGTTGAAGAAGGCACATTTTCGAACCTTTCGATAATATAGGGGTTGTTGCAAAATGGCCTTAGCGGTGGGTTGCTTGCCCAAATCCGGGGTTCTCCAATGACGGGCCGGGCCGAGGAATTTTTTTTTGGACGGCCCGGGTATGAAAAATTAAATTTTAAATTTAGTATAAATCGGTACAATAATTTTTCAAACTGTTTTAAATTACTTAATAATGTTTTTTTTACTAACATCTAAGTCAATATTTGTCCTACAAAAAAGAATGTCACCGACCGGAATCGAACCCTGGTCGTGTGGGTTGCAATCTAACTGGGTGGTCCAAGGAAAACGGGCCGACCGGGCCGGGCCAACCAAAATTGTCCAACTGGCCCGGCCCGTGAGAACTACGCATAGGTGCATGGGACGTCCAAGTTTGCAAAGAAATTCCCACCTGATTTTTTTTTACATCGCTCACGGGTTGATATCTTAACTGCGCCAACTAAAATTGGCCCTAGGTATACTGCCGATCACGCAAATTTGAAAGTGAGCCGTCGTTTTATTGCAAACGAACAATTTTAGTGCCAACTGGCTGACTCCAGAATTTTCCCTGATAAAGCGAGCTCATTCGACGCAGTTTCAATTAAAATCCCTTTCGTGACCATTTCCACGTTTTTTACGGTGCATTTTATTAGAAATACAATATTTATCTAGAAATTATTTTTAAAACAAAAATATGCGAAAAGAATTAGAAAAACGGAAAGTAAAGGCGAAAAAGAACCGGAGTCATTTGAACGTGAAACACGTTTAAATGACTTCGGTTCTTCTTTTTTAAAGGACTGCTAAAATTGGTCCCGCAGCGATGCCATCAACCCGTCGAGAATTCAAATTTTTCGTAATATACGACTTTTAAAACGTGATTTATTTTATATTTCGGGCAACCTAATTTTTTGGAATATTTTTATTAAATTTTTTAAAGCCATTCCTGTAAACACAGGCACATTTTAAATCAGGGAGCATGTACCAGTACGGAGAAATGCCCACATTTACAAGTAAAACCTGTTTTTCCCGTAAAACCCTTCCATGTACTCCAGCTTCCTGATTTAAAACTGGTCTCTACTGGCAGGACGGCAATTCCGGATCGACTGATATAAAAATTAAAAGAACTGTAATTACAGTTTCCAAAGATAATCAGGGTTTTACATAAACACTACTGAAAAAGGGTAGCAAAAATGTAGCAAAAATCAAATACGCAATTACGACCACACACTCATGCCTTGACGGCACCTTCAAATTTTCCTCTCCAATCACTTTTACTTCACTAAAATAACAAAAACACCTTTAAATTATAAAAAATATTTTTTTAATAAAAAAATAATTTCCCAGCCAAATATTTTTTTGGTCATTTCCCATCTGATTTTTTTTTTATTCATTTACAAGTCCGGGTATGTACCTGCACCTATGGAACTACGGCCCAGTTATGCAACAAATACGCACGAAAGTTTAGTTAGTGACATAAGAGTTTCACACAAGGCATAATCATAGTTTAAAAAGGCACATGTAAAAATTTATCGGCGGCTCCAAAAAAATAAGTTTGGTTTTGCTTAAGTGAAACGGTGTTTCAAAAAGCGCCCAAAAGTAGATCGACGTCCAATTTTCTCAGCTGCACAAAAGTCTATTTTTAAAAACATCTCCAATTTACACAATTTCGACTCGAAACTTACATCTTTCTCCTTGATTTCGTACTCGCTCTTTCCGTATAGCTCCTTTTCGATTCCCTTCCGCAGATCCCTCAAATCGCTCTCGAACTTGCTCCGGTTCAACTTGATGTAACCGCGGTAGTTGCAGAACTAAAACATAACCTTATAAAGATTTAGAGCAAGAAATTACCTGGAAGACGATGAGGGAAACGCCCAGAACGGTGGCCGTCGCCTTGCTCCCTTTCGTAAAAATGTAGCCGGTGAGCCTAAAACAAAGAAATTCCGAACCAGGTACGCTAAAATTGCTTCGAACTGGCCATTTTCCCCATAAAACTGAGGCAAAAGCTATAAAGAATAAAAACTCACAGTCCGGCGCCTCCGCCAATTCCCATCTGCTGCGGGGGTGGCTGGTTTTGAATGTTGTCCAAGTAGGAGAGGAGGGCGCCGACCAGCGACGACTTCTTCTTCGGTTTCCCAGTGATGGTCTCCTTTATGGCGGCTACCAACTCATCTGCAGAGGAGCCGGCCATGCTCTTAAATAAATTAGATTTAAATTACATTTAGAATAAACATGAAAATACAGAGATACAAGCAGATAAATACAAAGCAACATAATCAATGTCGAGGCGGCTGGCTCCATGAATTGCGGCGGCTGGCAGCACAACAATGTAAGCGCGCCCCATGGCAAATTCCAACAGCGCGAAATCCGATGATTCAAAAGTGAGATTTCGAATTTGATTTTTCGTTCAACGATTTTAATCTTGCTTTTTTTTTGATTTTATGTTGTTACAAACTTTCAAAATAGTTAGGTAACTACGAAAAGCTGTTAAAATAATACAAAAGTAGCGTAAAAGTGCCAAATTGTCGGCGAGGAAAGCCAACAACTTCAGGAAACTTGCTCTCAGGAAATGACTGGTTTGAAAGGCTTTTTATTTCTTTTTGGCTGTTTTTTTTTATATTGTTATTGAGCATTATGAGCAACTTTGGTCTTGCCATTGGTTATTATACGAGCCAGAATGCTTTCTTTAATGACATTTTAGGCACTGAGTAAAGGTCCTCGTGTCCCTTTGTCATCATCTCATTAACATATTCTCCACTTGCGCTCCATCTAGTCCCCGCCCCTTCATTAGCATGCTTCGTGCCACATATCTGTCAGCTTTGCTCGTGTCTTAGTCAGTCTTTGTCCTGTCTTCGGCTTGTGCTGTTGCTCCTTTCTCTTGCTTTATTTATTGTTATATAAATTCTATTTAATTCTGGCTTTTTGTTGTTTTGGGGACGAACCTATTTCGGTTAATATTCTTTTGTGTTAGTCAAGGAAGAGCCAGACTTCCTTGCTACTGACCAAGCCGGAGGCAGGCTTCCATAATGTGCACCCCCTGTTAACAGACTGGTTTTGTAATTGTTGGAAAACTGCCGAATTCCCATTGAAATAAACTAGACGAAAACATAAATATGACAGTCAGATTTAGGCACGAATTGTATTAAATGGGTCCTGTAGCGCTCTTAGATTGTCATGAAAGGTCCACAGTATCCCCTTTCTTTAATGTGTCCCTATTTTGGCTTCGGGGCATGTATGAATCCCGTCATGTGGCTGATCGAACCCGAGTTAGACGGCATAACTTCTCACCATTGGGTCCCGAAACGAAGGTTTAAATTTTACGATGTTGCTATTGTTTAATAATTGGCATTTTACCGGGCCGTATCTTGGGACAAATCGTAGATTTCTGACTCAGAATCCGCCAGATGGTTTTTGCCGCGTCGCACAGCTGCACTGACCGCGGTTTCTTTGTCCTCCGCTCTGCGCATTTCCATTTCCCATCGATTTCATTGGTCTTGTTCCACTTATGTCTTTCTATGCATTATCTCTCTCTCTCTCTCTCTCTCTCTCTCTCTCTCTCTCTCTCTCTTTCTCTATATCTCTCTAACCTCTCTATTTCCAGATACCCGAAATGGTCGAAGTCGAATCCCGCAAGCCGATTGGAGCCCCTCCCCCGGCGCCCTCCTCCCTGCCTCCTCCGCTCTCCAGCAAGAAGGATTCTGGCCGCACCGTCGAACTCAACGGCCACGTGGGATTCGACTCGCTCCCACATCAACTCGTTAAGAAAAGTGTCGAAACTGGGTGAGTTTTAACGAACAGAAATATATACACCTCACGGTGGGGAAAACGAATCTGAAAAAAAAGATCATCGATCCGCGATCATTGTACCAAAAATCATTTTTGCCAACAAAAAAGTAGAAAGCTCAACAATTCTCTTTTTCAGCTTCCAATTCAATCTGATGTGCGTTGGAGAGACGGGAACGGGAAAAACGACTCTCATAGAGTCTCTGTTCAACATGAAGGTCGATTTCGAGCCGTGCACTCACGAGCTGAAAACGGTGGAACTCAGGACCAAAACATACGGTAGGTTTTTTAAAAAAAATAAAATTTAGCGTTGGAGCACGTTTAAATCTATGTTTTTGTAGATGTGGCCGAGGGAGGAATCCGAGTGAAGCTGCGCCTCGTGGAAACCGCCGGATTCGGCGACCAACTCGACAAGGACAAGAGGTCTTTCTTTTTTTGTTCGTAATTGATTGGATTTTTAGTGCCAAGGTGATAGCCGACTACCTGGATTCGCAATTCGAGTGCTACTTGAAGGAGGAACTGAAGGTCCGCCGCATGCTCAAGTACTTTGACGATCAGAGGATCCACGCCTGTCTCTACTTTATCTCTCCCACTGGACATGGGTGAGTATCATTGAAACTGCCAGTAACTTTGTAACTCCAAACGTCAGCATGACTTAGATTACTGTTCCATGACGAGTATTGGTTGATAATGTGACACGTGTTTGCGGACCACAGTTCGTCTAAGTTTGCCCTTGTAGTGTACCCAGACCGGGGTTCTCAAATGACGGGCCGGGCCGAGGGATTTTTTTGGGACGGACCGGCCCAAAAAAAAATTACATTTTAATTTTTGTATAAATTGGTACAATAATTTTTAAACTGTGTTGAATTACTTAATAATGTTTGTTACTAACATGTAAGCATACCCTAAATTGGTGGGTGCGGCTGGGTCCGGGCGGAGCCCTCTGGATTTTTTGGCGGGTCCGGTGGGCCGGCGGAACCCCCCGTTTTTACGCGTTTTCGAGGACACAATTTTTGCCCCCCCCCCCCCCCCTGCGGGCCCCCCCGAAAACCCCTCTCCTAACTCAGGGTCCCGATTTTCCCCGGCGCACCCCCCCCCCCGCAGATCCTTACCCCAATTTAGGGTATGCATGTAAGTCAATATTAGTAGTACAAAAAAGAATATCACCGACCGGGATCGAACCCTGGTCGTGTGGGTGGCAATCTGACTGGGTGGTCCAAGGAAAACGGACCGACCGGGCCGGGCCGACCAAAATTTTACAAACTGGCCCGGCCCGGTAGAACCTTCCAGACCAGGTCAATGTACAAAACGTTTCAAAATTTACGGCGGCTCCCACTCGCTTTACAAAAATCAGGTGAAACTAAAAATACGGCACCTCCTTGGCGAAGGTTGGTATGAGTGTACCCTGTGTTGAAGGGGTACCATTCTGGAAAAATTGGCGTTCCCGTTGCATTTACGTCTGCTCACAAAATTTCACAACAAACGTGAACAATCAAGCTACCTGTGGGGGTCCGTTTTGCGTGTGGCGCGAGTCTCCGAGTAAGAAATTGAGCTCTGCGCAACCACCTCAACTGAAAATCAGTCGGTGGTATTCTATGTTTCGCAACGAACACGCAGAATTAAGATAAATACGAGGCGTTAGCGCTACTTATGTAAATTGGCGTTAGGTTGAAACTGGTAACGTTCCTTACGTTGCCTGCGAAACAATATGGGGGGGGGGGCTACGCATCGAACCCCCAAACGCTCCGTGTCAAGCCATGCACATAATCCACTTTTACGACTTTTTTTTTACAAAAAACATTTTTTCTCGACTCATTTTTGAAAGTCTGTAGGCAGTTTTCTGAAGTCGAAAAATGTCATTTATACTCCTAGCCAATCCTACTTCGGCCAAAATGGAGCCACGCCCTTTTTGTAGCCGATTATTTTGATGTAGTAATGGGAAATTTGAATATCAACATTAGAATAATCTCACTCATTTCCAAGAGTCGCCAAGGCGGACACTACACTGTCCATTGTTTAGCAGGCTGTTCGAAGCATCCGCTGATTCCAACCGGGCATGATGATTCAAAGTTTTAGCAAGTCAAATGTTATCAACAACTCTAAGATATAGTTTCAGCTTAATATTCTTTCAAGCCGATTTTAATGTCTCCGCCGTGCCTAACCAAGGGAATCATTTTTCCTATTGATTTGGGTTTTTTCGTCGTATCCTTCTTGACCACTGGAATGAGGACATGGCTGTTTTGTCGGCTGTGTTCACTTGACCCTTGTCTGGTTTTATTTGTAAACCGTGGCTATCGATTCTCGCATTGCTGTTAAACCGTCCTTTTCCACTTTTTACCCTTACAATCGCTGATTTTCTACTTTCATACGTCTTACGACCATGAACAAACCAAATTTCGGAGTACTTTCAGCTATTGTCCTTCAGAATTCTTAGGAAAAGAAAGTTTTTCTCACAAGGAAGTACTGCCATGAGCGAAAGAAAGTAGCCTTTCGGGGTCACACTTGTTCCATGGCTGGCACCAGCTGATGCTTATCCCGCCTATCTCTTGACCATCTAGCCTCCGTCGGCCGCCCAACCGCCGCCCACATTTATGACTTCTCAGCGGGCGCTGCTCCTGATTCCTTGTGTCAGCCACCCCGATGTCCCTGCTGACCCACCGCCGCCCCCCGATCCGCTGCATTTTTATTTGATCGACCTTGGCGTTTCATTGTTAGCCGACGACCCCAAACGCCACGACCACCGTCTTTCCATCGAACCAAAGCACAGTTACCCATACACAAACAGTAAAATATAGGGGATTTCTCCATCCGGGCTAGCCCAAAAAGCACATTTTGTTGGTTTTAAAAGCGACAGATTCAGACTGAAGATCTATATTTTGTGGTATATTTGTCTATCATACCTAGACATGTGGTCCTTGCGGGACCTTGATTTTGGGGGCTGCTTTGTGTGGGGGACCGAGCAAAAATGTGAAACATTGATTTTCGAGCTCCCTCCCCCTTGAGGGACGTTACTTGTTGACCCCTTCTCCGAACCGTGTCAAGGTATGTTGTCTATAACCTTTGAACGTTATGCGTTCATGCAGTTTTCCAATCTAATGCTTGTAGAACGAAACATTGGGTGTTCTCAACAATTCAAACCATAGAATCCACGCATTATCTCGTTTACAGAATTCTCAGTTTTTCTAGAACAGAGAATTTTTTTCGAAATTGGAAATGCGCCCCATGCAAATCACCTAATTTATACTCCTCGCCAATCCTACTTCGACCAAAAAGCGGCCACGCCCTTTTTGTAGCCGAATATTTTGATGTAATAATGGGTAATTCGAATATCAACATCAGAATAATCTCACTCATTTCCAAAATCCGCCGAACTAGGGTTGGCGGGCACTATAGATAGAAATGTTTGCCCGACGCCTATAGAAATACGTCGACCCCGATTTTCAGTTGAGGGGAGCGAACCGAATTTCTGGGCCACTTGCGCTACCATTGCCGGACAGCGAGCTTTTGGCGGGCTAGATGCGTAAGCCCTCCTCTCCCAAACGCTGCCTCGGAGGCAGCATAAGCTACCTTTTGTTTTGTTACAATTTTTATTCAAACGCCGAATTACGTAGGTACCACAATTACCTTATGTGCATCTATGTGCGGTACACATCATGTGTAATGTGGGGGTCGCGCAAAACGAACCGCACAGGTGCTTGTTCATGTATGCCGACGTCGCTACTGAGGTCGTGTATCATACATGTAAACTGCTCCGCCGCTTGTGTCGTGACGAAACCCCGCCGCTAAAAACGTAAGAGGCCCCAAAACACAGAAGTTAAAGGGGGTTACCCACTATTTTCGTAAAATTCAACTAGGAAGGCCGCGAGTTAAGGGGGGCTACCCCATTTGTGGCCCCAAAAGTTACGGGTGGGTCCGTCAACTGTCAGGGTCTCCCGAGGTATGCTAAAAAATGGCATATAGGGCTAGCGATGCCAACTTGTATACAAAATTCTTTTTGGCAAGACCCCCGAGCCGTCAAACTCGGGATGAAACACATGTACTTCGTGTACACAGCCAAATCGGCCGATGTAGATTTGATGCGGAGTTTATATACGTGTGTATAACGTAAGCTGCTCAATGCGTAAGCCCCCCTCCCAATGGTGGTTCGGAGGCAACGTAAGTCCCCCGTTAACTTTTGTTACAATTTTCAACCAAACTCCAAATTACACAGTATGTCCACCTATGCTGCGAAAATTCTCAAAAGTAGTTTGCCTTCACGGAAGCGGAAGTTTATCCCTCCAAAAGGAACGGTTATGCCCCCAAAGTGTGCTCCGTATTCATTTTGAAACGCTTTTGTTTCTCCACTGAATCACCGTTAATTTTCCTCGTTTTCAGCCTCAAGGCTCTGGACTTGGTGACTCTGCGCGAGCTCTCCAAGCGCGTCAATGTGATCCCCGTGATTGCAAAGGCCGACACAACATCTAGGGATGAGCTCACTCGCATCAAGCAAAAGGTACCTTAGAAATCAGTTTCTAAAATTTTATGATTTCAGGTGATGAGTGACTTGCGCAGTCAAAAAATTGAAATCTATCAGTTTCCGACCGACGACGAAACGGTAATTTATTTTGTTTTTTTTTTTAAATCAAGCATTTTTTAGGTGGCACAGACGAATATCGAGATGAACGCGGCGGTTCCGTTCGCCGTGTGTGGCAGCAACGACTTTGTTCGCAAGGAGAACGGCCTCATGATGAGAGTGAGAAAGTACGCTTGGGGAGTGGTCGAAGGTGCGTTTCGCTTCCTAATTATCCCCAATTAAGTGTTAATTAGCTTTACAAATGAAAGTTTCAGTTGAGAACGAGGCCCACTGCGACTTTGTCAAGTTGCGCGAGGCGTTGCTGCGTACGAACGTCGACGCGATGAGGGAGAGGACGCACAAGCAGCTCTACGAGAACTACCGTCGCGACCGCCTCCGCGCCATGAAAATCAACGACGGAGACGCCGGACCGAAGCTCGTCGAGACATTCACTCTGGTTCGTGCTTTTGCCAGAAAAAATTAAGACGGGTCAAGGGAAACTCACCTTTTATCGACTTACCTCGGAAAACCCTATTAGCTCTCGAAACCATCGGGAACCCCCATTCAGGAAGCGGTTGGGGCTCAATGCGTAAACCCCCCCAAATGGCGCGTAACGTAAACCCTCGTTCAGTTTTTGTAGAAGTTTTAAACCAAACTCCGAAATACGTTGGTACCACAATCACATGACGTCCGCCCATACATTGTCAAGCTCCTCCAAAAGCGGCAATAGGGGGCGTCGCAATTTTGAGTTTTTGGCAATTTTAATAAAGAAGCAGGCCCGCCGCATATTTTCGAATTGTTCGATAATTGTGGGGGCTGGCGCAAAATGGACCACCGCGGTGGGTTGCCCAAGTATGCGTCCGCCTATGGAACAACTACTCTTTTTCATAACTTTTCTGCCCTAAAATTGGGTTAACATCCTTAACATTGGGTTCGGTCAGGGCGGGGTTCTCACGGGCCGGGCCATTTGGAAAATTTTGGTCGGCCCGGTTGGCCCCTTTTACCCTGGACCACCCAGTCAGATTGCCACCCACACGACCAGGGTTCGATCCCGGTCGGTGACATTCTTTTTTGTACAGCTAATAATGACTTAAATGTTAGTAACAAACATTATTAAGTAATTTAAAACAGTTTAAAAATTATTGTACCGATTTATACAAAAATTAAAATTTAATTTCTCATACCCGGGCCGACCGGGCCGGGCCGCCCCTAAAAATCCTTCGGCCCGGCCCGTCATTTGGGAACCCCGGGTCAGGGTCGGCAGAGCCCCTGTGGGGGTTCTCATTGGCCGGGCCACTTGGACAATTTTTGTCGGCCCATCTACCCTGTACCACCCAGCCAAATCGCTACCCACAAAACTAGGGTTCTTTACCGGCCGGTGAAATGCTCTTTTGTCCGGCTCATGGCTAAACAAGGAGTGTATGTGCTCGATTTGTAACCCCCCTTCATTTTTTTGTTACAATTTTCAACCAAACGTAGGTACCAATAAACGTAGGTACGTAGGTAACAAACGTGAATCGCGTAGGTACCACGAGCACCCTAGGTACCTCCCCCCTATGGCCCGGCTCGTGATTTGATAACCCCGACCACCAGTACTACATGAAGAGCTGGATGGTGACTTATCTTTCGCTGTTTCACAAAAATCTCGTTCACGTTATCATCAAAGCATACCTCGGGAGACTGTGACAGTTGACGGACCCACCCTTAACTTTTGGGGCCACAAATGGGGTAACCCCTGTTAACTTTTGGCTTTCCGTGCTGAATTTTACGAAAATAGTACCTAACCCCCCCCCCCCCTTTAACTTCTACGTTTTTCTAGCCTCCACCTCCCGTAACCTGGGGTAATCTGACTATAGTCTTCCGAGGTATGCACCAAAGTTTGGAAAATGACATTTTCTTCCACACGTTGCAGCTATAAGTTTAGTCTAAGAACGTGATTTTGTAGGAAATGTTCAAAACAAGCATGTTAATTGGTAAGGTCTGCCATAACCTCACAAGAAATGAAAAGAAAGCACAGAGAAACATCAAGTATAACAAGAACACTAATAAAAGAACAACACTACTCGTAATTTTTATTTCGAGTATGTTGTGTATCTGTTTCCTTCGAGTCTCTTCTATTCGAATCTCCTGCCCATGTTTCGAATCCTGCGGGGAGGAGTACCATTGGCGCTTCTAGGCGACCTGGACCGGGAACTCGAACTCTCCCCTCTGCTGCTCCTCGTAGTTGACCTGCTCCTCGAAGTGGAGCTGGTGGCCGAGCTGCTAGTATAGTTGGATTCATTCAGGCCCGGGTCGCCATTCAGAAGCCAGTCGATGCTCTCGAAGTCCAGAGACAACTGAGGCTTGAGCGGTCTGAGGTTCTTGAAGGCCTGCATGACCGAGGGCTGAGTGGGCGCACGGCGGAGGGACTGGAAAGGAAATTTTCATATACATAGAGAGAGGCACTCACCATCCAGCCCTTCATCTCGTAGTGCATGGCCAGGAGCTGCCTCACTCCCTCATTACTGCAGGTGTCCTCGCCGTATGACAGAGGGCACTTTGCCCACATGAACATGTCCTGCACGGCGTTGAAGACGGCATCGAAGAGATCGTACTTGTCGGCCAGTTCCAGGATGGCAGTAGACCTCTTCCACAGCTCTGTTTGACATTCATTTTGAATCCCTCCGTAACCAACCCTGCTGTCTTCCAATGTACTCGGTGGAGTCCTTCTCGCCGAGGAACTGGCAATAGGACTTGCTGTGGGTGCAGTCGACGAAGTCTCCTCGGTCCGTGGTAATCCTGCCATCGTAGACCACTTCCATCAGGTGACGGAAGGCGCGAAGGTCGACGTCCAGGATGGTGACGTGGCCCTGTCCCTTCTCTTTGAATGGGCCGTAGAAAAGCACTTTGAAGACGGGCGACTTGCTGGCCAGAATCTTCAAAACTCATTATACTAGTGAGTGAAAGTGAGCCTTGCCAAGCGGTGCACATGAAGTTCCGCTCCATCGACGAGGAGAACCACGTCGGAAAACTCTTTGTCTCCATAGAAGTACTGCGGGGGACGGGCGGTCACAAGGTCCGTAGAAGACATGATGGCCGAAGGAGAGCCGGTGAGTAGAGACGAACTCGAGTAATGATAGATAGATTCGTAACCTGTGAGAGGACACGTGACTTTTTGCTCACGTGCGGTACGGACTCAACGTGACCTAACGGGAGCTCACGGGTATCCTCTCTCTCTCTCTCTCTCTCTCTCTCTCTCTCTCTCTCTCTCTCTCTCTCTCTCTCGTGTACGTGGACTGAGTTTGCATGGCGTGGAGGAAGCTAGTCATGGGCCATACTTTGCCTTTTCGGTTGGCACGAATTGCGGTAGATTACCCAGAAATACGGTGTATATCCCGGAATTCATTATAAATGGTGGTGCGCAGTGGATATGCTGCAAAATTTTATCCCATGTCTGGAGAGGGCTTGTATACAAAACTTTTTTTTTAAATCTCGTCCCACGCCGGCCCGTCCCAAAACCCCCTTTTTAAAAAAAACAACCTACCCACTCTTTCGCAAAGCCTTCTTGATCCTTCTCCTTGTCCAGGTATGACTCCTGGAAAATACCCGGGAGTCAATTTTGCCACAGCCCCCTCTGTTTTTGAAAGTTTCGAGAAAAATTTTCGTTGAAGTCTTGAACGAAATTTCGAAAACTCAAAATTGCCAAGACAAGTCCGGGAAATAAGTATCGGTCTATATTTTTTCCCATTTTATAGTCATTCAAGGAATTCAGGAGTGATACGAAATAATTCGCTCAATCAAGCATCAACAGGTTCATGCACTGAAAGTAAAATTACGACACAGAACTGCTCATTTTACATTAAATTGCAACCAGGTGCGAGCTTTGGGACATCGTTACAGACATTTGTCGAAAGTTCTTGAAAAGTTGGGATGGAAAATGGTTGCTGATTCTCAGAATATTGGGGGATAGCGAGCGTTTGGGAGTCTTGACGCGTAAGTCCCCCCCCCCCCCCCCCCCGAATAGTGCCTGGGAGGCAACGAAAGCCCTCATTTAATTGTTTTTAAAGTTTTTTCAACAAAACGCCGAGATACTTAACTATTTGTCGTTTTAGAAGCAGAAGGAGCACAACGACTACATAGCCCGCCGAGAGGACAAAATGAGGGAGGAGTTCCAGAAGAAACTCGAGGCGAAGGAGGCCGAAATGCGCTCCAGAGAGGAGGCTGTACGTTTTTTATTCGTTTTTTTGTTCATTTCCACATTTTTCTGTCACAAATCCCTTTGTTTCAGTTGAACGTGCGTGCCCGTGATGTGGAGGACCATGCCAAGTACGAGCTGCAGCGTCTGGAGACGGAGATCCGTCATCTGAGCGAG
The DNA here is from genome assembly GCA_964057215.1 of Oscheius myriophilus. Classification (NCBI taxonomy): domain Eukaryota; kingdom Metazoa; phylum Nematoda; class Chromadorea; order Rhabditida; family Rhabditidae; genus Oscheius; species Oscheius myriophilus. Next base: position 22,888,054 of record OZ059906.1, read on the forward strand.
GAGAAGTCTCGTCTGGCTGCGAAGGCGTCGAAGAAGTTCAAAAAATAAGCCCACCCGTCGAGCGTCCGGTCGGAAGCTGATTTGGCCGATTCTAGTTCATCAGCATTTCTTTCCGTCCATTCTAGTTTTCATTTGATCTTTACATACAAAACCATTGCCCTTCCATTATTTAACTCTCGCCGACGTGTATTATTCGACGGATGTCCCCAGAGGGCGTTTCCTGTATATTCACAGTATTAACTCGATAAAACGCATAAAGTTCGTTCCACTGCGATTGACGTTATTGAGATGGAACTGTCGCAACATTCGAGAATATATGAGTTGCGGAAGCGGTCTGAGGTTGTCTCGGCGCAGCTAGCCGGATTGGGAACATTTGACGAGCCCTTTGGTTTCCGGGAAAGGCCGCGCGCAGAATTTTGCGACTGGGCCATTGGCTTTTTCACGTGACACCGTGCATGGCAACCGGCCGGCCCGATCCCAAAAATGTATGCCTTATTTCAATGTAAAATTCAAAAATAATGAAAAAAAAAATTTCGGGTCCAATTTTTTCTCGACCCGACCCATAATTTTTCTTGCTTGACCTTCACTACCGCCCGGTTTCTATAGAACCCTTCTGTCCGCATTTTGTAATGGGCGCGCATAAATCACGTCGGGGACACAGGCTGCCGTAAAACTAATTCCGGTTGGACTTTTTTGTAAATTAAAAACATGCCAAATTCCCAAAACTAACGAGTCTTGACCAAAGGTGGCTGATCAGCGGGCCGGGCCGAGAAAATCTGAGGAACGGGCCGGCCCCACTTTTTTTGAAAATCTATTTTTTTATTCAAAGGTTTTTAACCAGCTTTTGAATGTAACTCTTTTCAAAGTCTATATTTTTAAGTTCTGTTTGTTGCAAAACATAGTTCTAATTGTGCAAAACATACTGTGTGAAGGAGGATTCGAACTACCCTATATAAATTTTGTGTGTTTTTCATGGCCGAGTGGCTAAGAGGTCGGACTGGTAATTCGAAGTTGCCCCAGTTCGATCCCCCGCCGGCAAAACTTTTTTTGCCCAAGTTGTTTTATACATTAGGTACAATAAAAACGTAATTCCTGCACATAAATCGTGAAAAACTTTTTTTTTCAACTTTTGGAATTTTTGAGCCGGTAATTTTTTTTTCTCGGCCCAGCCAGGACCAAGACAAAATTTTGCCAAAATGTAGAAAAAAAAGTTTTGTAAAATGTAGAAAAAAGACGGTCCTTTCTTTAACAAAATTTGCCGAAAATGTTAAATTGCGATGGCCCTACCACCGCTTCTGGTGGTCACAGCGCGTCTCAACAGAACCACCCCCCCACTCACCCCCACTCTTATAGAGGACCCTATGGGGAAATCTAGCGACACCCTCTTTTTATAAAAAAAAAATCATAGTCGGACAACGCTCATGCCATTATTATAGCCTTCACACGTTGGGTCCTGGTGCGATTGCCCGTCAGGAACTACGCAGGTGCTGCATTGTTTCCGTTTGTTAAACTGTAATTCAAAATTCCTTTCGGCTTTTGATTTTTAACTGTCCGCTTTGCAATATTTTATGCCTTCATTTCAACGGTTTTCAGAACACAATGGGCCGTCGTTCCCGGTCGCCTCGTTCCAGGCGACGCTCGTCGTCTCGATCTCCTCCCAGGTAAGAACAATTCTCTTTTTATTTGTCTTTTAGGCAATAATTAGGTTTCTAAAGGTATTTATATCTATTTTTAGACGCCGTGACCGCTCGCGTGACCGTGGCCGAGCCGATGACTCGAAAAAGGAGAGCAACCTCCGGGTAAGCGAAGATTGTTCGAAACTCCTGTCGTCTACAAGGCGAATTTTTAACTATTTTAAGCCATTTCACTATTTGCTTCTTATCCTGGGTTATTTAGGGCATTGAGAAGGCGAAGAAACAGATGAGAGAGGCGCTGAAGGCCGCCGACAGCTCGGCGTCGACGAATGCGCCCACGTGTGCTTCCCGTCCCTGTGAGTTTAAATATTAATTTTGCGTAAAGTAAAGGTATCCTAGTTAAAGGACTGTTTATTTTGATTTTGAAAAACCGCCAAAAAACCGCCGTCGAAAACAAGTCGAGATGCGGATATACATATGACAAACAAATTTTGCCACGATTTTTATCCAATGGGTCCCGAAGCGCGCTAAGATTCTCATGAAAGGTCTACAGTATATACAATATACAATACAATATACAATATTTATTCCCGAATCACGGCTGGATCTTAAGAGTAGATCTGGAGCGGGTGTTGTGGCTCTGCCGGCGGATCCCACTGCCTTCATGAGTAGGTAGACATTGAGAAGTAGCTTCTGTAGTCGATCCTCACAGCAACAGGAAGTGGTGTCGATGACGGTCCCTCCTTGACGAGGTTCTGGGGCCGGATTCAGCTAGGCGACGGAGCGAAGGGAAACCCGACTGCTCGGTGGTGAAGATTTAGCGTGCTACAGTATATCCCGGTTTTTAAACTGCATCTTTTTTGACTTCAGAGCGTGTTTGGGTAATATATGCGACAACGATTCCATTAGGCTACGTGGTAAAATCAACCATGGCTGCGGGCCGGCCCGCTACCAAAATTTTCACGGCCCGGCCCGGGCCGGACCAAAAATTTATGCATTATTTCAATGTAAAAATCGAAAATAACGGAAAAACAATTTTTGGGCCGGCGCGTCCCCAAATTTTTCTCGGCCGAGTCCGCGATTTTGCCATGGTTGGGTAAAACCGACATCCTTCTTTCAGTTGATGACCTCAGCGTGTCCGAGCAGGCCTCTCGCGCCCGCGAGATTGAGCGAATCGACGAGGGCGGATTCCAGCCGGCGCAGTTCAAATCCACCGCCGGAGGAGCGGGAGGAAGGGTCTACAACCAGAAGGTACCCCTCTTTCAATCCATTAAACACCTCTTTTTGTCTTCAGAAGGCTGTGTCGAAGGCGGAACGCGTGGGGACGGCGCAAGAGGAACACGAGAAGGCCATCTTCGGCCCCACCTGGATGGACAAGAAGCTGAACAAGGCGGCGGAGGAGAAGGGAGGCATTCCACTGCCGAAGACAAACCTCCCAACGGGACCATCCCTCCTTCATCCCAGTGTGAGTTAGAGAGGGAGAGAGGGGACGAGAGAGAGAGAGAGAGAGAGAGAGAGAAAGAGAGAGAGAGAGAGGGAGAGAGACTTCTTACCAATTGGGAATGTTTCAGTTCCTGGAGGACCCGGAAGTGCGAAAAGAAAAGTGGCTGAGGCTGTGGCGAGAGCAGCGACAGATTCACGGCGTCCTCTGATCTCTTCATCCATGCATCGAATAAAAGTCATTCCTCTCTTGCTGTCTCTATGTCTCTTCTCTGTATTTTCTCTCTCTCTCTCTCTGCACTTCTGTGTCTCGGTCTCACCGGAATTCAGACGGCGGGATGTTGCTGACATAGTAATGAAGTATTCTTCAATACTTTGCGCCAAATCTACTTCGATTTATTTGGCTACGCACACCGCTGAGTATCCTATATCGCGCACATTGCTCTATGAACAACATCAAAACTTTGGCACGTAGTGCCGAAGTAGTTCTGAGGGCAACTATAGATGGAAAGCCCTCTTTGACACATTGACACTCGGGTAGCACTAGTTTTCCTATACTAGCATTATGCAAATCAAAAATGTCTTGACATAAACTTGGGCCAGCTACAACCAGTTGGTACAAGTTCTCAGTCTTCACAAGCGGAATGGAGAGAAAAAAAAACAAGAAAATAAAAATGTTTTTGAATTGTTACTCAACTTGGTTCAAATAGCCTTTGACCATAAAGACAACCCGAATGCAAAGAAAAGTAAAATAAGAAGATCAGGTAAACACTTGAAAACAACAAAGGAAAAAGTAAAACAAGGGATTGGGGGATTAGTTTTATTGCGTCAGTAGTTGGGAAAAAGGAGGACCCGATCTGCTCTTCTCCGGGAGTCGACCTTCGCAGGCTTCTCCTTCGAAGACATCTTCGTGTCCATCTTGGAAGGCCCGTTCTTCGCAGAAGCATCCTCCGTGTCATCCGTCGTCGTTATCGCCTTCTTCTTCTTCAACGATCTCTTCTCCTCCTTCACCACCTTCGCCAAACCAGGGTGTGGTAGACGTCCCAGCCGCTCGTACAAAACTCCATGACTTCGGTCGGAATGACGGAGCTTCACCGATCGGCTAAATTAGAATTAAATTGCAGCTGATCGGTTCAGCTTGCGAGTGGCAGAAGGTCCTTTGCAAGCGAGACAAAAATCCCTCTTGTCAAATAGGAGCTCAAGATTCTGGGCCACATATAGGAAGCCGCTGGTCGAACTCAGGGTAAACTCTCTGTCTCTGTTTCTGTCTCTGTCTCTCACTCTGTCTATCTCTGTCTCTGTATCCGCTTCTGTCTCTCACTCTGTCTCTGTCTCTGTCTCTGCCCTTGTTTTCTCTTTTAAATAGAGACGGGAGAGCAATTGAAAAATATAGAGGCGGGAGAGCGATTGAAAAATTGAGAGTTAAGTTAGAGAGAGAGAGAGACGTGCAAGAAAAGTATGTTTATTTTCAATAGAATTGTAGAGGAGCGACTTCTCAATGAACCAATTTTCGCACGAGGACCGATGACCGCGGAGGACAGGGGCAGTACCCAGCGTCGGGGCCCGGACTGAAATGAACCAATTGATTTCAAAACTTCACAGAAAAACCCACTTTCCCGGTTCTCCTGGCTTTCCGGGCTGTCCATCTGGTCCTGGTTTTCCATCCGGTCCCGGTTCTCCCGGCGATCCAGCCGCTCCAGGAGCTCCATTGTCTCCAGGCACATTAGGTCCTGGAGATCCTTGAGGTCCCGCGGGTCCACGAGGTCCCACAGGTCCAGTTTTTCCCGGGGGACCAGGGCGAAGATAGGCATCTTTTCCAGGTTGTCCAGGCTGTCCATTAGCTCCATCAGAACCTGGCCCTCCTTGGTCTCCAGGAGGTCCTTGAGGCCCAGGCTCTCCGTCAGCTCCTGGATTTCCATCACTGCCTGGCTGGCCGTCGGGTCCAGCTGGTCCTGGGGGACCATCTGGTCCGGGGTACCCTGGGGGTCCTTGGGGACACTTGATGCACTCCGTATCAGCTGGTGGACAGGTCCCCGGTGGGTAGGTCGAAGTGTTATCCTCTCCGGGAGGCCCGGGATTTCCAGGCTCTCCTTGGGCTCCAGGCTCTCCCACTGGTCCTTGGTCTCCCGGAGGGCATGAAGGCCTCGGTGGGCTGCAGTTGCACCAAGAGGGTAGTCCAGAAGCGTCTTGACGTTTTCTACGGAAGATGGTGTTGAACGGGTTTTCTTTTTGCTTTGCAGGAGGGCTAACGACAACCTGGACTCCCATTATCTCGTTCCAGGCGGCGTCGGTCTCGACACGAAAAACAGAGACTCCATCCAGGACCTAAAAGTATGCAATGTTTGATTATAAAGTTTTGCCTTAATGTTAACGATACAATTTCGTAAACTTGACGTTAATGGCAGCGTGTAATGAAAAATGAACGCATGTATTGGTGCATTTGTACACAGCGTGAGAAAGAAATGTCACTTTCGTTCAAAAAAATTTTGCGGATAAACTATCAGGAGCCAAGGAGTGAAGCCTTAGGCCCAACAGATTGAAACTCGCTTTAAAACGGCGTAAATTTAAAAAAATCATGAACTTGTCAGTGAACCCTCGTTTGAACAAAACAAACTTTATATTTCTGAGTGTTATTTCAAATTATTTGATAAAAAAACATTCCTTTTTCGCTAAAAAATCGAAAATTATTAACTTGTCCGCATCCAATACGAAGTTCCGGGATAAACGCGCTCCACTGCCAAAAATTTGACTCATGGCAAATGATTTATAAATACAAGCATTAAAAGCACTTTGTTTTATTGCAGATTTTAGGGTTAAGACGCTCCTTAAGTAATCTCATCGCAATGCGTGCAAAATTTCGCCTGAAATTTCAAATTTTCAGCTTAAAGTATGCAACGTTTAATTATTAAGTTATCTCTTAATGTTAACGACTCAATTTCGACAACTTCACGTTAATGGCAGCGTGTCATAAAAATGAACGCATGTACGGGTAGATATGTACACAGCGTACCGTGAAGCGAGAGAGTCATTTTCACATTAGAGAGCGAAATACTAATTGTCGCTCAAAAATTTCGCGGAAAAACTTTCAGGAGCCAAATACGAGCTTCAAAGGGCTAATTTTGCAAAAACACAGATTAATTTTAGGCTTGCTCGAATTTTAGTAAATTTTTCATCCCAAATGGGATGAAAAATTTCTAGGATTCTTCAGTGTACCACATGTTTGAATTGATGTAAAAACCAGGAAGAAAATAATTATTCTATACCATGATTTTGCGTTAGCAAATATTCTGTATTCTAAAATTTTATTATAAAAACGCTTGTTTTCATTGAATTCATAAAATGAATATTTTTCGCTAATGCAAAAAAAGGACTCTCGGTCACCTGTTACGCGAAATTTATGGCCTACTTTTCAAGTTTCAAACTATGTGAACTCCAGTAGAAACATTATAAAATCGTTTTCAAAAGAAAAAGCGACGATTTTAAGTTTTTCAGTTTGCTTCAAAATAAAAGAGCTTTTTCAAAAGTTTATTTTTGTTTTAAAATGCAGACGTCTCTGAAAAATAGCCCATGTTGGGCCTTAAGTAAACGCGCTCTCCGCTACTACTAAGTAAAATCTGGCGATTGATTCCAACAATTCTTTCACGATTTTACTTAAGATTTTTCAAAATTTTATATTTTACAAGGAATTTCAATCTAACGTAACACTCAATTTTGGCCCATTTGCATGAACGACTGATTTGCGAATTGCATTTTGTTTCAAAAAGAAAACTTTTTTTTGTTTTTTTTTGTTCCTGTAGCTTTTACCTCATCGTGAAGTTCATTTATGGTTATGTAGAGCTGAGGGATGGTGACGAGACAGGCGATGAGACAGAGGGTGGAGAAGGCCGAAGCCACCCCTACAATCAGCTTCTCCTCAAACATGAAGGGTGTTTTAAACAAAGTCCGGACGGTTTATATAGTGTGGAAAAGTAGGTCTCCCCCTCCCAAAACAAGGCAAAACTGAAATTCGGAATTGGGTAGTAGTCGTTAGTTTTATCGCAAAACTGCATCTCCTAGCGGGCAGTTAAGTTCAAACTCGAGATAATTACTCAGCGAAGCGTGCCGGAATCGCGTCTTTGTTATTCGATATGGGGGAAACTGTGTCAACTCTTTAAAGATGTTTCCTGTGGAATTGGGGTTTTTGGAAACAAAACTTTCGGTTTAACGGGCTGTCACGGTACGGCTTTTCCAAATGGGAACTCGGGTCACTTCAAAAACAAGAACTGGAAATTTGCCAAGCCCGCCCCATTTTCTGCATTTGGACAATGAGTCCTGCCACGAAAGGAGCCGATAAACAACCGGTGATTTGCAAAAAAACCGCGCATTCGACAGTATTGGCAATTTGCCAATGCTTTCATGGCAGGCACACGGCATTTGAAATAGGGTGCACGGCTTTTCCATCCTTACCGCTTGAAGGAACTCCAAAGTCCAAAAAATCGGCTATTGGCACTTTTCCAACGGGCCCATTCCAAATCCCGTGGTCTCGCCACGAATGCATTGGCAAAGTGCCAAGACAATTGAATGTGCGGTTTTATGCAAATCGGCGGTTGTTTATCAGCTCCTTTCGCGGGGGGACTCATTTTTGAAGTGACCCGAGTTCACATTTGGAAAGGCCGTGGGTGCCAACAGCCGATTTTCGGGATATATTCTAATCGAGCAAGTTCGATTCAAAGGATTTTCCCCAACGCCTCTCCAGACAACGGTTGTGCGTAAAATGCTTGCTAAGTCTTTCTTAGGCGTTCGTTTCTGAAAAAGGCACCCGACGAGCCCATTAAAGGACTGCCTGAACATTTTCATTTTAAGACGCTGTCTCTGTAATTATCGAGGAGCGCAGTGCATGAGAAATTCGGCTCGGAGCGACCCCCTCAACCGAAAGTCACTGCCTTTTCTTTTCTATGATCGTAGGTCACGGGATTTTCCCGCAATTGTTCCAAGGGGACCGGAAGTGCCCCAAAAGTTGCACTGGCATCGTGCCAATGCGCATCTAAGGTCGACATAAGTCTTGATTACGGTATCTTAGATCACTCGATCGGGGCTCTTTTCCCAGGGTATTTAATTGTTTTTATTTGTTTCTTTTACCTAATATGTTGTGATTTGACGTTAATATGCATAGAATTATTTTGTAATTGAGTAATATTAGCAGTAAATTATATTACTGGCTTAAACAGAGGGTGTTATATTTTTGACATTTTGCCAAAAACTGTATTCGCGCTCTATCTGACACCAAACGGAAGTGCCAGAATCTGGGTTCCCGGAGTACCGTGGCCGCGACGCTGTGACGTGTGCGCGTGAGGCGGTACCCACGTTATTCGGCCTTTGGTTGAAAAAGCAGCTTTCGTTACCTCCGAGGCTGCCACTTGGGGGATTTACGTAACAAGCCACGCAAACGCTCCCTGCCCAGCTATGATTTCCCTTTCCCGGCGGTTTTTGTCACTTTTTTGTCCTTTATACATGGCTGGACAGGGAGCGTTTGTGCGGCTTGCTGCGTAAGATGCGTCCGCCAAATGATACTTTGGAGACACAGTAATCAACTTTCACACGGTTAACCTTACGATTTTCAACAAAACCCCGAATTACGTAGGCACCGACATCACCTTACGTTCACCATTGCCCTTGTAACAAAAATCTTTCAAAATGTTCCGATAGCTGATACCTTAGGCTTCGTAACATACCTGGGCAACCTACAACGGGAATGAATTTTGCGACAGCCCCTCTAGTAGAAAAACTTTCAAAAATTTGCGGTGGTCCCCCTCGTTAATATACGTTTATTAACCTTTTTAGTCCTTTACTGTTTTTTGGTCCCGCAGCGAATTCCATAAAGTTCATTGATTCATCTAGTAAGCGGTCCTCAGCTACTTAAAAATAACCCTTAGGTGGTCAATTTTTCGGCCAGCGTATGACTTGTCATCAGGGCGCATAAATTCCTTTTGTTTTATAGTGGGAAAGCCTGGAGATCCCCAACGTACACAGCCGGCTGCTCCGCAATGTGGAAATCCCCGTGCTCTACACCTTCAGGGGACCCGTCACCTCCGATGATTTGTCGCATATCCTGGAGGTTAGTTCTCTTTCTCTCTCTCTCTCTCTCTCTCTCTCTCTCTCTCTCTCTCTGCCCCTCTTTCGAATACCCCCTCTTCGCTTTCAGAAGTTCATGACGACGAACACGCTGGTGGACTGGCAAATGGACCCGGGCAATGGAAGTCTTTTCGACTTCATGCCTGTCTTCGCCCAGTACCCTCTCTACAACATCGCCTACGCCGGCCGTCTGCCTCAGGAACGCCCTCTGGTCGTGTACACCAGCGGCCCTAACGTGAATCAGCTGATCTTCTATGTTCTCCGAGCGGACGGAAGGATCCTGGCCGTGACCAACTTGTACGACACCGTGTTTATCCGTTTCCACTTTATCTCTCAGGCCGAGGCGCCCGCCGTTCTCTCCAGACTATAAGTCGATTGTTGTTTCATATTTACCTGTTTTGTTTAATTTTTGATTCATCATGTATTTATGTGATCAGATGGCATTTATGTGATTAATCCTATATTTAAATCTAATAAATTCATTTCAGTTTTAAAGGTCTATTCATAATTTCTTTTTTTTTCTGAAGTGGTTTCGACAGTTATGACTTCCTTGGGAGGTAGTTGACAGCAAAGGGACCAAAACGGAGCAAAGGGAGGGAAACGGAATTGCCCGATGTTTAGCAGCCGGCGATTTGTAAAACCCATACGATCACAGTGTGAACTTCAAAAGTTGTGAAATGCGCACAATGCGATTCCTAATATTTTTTTCGTGTTTACTTCTCGCCAAGCCTACTTCCGTTTATTTGGCTGCCTTCAAGGCCTGAGTATCCTATTTTGGCTGCATTGTATGCAGGAACAACAGCGAAACATTTGCACATAGTGACGCATATGGACATTGGGAGTTGTTTTGACCGAGGTTATCAGATAAAGGGCCGGGCCGAGGGATTTTTTGTGAAGGCTTGAGTATGAAAAAATAATAATTTTTTTATAAATCGGTGCAATAATTTAACTGCTTGACGTCATTTCTAAAAGACTCGAAATGCCTTTGGGTGTTAAAGGGACAGTCAGGCGGGTTTTACAACATCGGCTCGATTTAGAGAGAAAAAAATCACTGAGCATGAAAATATATATGACTATGGGTCGAAAATTTACCGTTGTCGAGAAAATACAATTCAAAATCGTCAAAAACGGGTCTCCGTCTACAGATTTGTAGACGGGCAGTAGGCCCTGCGTGTCCGGCTTTTACAAAGCATGCTAATGAGCCGAATTTCAGTTAATTCGCATAATTTCCGACCGTAGCCGATCGAAAATGAAAATGAAAGCCCCTTTAAACTTCTAAATGAAAAGTGAAAAAATGAGAACATATGCCAGCTGACACAAGCTTTTATTTCCACAGCTTTAGGTTTGTAAAATCTTAGTATAGTACAACTAGTGCTACCTGAGTGTCAGTAGAGTGCGTTCCCTTCGGCACAACGTGCCAAAGTTTTGATGTTGTTCATAGAGGCAGGGTGCGAAATATAGGATACTCAGGCGGTGTGCGTAGCCAAATAGGTCAAAGTAGTTTTGGCGCAAAGTTCTGAAGAAAAGTCATTCAGTCGTGGTTTCTTTGAATTCCGATGAAGTTTGGAATCTTGGCCACACATGAAAGTTTAGCAGTTCGCATTGTTTTAATTCCTAATTGGAGTAATTGAAAAATTGTGAAGCTCTCTTTTATCAAAACTCGACGACGTCACAATGAAACGGGTATTCACACGTGGAGCAGGGAGAAAAAAGAAAAAGAAAATTAAGAACTTGGTGCGGGAAGAGGGTTAATAAATAACACAATCGCATTGGGGTCAGAAAAGGGGCGTAGGAGACACAAAACGGCTGGGATCAGCGCATTCCGTAGATGGAGGGAATTCCGCCGCCCAGCGACGGGATCGACTGCGGACCGTCGTTTTGCTGCGGCGGCTGAAGGCCTTGAAGTCCGACGATCGTCTGGCCAGTCATCGGATTCCACTGCGAATCCGAGGCCGCCGGCGGAGGCACGTGAGGGACTGCGGCTTCAGAAGTCTTGGGCTCCACAGATCCTTGGCCGATCGGAGTCACATTCGCAGGAGCCGTCTGGAAGAATAGATGTTTTAAAATTGTATTTAATTTTTTGGTGAATTTTAACAACGGGGGGTACTGTAATCGTAGAAGGGTGGTACCTATGTAATTCGGCGTTTGGTTTAAAATGGTAACAACAAATGCAATGGGGGGCTTACGTTGACTCCGAGGCTCCATTTGGGGGCTTAAGTATCAAGCCCCCAAACGATGCTTCTCCAGCCGGGACCCCCATGTCGACCGAGTGGGGGGCTATAAACAATAGTCCAGCCGTTTAAGCATTGAGCCTCACGCTCCCTTACGCCTCGATTCCCACAAACGCTCCCTGTAGAGCCATAATTCCGATGAACTTGCTGTCAAGCCCCCACTCCAAATGTGGAGTTCATATAAGCCCCACAGGTGCAGTCACCAAATCCACCCCACCCAAGCCTCAAGAATTCCTATTGATAAACTAACATTGCTAAAGTCGGGTGCTTCTTTGGTCAAACTATCTTGGAGGGGGGGAGGGGGCGGGGGGCTTTTGCCCCCATCTACAAATTCATATAAGACCCACTTTAGCAATGTCAGCTCAGCAAATATGAACGCTAAATTTGCACAAGTAGTGCCTAAACCACACTAACTGTATTTCCTGGACATTTCTCTACTTCGCCAAATTTGACTGCGCACACTGCCGGGGTATCCTATATTAGACGCATTAATCTAGTTTCTTCCAATCCCCACTTGGCAGTAACATAGGTTCGGCAATAGAGGTTAAAAGAAATTCCAGGTAAGGAAGATAAGCCCCCATTCCAAACATTCCCAAATTAGTATTGCGGCAACGTGGGCTTGTGTTCTCCAAACTATCTACTTTCGCAGCGGACCCTGCCTGAGTATCCTACATTTCACGCATTCTAGGAACACTTACTACGCGTTTCTATTAATTTCGCAGGAACTTTTGGGTCCCGACTGGAATTATCGTACCTCTCCCTCTGTCAGCGGCAGGGACTTGGTAGAATCCATCGGGGTGTAGTACGGCGACGCCTTTTTGACCGGAACGGGATCCTAAAACCAATTTTATATAGGAAAAAATGAATTTCTTACTGCGTTCTCGGGAGGAGTGACGGGCTGTTGCTCGTCCTCGCGATAGAGCTGCATCCGATGGAAGTCGGTCAGGTGGCACATGAGGGCCCAAGCGCTGCCGAAACGCTGGTTGCAGCTGGCGCAACGCATGTTCTTAGGCTCTCCTGAAGAAAAACATTGGAAATGTGGTTACAAAAAGAGAAAAAAAGCTGTTTTAATAAACTAACCTTCGACCTTCACGTTCTGGCAGCCCGCGATGCGGTGGTCCTTGAAGACTTCAAAATCGCAGGTGACGTAGCGACAGCCTCCGCAGATCAGAGTGTCGGCCATGGCTAAAAAAAGATGGGTTATGACAAAATTTGGCGCCAAAACGACAAAAAAACCGTGATCTCATCGACACTAGCCCAAAAACGTGCGGCGAAATGCATTCCCTCCCAAAAACCGTGGGCTGTTACTATCTAGAAACTCCGAAACGCACCGCTGTCGGCCAAATCCTCGTTGTTGGTCTTGTCCGAAACAGCTACTTCGCGGTTTCGGCGATTCTGATCGGCCGTTTCGTCCAAAACGTTCGGCTCGTCGCGGGAGTAGTCATCGTAGCGACGTTTACGGCTGAAAAAGGTAAATAAAAGTCAATAATAAAAACTATTTTCCCGTTAAAACACGAACTTTTAACAGCATATTCTGTGGAAATCGGGATGAACCTAACACTGCTCCAAGATTTTTGTACTGGATACAATTTTCGCGTCAAAACACCACGTCTAAGTGCGGAAATTTCAAATTTAACAAGTTAAAGTTTGAAATTTCTGGTTCAGGCGTACTTGTTTAGACACTCAAACCATCAACAGTACCAAAATCTTGGAGCGGTGATAGCTTCACCCAATTTTCAGAGTTTAAGCCCCCACTCCTTTTTTTGCCGATCTCGCCGTTAACCAATAAAACAACCCTGTTACCTCTTCCTCATTTTTATTATTTTCATAAAAACTAAAATATCAAAAGCATGTGCTAATAATACTACAAGAATTACACGAAATACAGCGGTCTGATAAAGAAAAATTCAGCCGCAAAGTATAAACATTTCTAAAATTCAGTAAAAAGAAAAAGTAAAATTGTCGTCAATCCGAAAAGTTAAAATTAAAACTGCAAAAGCAGCGGTGTTTTCAAAAAGAATTAGTAGTAAAAGAAAAATGAGAAAGAAAAATTGTGAAAAATAAAAGTTGACGGAGATAAGCTCACGATTTGAAGAAAATGTCGACTTCGCGTTATTTCATGATTTTTTTTATTCCGAACAATAAATCGAAATTCGGCATACTAAAATTAAAGCGATAAAGAGCAAACAGTTCTCTGAGCATCTATAGATTAAATGCTATTTCTAAAAAAAGATACCGTGCGAATAAAAAGTTTAGCCAAAAATAGGCTTTCGCATCGGTTGAAAATCAATTTAATTCAACGCAATTAATGAGAATCCAGAAGCCTAATAAATTCCAAAACTACGATGAATCCAGCAATCTAACTTGCGGCAGTAGAAATTTCCTAGGCAAACTGCCAAGACGAAGAGCGAATATTAATGGTCCTGACACGAAGATACCAGAATTCAGCTGTTGGTGTCGGTTAAAATAAGTACGATATTCGTTTTCGATCAATGTCGACGGCTGAATTCTGGTTTCACCATGTCGCTACCTTTAATATCCGATCGGCTTCTTGGCTTTTTGCCAAGAAAATCTCTACCACCGCTGGGTTAAAAATAATTAGTCGTTAGCCAATGATCTGGAAGAACCCACGGGGCAGAAACCTATCCAACTGAAATAAAACAAAAAAGACAATTCAATACCTGGCGTCCACCTCCACCTTCTTCTTCGGGCCTCCAGGTCCAGTCATGGCAAGATGAACATCTAAGTAAAAATGATGATAATAAAAACACGTGAATAATAACAAAATGCAATAAAACAGCGCCAAAATGGACGAAAAGTTCAAAAGCTAGCGAAATGGTGGCAAAAAGAAACGTAGAAGAGCGGCGTGGGCGAAGAGGCTTTGAATCCTTCTCTTACCTATGATGGTTCCCTTCCAACGCTTGCCGTTGAGGGAAGTTGAGGCTTTGTCGGCCTCGTGAGCCTCGGAGAACTGGACGAAGGCGTAGCCCTGAAAGTACGTGGTTAGTTTATGCACAATGTTTAGCAGGAACCAGTCCTTTAATTCAAAAACACTCAAAATACTCGCCTTGAAGAAAGTGACGGCCAGAAGTCGTCCGTACGGCTTGCACAGATCGATTAGGTCATCACGGGTCACTCCGACCCTGACGAGGTTGCCGATGAACACCCTCGCACGCACCATCACGGGGTCCTTGGAACTCGTGTCGTAACTGATGTCTTGGTTTAAAACCGACGAGCCAACCCTAAAATACGCATTTTTACATTAAAAATTGCAAAACTAACATGTTGAGCAGGGAGTTGTAGGGCATTCCGGTGCCGTCTTCGCTGAAAGTCGGTCTCTGGCCACCGTAGATGGAGGGAGCGCTGGTGGGAGGCGGGTAGCCGTAGCCGTATTCTGAAAAACGGAATAACTTCATTGATAAAGACTTTGAACATAATGTGAACTTATTCAGTATCAACTTCTTAAAAACAACTCAAAGAAATGAAACCAACCTCCCATCATGATGTTGTTGAAAGGAACGGAGATAGAGGTGTTCTGAAACAAAAATATTAACACAAACAACAATAACAAGCAAAACAATGGGGAAAGCAAGCTAGTTGCAATGCGTAAATGTCCAGAACCCACAAAAACCATCTTGGTATTTTGAACAGCAACAGAAGCTTAAAAGGGACGAAAATGGATTCCATCGCAAATGTTTCAAATTTCCCGCCTTAACATTATTTTAAAGTTCTGTTTTAGATAAACAAAAAATGGTAACAAAAAACAAAGAAAGATAAGAGAAAATGACGGCGCGGGAAAACCGATAACGCGGCGGCCGAGGATGAATACGTACCAATGCGTTTGCATGAAAATGCATACCGTAATTTTTATTTGTTGCCGCACAGTTTTGCGCTGCCCAAATGACTTTCCGTTTCAGGACCGATCACAAAACAACCCTTTCTAGATGTAAATGTATGAGTATTTTCGAATATATATTTATTTTCAATTTAAATAAATATTTGTTGTTAAATATGTTTAACTGAAGTAAAATGAAATTTTTTTTTTGCATTTTCTAATTTGAATATGTCATTGCTGTGCTTCTAGATGCTTTGAAAAATGCTTTACGCCTCCCTTTGTTCGAATTCTTGCGTTTGCTCCGTGGAGTTACGTCATCCCCCACTAGATTCATCGTCTCGGCGGTCGATCTGCTCATTCTGCGACCGCCGAAACAAGTCGTCTCTTGAAAGATGGCTGACGAAGAAGAGGAGGATATCGGCATCAAAGCCTAAGGAGTGATCGAATCGAGCAAGGTACGTGGTACTTCTCGGCAAAATAGGCTTCGCTGTCTAGGTGCATCTGGAGGACAAGACGTACGCGACGGAGGCGGAGAAGCAGCTGGAGATGAGGAAGCGATCGAAGCTTCACCTCTTTTCGTACGTCGAACTCAGGGTGAACTCTCTTTCTCTGTCTCTGTCTCTGTTCCTGGTTATCTGGAGGCAGGCAGCATCAACTATCCGTACGACTAGGCTTTGTTTTTTTTGTTGTTGTTGCAATTTTTGCCCCAAAGGGTGTTTCTGTTTGCAGGCCCGCATGCAACAGTTTCTCACTGGTTTCCGTAGAAAATTTCCTCGCGTGTGTTCTTCCTTATCCTGATGATTCGTTCAAAGTGAGCCAGCTTCAAAAGCGATTGGAGAACACCAAGGGGCACCAACCACCCAAACGGCCGAAGGCTGCCCATTCTAGAAAACCGAACCGAGAAGGTAAATGCTTTGCCAAGCGGTCACCTACCGTAACCCGGCACCCGAAAATGACCAAAGTTCAAAAGTCTCAGAAATTCATATTTGGGTCATACGGAGGTCCTATACACGCCCTTTAGAAGCCTGCTCGAGTCTGACGCCCTAAAAATACTCGACTGGTCTACTAAAATTTGTAAAATAAAATTTGTAAAATATTTGGGTCTCGAACCTCTCTTCTCTTGAAATCAGTCGTGTTATTTCGTTCTTTTTGCTAACAAGTATCTTTTGACGATTCTGCACCATTTTCCCGTCAAAATTGC
>OZ059906.1:22912005-22914505 GCA_964057215.1 Oscheius myriophilus
TCTACCAAAGTCACCCTATGTGTTGTAACTCTCAGAGGGTAAAAGATCGCGGCTGATTTTATACTCCTCGTGATTTAAACCGCCTGCCATCTCCTTGTTTTCACTGCGAGATCCGTGTTTCGTCCGCTCGAAAGCTGTTCTTTCACCCCTTGTCTCTTTGTGCACAAACAGCGCGTGCGTGAGTTTGTGAGCGTGAGAACACAAACAAATCCGCCGTCTTATATGGCTGACCCGGATTGATAAGACCTGCCTCCATTCGTTCCGCCCAACTGTTTCTCATCCACAACACAAGTGCCCCCGTTCCCTCCGAATTAGCCGTGATCATTGCCGAAACGCCCCCGGCACCGCCCGAAACGACAGAGGCTATATAAAACACAGGGAGGAGATCTCGGCCGATCTTCAGAAGACTGAGAGAAAAGGAGAGATGCTCATCTACCTGTTGCTACCGGTGGCCACGACGGCATGGTTCTACGGAAGAGATGCTCCCGATCGGTGGACTATTGGAGGGGTAAGAGAGAAAGAGAAAGAGAGAGAGAGAGAGGGAGAGAGAGAGAGAGAGAGAAAGAGAGCGCGTAAGAAAGCTTCGGAGCAGAGCAACGGTGAGATGAGAAAACCCTGTGAGACAAGAGGTAAAAAAGATGTAACAGAGATGTAGCGTAAGGAAGGCTAAGAGAATTATAGTTCGAAAAAGAGAGAGATGCGAGAGAGAGAGAGAGAGAGAAGATAGAGGTAAAAGAGAGAGAGAGAGTAAGAGAGAGGGAGAGAGCGCAACGGAAAGGCTGAAAGATTGAGGAATATGGTATTGCCGCCCAGACATGATGCCTCAGTTGGAAAAGAGGAGAGATTGGACTATGATACGAAGTTCATTATTTCTGTTTATCTGTGTCTCTCTGTGTCTCTCTTTGTCTCTTGTGAGGCATTGAGACGAAATGAGACTAACAGCGTGATTAATTTCGAAAATTGAGCTGAGGCGAATGAGGAACCTCTGAAAAGAGATATTTGTATTTCAGAGACAGGGTGAATGAAAAATTGAGAAAGAGGCCAATTTGAGATTGCACTACTCCTGAAATGAAGAGAGAACACAGCTTAGCCTCTTTCTCATTTTGCTCTTTCTCTCTCTCTCTCTCTCTCTCTCTCTCTCTCTCTCTCTCTCTTTCTCTCACGATCTGTATCTCTTTGTCTTTTTGAGACATTGAGACGATGAGAGAATGATAGAGATAGAACTTCAAAAATGAAATTGTGAGGAAAAAATTTGCGACAGAAATTTGAGAGCGTAGAGTTAAAGAGGAGAGACTCTAAAATGAGACATTTATAACTCAGAGAGAGAGAGAGAAAGAGAAAGAGAAAGAGAGAAAAAGAAAGAGAGAGAGATACGAAAAAGTTGAACAGATTCTGTGCCTCTCTGGTTTGCTCTCTGAATAGCTGGGAAATGAGACAAAAGTGAGACAAAATGAGATAGAGAGACAAGGAGAAAATAGACAAATAACCGTAGATCTTTAGGTTTTCCCCCTACCGGAGCAAATCTCCTATGGTAAAACTAATCGTTCCTTGGACACCACGAAAGTCGGATTCAACCTGGCCGACAAATTCGACTGCGATGTTCTCCGTACCAACGCCGAGAACTACCTCAACAAATGGATGTTTCCATTCCCAGTGACTCCGAAGGGATCGGCTGAGGACTTTGTCGTATCAGTCAAAGTGCGAGGAGACTGCCCAAAAACCCCTCCGGCTCACAATGCTTCTGAAGAATGTAAGAAACTGCTAAAACAATAAAATTTATCTAAATTTCAGATAAACTTCGAGTTTCGATGGCTGATGCTTCGATTCGGGCAGACACTGTTTGGGGAGCAATTAGGGCTATGGAGACGCTGAGTCAGCTGATTTTCTTCGATGAGAAGAGAGAAAGGGTAAATGTTATTTTCTTTTGCTGTCTCTTTAAAATCTGTTTCTCTGCCTCTCTGCCTCTCTGGTTTGACTCCCTGCCTATTTGCCTCTCTGGCTTGTTATTCAGCCTCTTTGCCTCCTTGGCTTATTCTCTCTGCCTCTCCGCCTCACTTGCTTGGCTCTCTGCCACTCCGGCTTGGCTCTCTGCCTCTCTGCAACCCTGGCTTGGGTTTCTGCCTCTCTGCCAGAGCCAACATAGGGAGACAAAAAGGCACAGAGACATGTTAGAGAGGCAGAGAGAGACAAAGAAAAAAACCAGAGAGGCAAAGAGAAAACAGTGCTATTTGCCTCTTTGCCTCCTTCGCTTTGTCTCTCTATGTTTGTGCCTCCCTGACTTGTCTCTCTGCCTCTTTGCTTCTCTGATTTTTCTCTTTGTCTCTCTCTGCCTCTCTAACATGTCTCTGTGCCTTTTTGTCTCCCTATTTTGGCTCTCTGTCTCTCTGGTTTGGCTTTCTGCCTCTGTGCCACTTCGCCTCTATGGCATCGCTCGCTGCTTTTCTGCCTCCCTGATTTTGTCTCTATGCCTCTCTGCCTCCGTGGCATGGTTCTCTGCCTC
>OZ059906.1:22919505-22922005 GCA_964057215.1 Oscheius myriophilus
CGTTCGGGGGGCGTCACAGTCTTGGTAGAAGATGGGGCTATCTGAAAGTTGCATTTGGGAGATGAATGTATATTTAAAAAGACAAATAGTGAGAGAGAGAGAGAGAGAGAGAGAGAGAGAGAGCGAGAGAGAGAGAGCGAGAGCCAACCTCATCATTTTCGCCGGAAACGCCCCAGGCGGAGAGGATGAGCAGGGAGACGAGTAGAACACGCAGCATCGCCCGGTCGACGGAGAGGACGAGGTGACAGTTCCATTGTGGAGATGATGGGGGCGGGGCTACAGTAATCTAAATAATCTATCTCCGATCAAACTACAAACACAAGTTGGCGCTAAATTTAACGAAAACGAGGGATTTCGGCATTTTTTTCAACGCATTTTTCACCCGTTTTAAACGGGCCTTTAAAAAATAGTTGCTTCAATGAAATAACGGTAATATTCAACCTTACGGATCTAACCGCATCAAACTACAACTAACGATTCACGGAAAACTCGAAACACTATAATATCGCTCGAAGGAGATGAAATTTTTGCCAGTCCCTAACGAGATGCTACGCATGTTTAAAATAGAGTGGTTTAATGTTCTAATTGTAAAATAAACTATAAAAAATAGTAGTTAACGTTATTTAACTGATTATGAATCCGAGTCCGTGGGGCTGACATGGTCCTGCAGCGAAATCTTAAAAACAATTGCGTGCAGCTTGCAGTGGGCTGCGTGCTGCGCGGACTGTTCGATCGATCGGATATTGGTTTACAAAAAATGTTGTTGGACCATGATTAGACAGTCCTTTAATTGAGTGCAGATTCATGGGACAGCTATATATCGCTTGGGACAGCCAAAGTGAAAAAGAGCCGTCCTTTTTTTTTTTTTAAATAAATAGAAAATAACATTAGCTTCCTTTGTATGTCTTCGTCTTTCCCCGCCATATTCCTTTTCAAAGCTACATTTCACATTTCAGAATGACCTTAGCTTTCGTCTCTAAGGACAAGAAGAGGTACGAGGTAAGTTTTCTCCTTTTATAGAGTCTCAATATGAATGAAATTTCAGATAACGGCCGAAATGGCCGCCTTGTCCGACCTGGTGGGGCACATGGCCGACAGCGGAGTCGCCAAGGAGGGCGAGATCACCGAGATCCCCATCGTGGAGTACAAGGGCAAGGTCGTCAAACTGCTGGGTAAGTATTTTGGTGTATTATTAAAGTAAATTGGACATTTTTGGATAAACAAGTGGTGAAAAACACTGCTAAAACGGATTTTGGACTGTGCAAGTGGTAATGGAACGCATAATGCCACTGAACGGGCTCCCACCACGAAGCCGTTTGGTAAATCCCTGTGTGCACCAGAATTTTAGTGTGTTGTGTTGGACACTCGGGGATTGTAGGTGTCCAAATTCTGGAAAAAGAACCATGGCTTCAAACAAACAGTGCAGGGAATAAAGGAACGTAGCAGTGCTTCAATGAACAGGCCGTATTAATGGTCTTTAACGTAAAGGCTGGCTTAAGTTTTAGTCTCGCAACGAACATATTTGTTTTCCGAACAATTTTGTTGGCTATGGAACTGTGCACGACCGTTTCCTGCTTAACGTTTGAAGGAACTCCAACTATCAAAAAACCGGTAGGTGCAGTTTGCCAATAGCCCAGAACAGTGTTATAGGTTGGTTGGTCCCGTCACGAATAGCGTTGGCAAAGTGCCAAGGCAACGAATTGCAATGAATGCGCGGTTTTCTGCAAGTCTGGTCCAAATGCTGCAAACGGGGCGGGGCTCGGAAAAATACCAGTTCTGTTTTTGAAGTGACCCGAGTTTCCAATTGGAAACGCCGTGAGAGACCCTATAAATGACGGCTTAACGGATTGTTACGGATACCTTCTCGAGGTATGCCAGGGCCGGGCTGACAAAAGTTTTCCAAATGGCCCAGCCCGATCCGTGAGAACCCCGGCTTTAAACAACACGCAGTTCGATCTTATTGATTTTTTTTTTAGTAACCAGCCGTGGATCGCTCCCACCACCTCCGCCTCCATCCCGGCGGCTCAGAAGTACCCGGTCTCCGTGTGGGAGCGGAAGTTCTTCAAATCCCTCAGCAACAACGAGTTGAGGGCGCTGACGAATCTGGCCAACTACATGCAAGTCTCGCGACTCATCGACGCGGCCACCTCCTACATAGCTGAGAAACTCTCGGTCAGTTTTTCATCCGCATTCATTTGAAAATTGGTGATTTTAGGGTAAAACGGTTGAACAGTCACGTGATTTTCTCGCCGTGAAGAACGACTTCACCCTGGCCGAACAGCTAGAACTTCAGGAGCGCTTGGCATTTGCCGACAAGAATCCCACCTACGATCTGTGAAAGAAGATTTCTACGACAGCTGCGATATATTACTTGTTTTAATTCTGTGAATACGACCCAATATACATGTACAGATTCAAAATTGTTTGGGGGAAGCGATTGTCTTGAAATATTGGGGCATCAAGTGCTGGCTGGGAGTTTAGAAGGGAAGAGGTTCTTTAA
>OZ059906.1:22927005-22937005 GCA_964057215.1 Oscheius myriophilus
ATAAGGTCCCCAAGAGAAATAAGGCAAGATTTCTATAAGAGTCGAGCTCGCTGGAAGACCTTGCGACACGATGTCATGAATCTTGCTCAAACTTTGTAAAAGCGTTTTTTAATGTTTGAAGCTTTAGCCATTTATCGGTTTTCAGTTTCGGGTTACGGTAGGTCACGGTTACTGTAGTTTCACTCAAATTGGTCCAAATGCTGCAACCATATTCAACTTCTTTTGTCTTATTGACCAAAATTTGTTTTCAGAGTTACCCGAAATAACCAATTTTTGGAAAGTTAGAAATTCGTTTTTGCCAAAAACGTCAATTTATCAGGTTGTTCGATTGTTGCGAATATAAACAGTAAAATGTGAACTTTTTCATTATTTTTTATCAAATTCTACGTAAGACAGAGAGACAGAGAGACAGAGAGACAGAGAGATAGAGAGACAGAGAGACAGAGAGACAGAGAGACAGAGAGACAGAGAGACAGCGAGACAGAGAGACAGAGAAACAGAGAGACAGAGAGACAGAGAGACAGAGAGACAGAGAAACAGAGAGACAGAGAGACAGAGAGACAGAGAGACAGAGAAACAGAGAGACAGAGAGACAGAGAGACAGAGAGACAGAGAGACAGAGAGACAGAGAGACAGAGAGACAGAGAAACAGAGAGACAGAGAGACAGAGAGACAGAGAGACAGAGAGACAGAGAGACAGAGAGACAGAGAGACAGAGAGACAGAGAGACAGAGAGACAGAGAGACAGAGGGACAGAGGGACAGAGAGACAGAGAGACAGAGAGACAGAGAGACAGAGAAACAGAGAAACAGAGAGACATAGAGACAGAGAGACAGAGAGACAGAGAGACAGAGAGACAGAGAGACAGAGAGACAGAGAGACAGAGAGACAGAGGGACAGAGAGACAGAGAGACAGAGAGACAGAGAGACAGAGAGACAGAGAGACAGAGAGACAGAGAGACAGAGGGACAGAGGGACAGAGAGACAGAGAGACAGAGAGATCGTAGCCATCTGGGGAGAATTCGTCGACAACACCAACATTGAGTCCCGTCTTTGGTATTCCTTCCACCCAAATCCTTCCGAAACCTCATTTCAGGCCCCGTGCCTCAGCTGCAGCGGAGCGTCTCTGGTCTCCAGCCGAAAAGACGAAAGTGGCCACCGACGCCTGGCCCCGCCTCCACGAAATGCGCTGTCGTCAGGTGGCCCGCGGTTTCCGAGTGCAATCGAACAATTACCCGGATTATTGTCCCTTTTGTTAACGTGTATATACTGCTCGCCCACGGACCTTTCCTAAAGTTTCGATGGCCTGCACATCTAACGCGCGAAATAGTGTGCAAGTCGCGGAGACGCAGACAAAAAGCCGCTTGTTTCCCGCTGCCGGCTAGGAAAGCTCGCTGGGCGATGAGTATAAATGTATTCATTAGAGATGTACAACTTGCGGTAATTTGGAGAAACGAGAAATCACTCTTGTCCGGAGCCTCTCGCAGCTGTTCTTTTCTTTGCATTCCTTCTCTTCAACCTTCGCTGTTTCCATCGCATCCATCGAATTCTCTGAAAGCAGGACGCTTGGCTTCTTTGATAAACCTACCAATGCGATATTTCAACATAAAACTTGAGTATTTAAATGCTGGGCTTGCTTTGAAAAAAAAAACGAAAATTTTGTTTGTTTCCGAGATTGAAGAAGATTCGAAATTGTGGCAGAATCTTGCACCGGTTGTTGAGAAGTCGCCGTTGTACTTGATTTCCAGATAGTCTTGATCGCATACCGCTTGATTACTGAATTCTGCGAGCACAACGTTAAAATAGATCCTATTGTTGGGAGGGGCCTGAAAAAGGAGAAATGAAAAGCATGGTTTACACTCACACTCACACTCACACTCACACTCACACTCACACTCACACTCACACTCACACTCACACTCACACTCACAAAATCACATACTCATCGTGATCAAATAATAACGATTCCTGACTCCATCCCCCTTTAGATATTGTGAATCATGGCTAGCCTTTAAGAGAGATTTTTTCGCACTGATCACTTTGTCCAAAAGTCTCCTACAAATCCTTCCGGGCAGAGGCACTTGGAACAGTTCTAAAATGTATGTGTATGTGTATGTGTATGTGTGAGCGTGTGTGTATGTGTGTGCATGGGTGTGTGTGTATTTGTTTACCTTATGGTTAACGTATCCCCCATTTTGACAGTTAAGTGTGTTATGGCAGATATCTAAATTGTAATGTAAAATATTTCAGAAAACTGTGACTCACCTCCGCAGTAAGCCAAGTTAATCTTCATGATATCGATGAATGATGGTCCTCGATCTTGACCAACGGTGTATTGGTAGTTTATATCTTTTGTAAGGATTCCATATATAGGCGTTTAGTGCATTACAGATCCATAGTCGTAAGGGACCTTTCCAACAAACTCTGTTTCTTCACTCTTTTTAAAATTGTGAAGCACCTCGTTTGGAATATTTTCCTCATTGATGGAAACGTAAGCATCTCGGTCAAAACGAGAATGTTCGTGATTAAGGCCGAGTGCGTGACCTGTGAGAGTATTGTTAACTGTCTAGAAACTCGTCTTACCTATTTCATGAGCAACAGTTCCCCATGAATGGCAACCTTCACCAAGCGAGACGATTTGGTACCCAAATATCCGCCTCCCAACGTTAGAGTAGCAGCCGTTTCCTTTTAAAAAGTGAATGCCATTTCCTAGGAAGAAAGATTTTTCGCGTTTGAATGAGAGGCAAGTCTGTTCTTCCCAAGTGGACAAACTTCCTGTTACCCAGGGTTCCAAATCTGAAAGGATAAAATGCTTTGAGCAAGAAAAATAGACAGAGACAGAGACAGAGACAGAGACAGAGACAGAGACAGAGACAGAGACAGAGACAGAGACAGAGACAGAGACAGAGACAGAGACAGAGACAGAGACAGAGACAGAGACAGAGACAGAGACAGAGACAGAGACAGAGACAGAGACAGAGACAGAGACAGAGACAGAGACAGAGACAGAGACAGAGACAGAGACAGAGACAGAGACAGAGACAGAGACAGAGACAGAGACAGAGACAGAGACAGAGACAGAGACAGAGACAGAGACAGAGACAGAGACAGAGACAGAGACAGAGACAGAGACAGAGACAGAGACAGAGACAGAGACAGAGACAGAGACAGAGACAGAGACAGAGACAGAGACAGAGACAGAGACAGAGACAGAGACAGAGACAGAGACAGAGACAGAGACAGAGACAGAGACAGAGACAGAGACAGAGACAGAGACAGAGACAGAGACAGAGACAGAGACAGAGACAGAGACAGAGACAGAGACAGAGACAGAGACAGAGACAGAGACAGAGACAGAGACAGAGACAGAGACAGAGACAGAGACAGAGACAGAGACAGAGACAGAGACAGAGACAGAGACAGAGACAGAGACAGAGACAGAGACAGAGACAGAGACAGAGACAGAGACAGAGACAGAGACAGAGACAGAGACAGAGACAGAGACAGAGACAGAGACAGAGACAGAGACAGAGACAGAGACAGAGACAGAGACAGAGACAGAGACAGAGACAGAGACAGAGACAGAGACAGAGACAGAGACAGAGACAGAGACAGAGACAGAGACAGAGACAGAGACAGAGACAGAGACAGAGACAGAGACAGAGACAGAGACAGAGACAGAGACAGAGACAGAGACAGAGACAGAGACAGAGACAGAGACAGAGACAGAGACAGAGACAGAGACAGAGACAGAGACAGAGACAGAGACAGAGACAGAGACAGAGACAGAGACAGAGACAGAGACAGAGACAGAGACAGAGACAGAGACAGAGACAGAGACAGAGACAGAGACAGAGACAGAGACAGAGACAGAGACAGAGACAGAGACAGAGACAGAGACAGAGACAGAGACAGAGACAGAGACAGAGACAGAGACAGAGACAGAGACAGAGACAGAGACAGAGACAGAGACAGAGACAGAGACAGAGACAGAGACAGAGACAGAGACAGAGACAGAGACAGAGACAGAGACAGAGACAGAGACAGAGACAGAGACAGAGACAGAGACAGAGACAGAGACAGAGACAGAGACAGAGACAGAGACAGAGACAGAGACAGAGACAGAGACAGAGACAGAGACAGAGACAGAGACAGAGACAGAGACAGAGACAGAGACAGAGACAGAGACAGAGACAGAGACAGAGACAGAGACAGAGACAGAGACAGAGACAGAGACAGAGACAGAGACAGAGACAGAGACAGAGACAGAGACAGAGACAGAGACAGAGACAGAGACAGAGACAGAGACAGAGACAGAGACAGAGACAGAGACAGAGACAGAGACAGAGACAGAGACAGAGACAGAGACAGAGACAGAGACAGAGACAGAGACAGAGACAGAGACAGAGACAGAGACAGAGACAGAGACAGAGACAGAGACAGAGACAGAGACAGAGACAGAGACAGAGACAGAGACAGAGACAGAGACAGAGACAGAGACAGAGACAGAGACAGAGACAGAGACAGAGACAGAGACAGAGACAGAGACAGAGACAGAGACAGAGACAGAGACAGAGACAGAGACAGAGACAGAGACAGAGACAGAGACAGAGACAGAGACAGAGACAGAGACAGAGACAGAGACAGAGACAGAGACAGAGACAGAGACAGAGACAGAGACAGAGACAGAGACAGAGACAGAGACAGAGACAGAGACAGAGACAGAGACAGAGACAGAGACAGAGACAGAGACAGAGACAGAGACAGAGACAGAGACAGAGACAGAGACAGAGACAGAGACAGAGACAGAGACAGAGACAGAGACAGAGACAGAGACAGAGACAGAGACAGAGACAGAGACAGAGACAGAGACAGAGACAGAGACAGAGACAGAGACCAGAGACAGAGACAGAGACAGAGA
This sequence comes from Oscheius myriophilus, assembly GCA_964057215.1. Classification (NCBI taxonomy): domain Eukaryota; kingdom Metazoa; phylum Nematoda; class Chromadorea; order Rhabditida; family Rhabditidae; genus Oscheius; species Oscheius myriophilus. The sequence continues at coordinate 22,931,927 of OZ059906.1, forward strand.
CAGAGACAGAGACAGAGACAGAGACAGAGACAGAGACAGAGACAGAGACAGAGACAGAGACAGAGACAGAGACAGAGACAGAGACAGAGACAGAGACAGAGACAGAGACAGAGACAGAGACAGAGACAGAGACAGAGACAGAGACAGAGACAGAGACAGAGACAGAGACAGAGACAGAGACAGAGACAGAGACAGAGACAGAGACAGAGACAGAGACAGAGACAGAGACAGAGACAGAGACAGAGACAGAGACAGAGACAGAGACAGAGACAGAGACAGAGACAGAGACAGAGACAGAGACAGAGACAGAGACAGAGACAGAGACAGAGACAGAGACAGAGACAGAGACAGAGACAGAGACAGAGACAGAGACAGAGACAGAGACAGAGACAGAGACAGAGACAGAGACAGAGACAGAGACAGAGACAGAGACAGAGACAGAGACAGAGACAGAGACAGAGACAGAGACAGAGACAGAGACAGAGACAGAGACAGAGACAGAGACAGAGACAGAGACAGAGACAGAGACAGAGACAGAGACAGAGACAGAGACAGAGACAGAGACAGAGACAGAGACAGAGACAGAGACAGAGACAGAGACAGAGACAGAGACAGAGACAGAGACAGAGACAGAGACAGAGACAGAGACAGAGACAGAGACAGAGACAGAGACAGAGACAGAGACAGAGACAGAGACAGAGACAGAGACAGAGACAGAGACAGAGACAGAGACAGAGACAGAGACAGAGACAGAGACAGAGACAGAGACAGAGACAGAGACAGAGACAGAGACAGAGACAGAGACAGAGACAGAGACAGAGACAGAGACAGAGACAGAGACAGAGACAGAGACAGAGACAGAGACAGAGACAGAGACAGAGACAGAGACAGAGACAGAGACAGAGACAGAGACAGAGACAGAGACAGAGACAGAGACAGAGACAGAGACAGAGACAGAGACAGAGACAGAGACAGAGACAGAGACAGAGACAGAGACAGAGACAGAGACAGAGACAGAGACAGAGACAGAGACAGAGACAGAGACAGAGACAGAGACAGAGACAGAGACAGAGACAGAGACAGAGACAGAGACAGAGACAGAGACAGAGACAGAGACAGAGACAGAGACAGAGACAGAGACAGAGACAGAGACAGAGACAGAGACAGAGACAGAGACAGAGACAGAGACAGAGACAGAGACAGAGACAGAGACAGAGACAGAGACAGAGACAGAGACAGAGACAGAGACAGAGACAGAGACAGAGACAGAGACAGAGACAGAGACAGAGACAGAGACAGAGACAGAGACAGAGACAGAGACAGAGACAGAGACAGAGACAGAGACAGAGACAGAGACAGAGACAGAGACAGAGACAGAGACAGAGACAGAGACAGAGACAGAGACAGAGACAGAGACAGAGACAGAGACAGAGACAGAGACAGAGACAGAGACAGAGACAGAGACAGAGACAGAGACAGAGACAGAGACAGAGACAGAGACAGAGACAGAGACAGAGACAGAGACAGAGACAGAGACAGAGACAGAGACAGAGACAGAGACAGAGACAGAGACAGAGACAGAGACAGAGACAGAGACAGAGACAGAGACAGAGACAGAGACAGAGACAGAGACAGAGACAGAGACAGAGACAGAGACAGAGACAGAGACAGAGACAGAGACAGAGACAGAGACAGAGACAGAGACAGAGACAGAGACAGAGACAGAGACAGAGACAGAGACAGAGACAGAGACAGAGACAGAGACAGAGACAGAGACAGAGACAGAGACAGAGACAGAGACAGAGACAGAGACAGAGACAGAGACAGAGACAGAGACAGAGACAGAGACAGAGACAGAGACAGAGACAGAGACAGAGACAGAGACAGAGACAGAGACAGAGACAGAGACAGAGACAGAGACAGAGACAGAGACAGAGACAGAGACAGAGACAGAGACAGAGACAGAGACAGAGACAGAGACAGAGACAGAGACAGAGACAGAGACAGAGACAGAGACAGAGACAGAGACAGAGACAGAGACAGAGACAGAGACAGAGACAGAGACAGAGACAGAGACAGAGACAGAGACGAGACAGAGACAGAGACAGAGACAGAGACAGAGACAGAGACAGAGACAGAGACAGAGACAGAGACAGAGACAGAGACAGAGACAGAGACAGAGACAGAGACAGAGACAGAGACAGAGACAGAGACAGAGACAGAGACAGAGACAGAGACAGAGACAGAGACAGAGACAGAGACAGAGACAGAGACAGAGACAGAGACAGAGACAGAGACAGAGACAGAGACAGAGACAGAGACAGAGACAGAGACGAGACAGAGACAGAGACGAGACAGAGACAGAGACAGAGACAGAGACAGAGACAGAGACAGAGACAGAGACAGAGACAGAGACGAGACAGAGACGAGACAGAGACAGAGACAGAGACAGAGACAGAGACAGAGACAGAGACAGAGACAGAGACAGAGACGAGACAGAGACAGAGACGAGACAGAGACAGAGACAGAGACAGGCTAACCTTCAGATGCAATGTAATAACGAATTGGCTCGTTTGTATCCCATTTAAGCGGTTCATGCAAAAACCTTAAAAAAGACAAAACGGTATTGAAATGATATAAATAAACAGTTGAAAATGAATGAAACAAAATAATCATTTAAAATAAACTTACCGGGTTAATTTTGTTTCAATAAGAACGGCACAAAATGCCATACATGCCATACATGCAAGGAAAGACACATCCCGCATAGCGACAGCCATACAATGACGTTTGCTTTTCCGTATTTATTGCTTCCAAATTTTTTCAGCCGCTCAGATGTATGGGAACCGGGAATAGAGCCCCGGAGAATAAAAAAAAGCGAAGGATAACTAGGTGGTTTTTGTCAAATCGCTTTCTATGCTAATCAAGGACAAAGTTAATCGTAGACGGGATTTGAGCAACGGGGTTTTCATAAATCAGAACAGTAAAATGTACTAACTAAAATGCACGAAAAATTGTTTTTTTTTTTTTGAAAACTTTTCGGCGCAACTAAACTTTCCATTCATCGTAAAACTACCGTAACACGGACATTTCCAGAAATTCATTTGTGGATCAGAAAGATCCACGGAAACTTTCCAGACAATACAATTTTCAAAAAAAAAAAAATATCCCTGGACTTCTCGAATCTGACAAGGTGTCATAAAATACAAAAAAGCAAAAAGAATATATCATAGGGGAACTGAACTAGAGACCTTATCCTTACAAGGCTATGCGCTTGCCGCTGCGCCACGTTGCCACATCTCAATATGGCCCGGCAGCGGCTTTTCTTTCGGCGTCGGGACGATAGGGGAGAAAATTCGTCCGTTCTCGAATCCCTCACAATATAAGGGATATTCACCGTAGGACAAACGAATTCTGCACACATTTCTACTGCAACTGTGGCGAATCTTCTGATTTTTAGCATTCCTAAAAACATCATTGCAATAGTTAGTTTTCTAGCGGGACGCAAAGTGCTTACGTATTTCTGCGTTTGGTTGAAAATGGTGGCAAAAATTGACCAGGCACAGCTCGCCGTGGCCGGCGGCTTAAAGGGCGGTCTTTTCGTAATCGCGCTCCATCGCAAACGCCTAAACTGTAGTAGTAGTAATTTAAAATGCTTGTTTTTATTCATTTTAACATATAATTTGTTCTTTTAATGCTGAAATAATAAGATAACCGTAAATTTCACCTAATTATGGAAAGAAACCGGTCCGGAAATGTCGAATTCGCGACAAACAGGTGGCTCATGAAACCAAAACTGGCTGCAGCAAACCTGAACGATCCAGCCGTTTTCAGCAACCATTCTTTTTATCAATGTTTAGCCCAGCAAAGTCTTATTTGGCCTGAGTTTTTTCGCGAAAATTCTTCGACTGGAAAGTAATGAAAAACACAAAAAACCGAGTTTCTTTGGCTGTAGATATTTTCGGGTCGGCAAAAAACTCAGGCCGAATGGTAGAAATGTTTTTCATCGATTTTTAAAAAGAGATCTACAAAAAACACCCCATTCTCACGTTTGCGGCGGTCGTATTTCTGAAAAAGGCTGTTTCAATGGAGCTGGGTCCCGGCACGACAACCCTGCGTTTCAGACTGGTGAAAGAAAAACGCCTTTTAAAATTCATTTTATCATGGAATTTTCCATTATTTAGTTTCACAGGACAGAATGAAGTGTATTACGCCAATATATGTAAAGTTTCAATTAAAAATGTGATTAAATAAGCTTAATCAGAAGCAGCCATCCTAACGTATGTAAACAGCGGTCATGGTTAAACATCGTGCACAACAAAGATGCCGCAAACGTGAAGTCGGCACAATATCAAATTGGCTGTTCTCTACACCAATCTGTAGAACAAAAACGCATCATTTGGCGTAAGTTTTGGCACATATAGGTTCTTGGGTAACATTGAAGAGAAACACAAAAAACCGTGTTTCTTAGGATGGAATCATTTTCGCTTCTGGAAAAAAACTCACGCCAAAAGGGATATGTATGCACTACCCATTTATGACGTCAAATCTGTACCAAAATTGCCAGTTTTCTCAGGTTTGCTGCATGTTTGTTTCGTTACTTCAATGCATTACAGCAGTTAGGTCCTGCAACGAAAAGCCACTAAAAGCCGCTTGCCGATTCGCTAAAGCGTGAGGCGGGCTGTGCAGGCCTAGAAAAATTGACAAATTCCGTAACACAGCACCATGATACCACAGAGCAAGCTGTGTTACGGAATTTCGGGGATGCCATTTTCGAGATCTCCGGAAGAATCGCCAAAGTGCGACATGTCGAAACAGTCATAATTGGGCACACGGCCTTTCCATCCTTAACGTTTGAAGGAACTCCAACGCCCGAAAAAACAGCCGTTGGCCGTTTGACAACGGACCCATTCCAAAGCTTTGGCCTTTAAAGGCCGTGCTCCCGCCACGAAAGCATTGGCAAAGTGCCAAGACTTTCGGATGCACGGTTTTTTTTTGCAAATCACCGGTTGTTTATCGGCTCCTTCCGTGGCGGGACTCTTTGCACCAATGGAGAAAATGAGGCGGGGCTTGGCAAAG
>OZ059906.1:22942005-23047005 GCA_964057215.1 Oscheius myriophilus
TAATACTGCGAATAGGGGTACTTCTCTCTTGATCCTCAACGCATTAATCAAGCTTCTAGAATGCGTTTTACCTACTTTCCAAAAACATCCGCTTTTCAAACCTCGACGTGGCACAACTTCCTTATATGAACTGGAAGACGCCTTTTTGAAAGTGCTTTCCGAATCAGTTTTTAACGCTCTTTCGTGGAGTCTATTTTCAACCGCCTCAGAATTTGCGATTTTTTTTTTTAAATTTCGTGACAGACACACCTATTCTTTCTATAAAACACAATTATTATCCTTCCACAATTATTGTCCTTCTCCTTTCTTGAATGTAAAGAAATGTATACCAAAAGGATCCTTAGCCCGCCGAAGCCGGCGTATTAAAGGGCTGCCTTGTAGAATTCGCGCTCCAACACAAAACCTTAATTTAAAATAGTTACAATTTAAAAAATTGTTTTTCATTCATTTTAACACTCATGCCTCTTATCGAATGAGTTTTTACTCGAAAATTCTTCCAAGGAGAATATCTGAAAATCACAAAAAATTGGTTTCTTCAGGTTGAGTTTTCGAGATCGCCAAAGAATCATTCCAAGAGATAGAAGCGCTCTTCATCAATTTATAACAACAGATCTTTAAAAAAAAATTTCCCAGAATTCTCAGGTTCGCTGCAGCCAGATTTCAGAAAAAACCGCGGTTCACGTGGAGCTGGGTCCCGGCACGATAACCCTGTATTTCAAATATATAAAGAAAAATAGCCTTTTAAAATTCATTTTATCATGGAGTTTTCTATTTTTCAACTTAAAAGGACAATATGGGATATTTTACGCCAATATATGTAACGTTTAAATACTAAATATAAAGAAATTCGCTTAATCAGAAGCATCTTTTTACCGTAATTAAACAGCAGTCACGGTTAAACATCGTGCACATCACTCTCGCAGCAAACCTGAAGTCCATACAGCTTCAATTTGGATGCTCTCAACGCTGAATGGTAGACAAAACATGCATCATTTGGCCTGAGTTTTGGCACATATAGTGTTTCGATTAATATTGAAGATAGATACGAAAAACCTTGTATCCCGGATGGGACTTATTTTTGCTTCTCACTAAAGGGTACGTCTATGTACTATCCATTTATGACTAAGAACATAGCCGAATATTCCAGGAATATCAGGTTTGCTGCCAGATTGTTTAATTAAAATAGACTAGGGTCCCGACACGAACAGCCTCGAAAAGCCGCTAGCCGATTCAACAAACATTCGGCGGGCTATTAAGAATGTTCAGATGTAGGTTGATCACACCTCAGAGATTACTGTAGCCTGCGGTATATAAAGCCCTCTCGAAGCCACATTTGCGCTACTATGGCCTGGATCCTACCGCATCAGCAATCAGGACACCCTCTTGGGGATAAGGGGGGTCGTTTTGAGTGCTGTTGCTGTTGTGCCTTCATGATTTTCCTTTTTATGTCTTCTGGCTGGATATTTTTTAATGGTTAGTTATTTTTCGCTGTCCGATGTTCGTTATTCCACGGGAATCAGAAACTTAGCCTTATCATTTCCCGCCTTCCACCCTTCCCCCACATCCGATCCACAAACATCGATGTTATTTTTACCGTTATATTGTTATCTTTTGTTTAAAATATTTACCTCAATTTTTGACCCCCACGGCGAGACCAGCGATACCAGCCACCCAAGTCAAGGCGGACTTGGCACTCGTCCAAGGAATCCGTACTGGTTACGGTAATTCATTTGAAAAATGATTGAAATTCAAAAATCGCGCCGTTGACAAGTCAATGTGTACGCTGGGTGTATCACTCAGCGTGTACATCTTGAATTTTCAGCGTATTGAAAGAATTACCGTAGTCAGTACGGATTTCTTGGACGAGTGCCAGGTCCGTCCTGACTTGGGCCAGAACTCACCATGCCCCGTCATTTTCTTCTTAAACCATCGTAAAATCGAGAGTTTGGGCGATGAATTCGGTGGACTTCGCTTCAAAAGATGCGACGATAGTTCTTGGTGCCAGCGCGCTGTCACGAAACTAATTTCAAATAGGTGTTCTCACATTACCATGAGCGACTTTTTACTTTTTTTTTCATTTTTAATCCTTCCTTTACCTCAATTTTTGTCTCGAAAACCTGCCATTTTCCGTTAAAATCATCACAAAAGTGAGAAATTCAGCAATTTATTTCGTGAAAATGGTTTTGAAAGATCCGCCGATAGTTTCTTTGTGTCAGCGCGCTGCCACGAAACTAATTTCAAACAAATTATTCAAAAGTTGTAATGAAAAATTCTCACATATGTGACTTCGATGACTGACTTTTTTTCAGTTCGTCAGTATGGACAAGACGATTCGCCTGGACGAGGGGTCACACGACCTCTTCGTAGCCACGCCCTACTTCAAGGGAACCGGAACCTCCACCACCGACAGTAATCCGGTTAGTAGTTTGCAAATGCATTTCTGTAAAACAAACAGTGTTATTCTGTGTTTACCTCAATTATTGACTCGAAAACCCGCCATTTTCCATTCAAATTATCACAAAAGCGAGAATTTTGGCAATGCATTTCGTGAAAATGGTTTTGAAAGATCTGCCGATAGTTTCTTTGTGTCAGCGCGCTGCCACGAAACTAATTTCAAACAAGGTATTCAAAAGTTGTAATGAAAAATTCTCACATATGTGACTTCGATGACTGACTTTTTTTCAGTTCGTCAGTATGGACAAGACGATTCGCCTGGACGAGGGGTCACACGACCTCTTCGTAGCCACGCCCTACTTCAAGGGAACCGGAACCTCCACCACCGACAGTAATCCGGTTAGTAGTTTGCAAATGCATTTCTGTAAAACAAACAGTGTTATTCTGTGTTTACCTCAATTATTGACTCGAAAACCCGCCATTTTCCATTCAAATTATCACAAAAGCGAGAATTTTGGCAATGCATTTCGTGAAAATGGTTTTGAAAGATCTGCCGATAGTTTCTTTGTGTCAGCGCGCTGCCACGAAACTAATTTCAAACAAATTATTCAAAAGTTGTAATGAAAAATTCTCACATATGTGACTTCGATAACTGACTTTTTTCAGTACGCCCGGTCCAACGAGCTGATTTTGGAGAACAAGGGAATCACCAACGAGAAATCCACGCCTGAAGTCGCCGCCGCCACTCTCCACTCCGGAGCCATCATCCACAGCAGTATGGTTAGTAATTTGCATTTTTGTAAAACAAACAGTGCCCCCGTTGCATTTGCAGCCGGGAAATTATTCAAAAACCATGTACAATTCAATTTACTTGTTAAATATTCACATCGTTGTCTAATTCTCAACTTTCAGTCCTCGACTGCACCCGTAGACCAATCACCGGACAAGAGGAGCAAACTCGTCTTTGTCTTCCTCTCCAAGGACAAGCAGAGATTCGAGGTAGATTTTCTCATGTTTTAAGTCTCACTCTTAATTAAATCTCAGGTATCAGCTGCCACGGCCTCCTGCTCGGACTATCTGGGACCGATGATTGAGGGTAGAACCGGCAAGGGCGACGGCGTCATCACGATCCCCCTCACGGACTACAAGGGGCAGATCCTCAAACTGATGGGTAAGTATTTGGGTGTTTTGTACCTTCTCGACTTTACGTTTTATGGAATTTGTGGCGGAAAAATGGATTTTGGCACTATGCCAGGGCTGCCTAAACCCAGCTAGCGATTGGCTGAAATCCATGCTACCAGCTGTATTCTTATAAATGAGCTTTTTCAGTAAAGTGGTTGGACTACTATGCCCAAGAGCAAGGTCGCACGTCTTCGGTCTCCAGCCAGCCTCTCTCTCGGTCTTACCCGAACCAGACGTGGAGCTCTTTCTTCACCGTCACATCGGTAATCCCGTCTGTGCAGCACCCAGTCTCTGCATGGGAGAGGAAGTTCTTCAACTCCCTTACCCACGACCAGATGAAGGCGCTGATGGACCTGGCCGACTACTTGAAAATTTCCGGACTCACCATTGCGGCCAGCGCCTACTTCACGGAGAAGTTCACGGTCAGTTTTTAATCTGCGTTCATTTGGAAATAGTTGATTTCAGTCCAGAACGGTTGTGCCTGTGCCGGACTTTGTCAACCAGAAGCTCGACTACACCGCGCCGCGAAGAGGAAATCTTCTGGAGCGCATGGGATACGCCGCAACCTGCCCCCCCTAAGGATCATTTCTACGACTTGTGATATATTCGTTGTAATTTCTGTGAATAGGACAATACATTCTCATTCCCAACAGTGGAAATTGTTTCGAAAAGCGGTTGTTTCGTGCCCAAATTTGTCTGGCATGTTTATTTTCTAGTCTAGATTCGTTGTTGAGTGGGAATTGGGCATTATTCCCATTCCAAAACTGTCCTTTAACAGAGATCCGCGAAATGAATGACCCTAGGCCTTGAAAATTGGTGGCCGCTAAACATCAGGTAATAATTGCAATTTTCCGACTCTGGTATATTCCGCGTATTTGTGAATTTTGTTTTGAAAATCTTGTCGATTCCCAAAATTAGTTCTGTATAAAAAACATTTAAAACTTTGAAAATGCGTTGAGTAATGACGAAATCCCGCATTTTCGCTGATTTTGGCGTTCACTTGGAGTCGTAGTTTGATCAAAGCCGTGGAACTGTCACTTCGTCCTCTCCGTCGACCGGGCAATGCTGCGTGTTCTACTCGTCTCTCTGCTCATCGTCTCCGCCTGGGGCGTTTCCGGCGAAAATGCTGATGTTTGTTTTGTTCTCCCTCTCTTTGTTTCTAATTTATCGCATTGATTAGTTTCCTAATTACACTTTTCAGGTAGCCTCATCTTCTACCAAGACTGTGCCGCCCCCCGAACGCGTTCATCTCGATAAGGTCAGTTTTAGAAGCTTTTAACCTGAATATTCTGTTATTTTAGGAAGGTCGCTGCCCCGATGGATACTTCGTGTTCCCAGCCACCGGAGGACCATCCTGTCTCCGCCGCCAACATCGACAAATTTTACACTGAGTGGGTTATATCTGATTTTTTTCCCATTGCTCACGCTATAACCTCGTAATTTTCACCTTAAAGGGACAGTCAGCCGGTTTTACAACATTGGCTCATCTAAGAGAGAAAAATTCGCTGATCAAGAAAATGTACATGACTATGGGTCGGAAATGTACCGTTTTCGATAGACCTGGCTTCAAAGTGTCCAAAAACGGCCGACCATCCGCAGATTGTGCGGATGGCCAATACGCCTTGCATGTCCGGTATTTACAAGGGATGTTAATGAGCCGAATTTCATTCAAATTGGATGAGAGAGTTGTGGAAATGAGGAGGGAGCAAGACAATTTAGCATAGTTGATTCGCATAATTTCCGACCGTATCCTATCGAAAATGAAACGAAAAGCCTCCTTACAGGTCCTTTAAGGCTGTTTTCGGCCGGATTCCAATTTGGCGACAGCTTTAAAATAATGGGCTGGCTCGTAGAGGCTTTAGCTACCGCCGCCATTAACAGTTATCCAGAAGAGCAAATTCTATTTTCGTTCTGCTTCGTTCGTTTTTTCAAAGGACATAATTATCGGGCCGGCCCGGACAAAAAACATTCGGAGAGCGGGACGACTGACAGCCGAATGATCCAGTTTTTGATTCTAGTCTCGGCGAATTTTTGAAGTGGAATGTTTTTTTTTTCTTCAGTTCGTTCCGGCAACTTTTGGCGCAGTGCGAAAATCAACTATATACTCCTCGCCCTTTTTATGGCGGCCTCCGCAAGCGATTTTTACTGCAACCGGTGCACGGTTATACGGCATAGAAAAGCGAGAGAGCGCGGGAAACCGAGAGACGTCAGAGTGGCGCGCAATTCAAACAATATTTTCTCCAAAACTTCAGGCGCTCCCATTTCGATTCATTTTGCTACAAAAAAATCCTTTTTTGAATCACGAGGATGAGCTCCACACATTTTCGCAGTAAAAAAAATAATATCAAAAAATGCAAAAAAAATGTAATTTCATTCACAACAAAAATTTTGTTTGCAGACAGTTTGAAAAAGTGTACGCCCACTCTCCTCTAAAATTATCAGTCCAATGTAATTATAATAATTCCGAAATGAAAAAAAAACGAAACAAAACGAAACGAAACGAAAAAAAAAATCGGTTTTATCGACGTGATTATCAAGAAGCCAGTGAAAATTCACTATATATTGGGTGTTCCCGACATGACGTTCCAGAATTCATCTGTGGACACTTGGACTCTAAACATCCGAATCCTGAAAGCCGTGTTGGGACCCAGTTTGTCAAAGATTTTCTCCGGGTTTTGCCACTGACGTGGAAAACCCGTGAACCTGGGTAGAAATCTAAACTTTTTAACGAATTTTATGTGGGAAAAACTGTCAAAATACCGTATTTCTAAACGTCTGCAATTAGCGAATTTGCCTGTGTAGTCGATTGCTGCAAACACATTTTACGTTCCAAACTTCGGCTGTTGATATTCCATTTTCTATTCAAAAGGGTCGGAAGTCAAAAGCTGAATAGTGGAACTGTCGTGATAAGTTTCTTGAATTCCGAAATGCTCATTTTATAATGGGTCCCGACACGACGTTCCAGAATTAGTCTATTGTTCGGCGTTCATCTGACTTCAAAAACCGAATTCTGAAACGTCGTGTTGGGACCCATTTCATCTAGTATTTTACCCGACTTCGCCGAAAGCGTCAGGCATCTCCCTTCACTTCAGCAGGGCAGATTGCTGTAGTCCTGTTCCTTAAATTGTACTTTTCGATACCAACCCCTAATTTCCCCATTTTCAGATGTTCGCGTGGCGGAATGTCTCATCCTCTCTGCAAGCCGAAAGACACCAGCCCCCCGTGACCAAGATGCGTTCCTCGTCGGATTCAATCCCTTCTAATTCTCTGTTCGAATACTCTCTGTACCATGCCCTGTGACATTAAATATCGGTCACAGCCTTTGTTCTTTATTGAGTTGTGTTGGTTCATGGTGGCAATTCAAGCAGCTTGGAAAGGCTGAGTCGACGGTGGACAAGTCTCCTATTATGGAACTGTGCTAATACCCTTAACAGTTATTCGGAGGGAGTTGTGGGCAACACGGAGAACTGGGTTTGCAGAATGAATACATTTATACACGTCAACGTTCTTCGAACTCGAAGGGACAATAATCGGGGTAATTGTTCGATTGCACTCGGAAACCGCGGGCCACCTGGCGACAGCGCATTTCGTGGAGGCGGGTTTGAGAGAGAGAGATCAGCGGCCCGGCGCCGGGACAGGCCGAGAAAATCTGAGGAACGGGCCAGCCCCCCTTTTTTTGAAAATCTATTTTTAAATGTAACTCTTTTCAAAGTCATTATTCTTAAGGTCCTTTTGTTGCAAAACATAGTTCTAATTGTGCAAAGCATACTGTGTGAAGGAGGATTCGAACTACCCTATATACATTTTGTATGTTTTTCATGGCCGAGTGGCTAAGAGGTCGGACTGGCAATCCGAAGTTGCCCCAGTTCGATCCCCCGCCGGCAAAACTTTTTTGCCATAGTTATTTTATACATTAGGTACAATAGAAACGTAATTCCTGCACATAAATCGTGAAAAACTTTTTTTTTTCTAAACTTTTGGAATTTTTGACCTCGGGCCGCGGGCCGGGCCGTGAATTTTTGGAGAGCGGGCCGGCCCGTAGCCATCCTTGGCCCAGTCCATTTCATTTTTCGGTCCCTGGAGTTCTTTTAAACGTTAAGGGCGTGGAATAACCCGGGTATTATGAAAACCCGGTTGTTCAAATGTCTCATTACGATTAGGTGCTTAGAAAGCGACTTGACATAAACCACTTAGTTATGGGGAGCTCCGTCACCACCCCTTGAAAAGAATCGCCCGAGAGGGAACATTGCGAGAGCCCATGTGTGAAGGACACCCGGGAATTACCGTACCCACGTTTTTGGTGAAAGTTTTCTATTCCTTTGGTGCGGAGTGGTGTTATTTGCGCTTCGGGGCAAGAGACATAAGCTAGTAGTTGGATTCTCCTCTACGCAGTCCCTCTATTGGTATATAGTGCCCGCCAACCTTACTTTGGCGGTTTTTGAAAATGAGTGAGAATATTCTCATGTATTCGAATTACCCATTCAATTACATCGAAATAGTACAAAACGCCTTTCCCAAAAGCTTTCTAGCGGTTTTCCACCATGCCATTACGTAATTTACGATAATTGCTTTTTGGAATTTTATTATTGACCATATTCACAGCGAGATCAGATCAACAAGGGATTTGCGGTTCATTTAACTGCCGTCCACCCAGCCCAGTCGCTCCTGGAGCTCCCTCTCCTCAGCCAGAGTGAAGTCGTTCTTCAGTCCCAGATACGTGCGTGAATCCTCCACCGTTTTCGACTGAAATCATCGTGATTTGAGGGGAAAAAAAGAAAAAGTTTACCGAAAGTTTCTCGGCGATGTAGGAGGTGGCTGTGTCGATGAGGGGCGACACTTGCAGGTAGTTGGCCAGATTCGTCAGTGACATCATCTGCTTGTTGTCCAGAGATTTGAAGAAACGCCGCTCCCACACGGCAATCGGGTACTTCTCAGGCGGCTGGTTCGACGAAGGCTCCGGCTGGGGCTTCTTCTGAGCCTCGCAGTACAGCTTCATCCAGTTTACTGAAAAATGTTATCTAGCTATGCTGTAACAAGAAAACCACTGTGTTTAAATAACACTCCCATGACTTGCGTGATCCCCAGGGCATTTCACGGCCCTGTGGTCAGCTCAGAGCAAAAAGCGGAAACACTTTTCTACAATTCTAATTTCAAATACTTTTCTAAAATTCTAAACTCTAATAATTATTCTAATTTGAAATTTTGAGCTCCCCCCTAGTCATTTTGAGCTCTCACCAAGAAGAAAAACGGCGGGGATCTCCCCACGACCTAAGCGACGGAGCTGTGCCCATTTATGGCTCCCGCTCCTGTCATTTGTTGACCCCGATGCCGTGTAGGGCATTGTTGTTGGCGTAAGGCTAGTGTGGGCCGGCCCCAATGCCAGCCCTTCCACTAAGTATGGCGATAGTCATGGTTTTATTGCGCCTTTTCCCTCGCTTAAGATGCTGGGCAGGGAGCGTTTGGGGCCTTGATACGTAAGCCCCCCCCCAATGGGCATCATACCAAACGTAAGCTTCATCTATGTTTTGTTACCATCTCAACAATACACGTGGGGACAGTCTTGCGTTAAAAAATTTGGTTGCCAATTGCCCAGAAATGAGGAAGTCAAGGAAAGAGTCTCGCAACGAAAGCAACTGACGATTTGCCAAAACCCGCGAGTGTATTGAATACGTACAGTCAGGGAACTGACATTGCCCACATCCAAAAAGGGGAAGGGTTTGGCAAAGCTCCAGTTCATGTTTAGAAGGGATCCGAACTACCAATGGGAATGACAGCGTATACGAAGAAGTGCTTTTAAAACTCACCGAATTCATTTTTACTTCCATTTTATTTTAATATTTTTTAAACATTATAGCCCCCCCCCACTACAATTACAATTTCACTAAGCGGCACTAATTCCTATCATTCAACATACTCTTATCTCTACTTTCACTTGGTTTGGGGCTAAATTGCAACAGCCCACCAACCCTACCCAAGGGGTGGGCCATAAGTTTGTAGTTCGCTCTACTGCACCCCCTCTTGGTATAATTTTGACAAGTTAACGAATATCGATTGATTTTTAAGCAAAATCGATAGATTTCGGGGTATCGATCGATGTTTTGGGCCGCCGGTACCCCCTCTTGATATAAAAAGTTTGCCATTACAAACTATGGGCCACCCCTGACCCTACCCAAAATTACCCATAATTTTTACCCTTTTACTTACCCAGCAGCTCGATGACCTTGCCCTTGAACTGGTCGATGGGAATGGGCGTGGCTTCGCCCTCCTTAGCCACCCCACTTTCCGCCATGTGGCACAGAAGATCCGACAGCACGCCCATCTCCTTCGTCACCTAAAATCTCTCTTAACTCCTTAAAAACAGAAAAAAATACTTACCACGAATGATTTCTTGTCCTTTGAGACCAAGGTGAAGGCCATTTCCGCCTAAAATCGACTTCTGAAGAGGTAGGGTGAAAAATTAAAGGTATGGAGCACCGGGTTACGGTAGAAAATACAAAAAAGTGCAAAATGGTAACAAAAACTTCATAACAAGAACAAGTAACAATGACTAGACTGGGATCAAAGTACAAACTACAAACAAGGAATTATGCTAACTGAAAAAGTAGACGGAATTGATGACGTCTTTGATATCCAGGTCTCCTGGCTTCACTTTCGGCGTGAACAAAGCCATGTAGCGCTTTTTATCGTCTTCGGGGAGGGAAGAAAGCACCGACGGGGGGAGGTACTTGCCCAGGAAGTAGTCGGACAACCTGAAAAGAGGAAAAGAGGAGTAAAATGGCGCTAAATTCACAGAAGATGGTCTGTGGAAATTATTCCTACAAAAAACTCACTGTTCGACGATGGGCTGGCTGTGGAGTTCGACGAACTGCTGCCGACAGATCTCATTCATAGTGTCCACCGTGCTGGCGTGTGTCCAAAAACAGTCGTGCACCGCGGCAAAGGTAACACCACTGAAACAGACTTTTGTTTTTAAAAATATGATGCCTAGCAAAACAACTAACAATATAGTTGCCGCCAAACGGGCATCATTCCAATTTGCGCCTTCATTCTCTGTTGATATTATGATTTTATGCTAATCTATTATCAACAGGGAATACTTGAACGAAATTGACGTGATGCCTGTTTGGCGTCAGCTATAAGTTCGAACTTTTCAAATCAAACTAATTTTTCAATGGTGCGTCTAGAGGTTTGCCGTTTTCGGGACCTATTGGTGTTTGGAGTACCTTTCGAAAATCGGGGGGTTTTAAGCAGTCTTGAGCCAAAATTGCTGGACGGGGAGCGTTTGGGGAGATGTGGATCGTCGATGCTTAAGCATAGGTGGACGTGAGGTGCTTGCGGTACCTACGTAATTCGGCGTTTGGTTGAAAACAGTAACAAGAAATTATAGGGGAGCTTACGCTGCTTCCGAGGCACCACTTGGGGGGGCTTACGCATCAAGCTCCAAAAACTCCCTGTCCAGCTATGTGCTTAAGCCCCCAAAAAGTGCGTCGGAGGCAAAAAGTAAGCCCCCTTTAATGTTTTCGTTACCACTCTCACCAACTCACGTCCACCTATGGTGCGCACCGAAAATATTTTTTTTCAAATGGATGCTAGAAACTACTTAGCTCAAACTTTTCAGATCGTACATGAATGAGATGGTCGGGTGCTAACCTAGTTGGGGGGGGGGGGGGCATCCATTAGAATATTTTATCCTCTGATTAGATTCATAATTAGAATACTTACAATTAGAACAAAGTAAATTTGATAGGTAAGCTAGCTATATAAGCTAGGTTACGTATGTGGGCAAGGTTGTTAATGTATTTAAGGTAGTTAGTGTAGTTAAGGACAGTATTTTAAGTTAGGTAGGTAAGGTGTGGGTAAGGCAGTTAAGACAGGTAGAAAATGATAAGTGCTTTGGTATTGTTGAAAATTCTAATTAGAATTATGTATGGGAAATATTACGATGGACCCCCCCCCCCCCCAACTAAGTTAGCACCTATGGTCGCGGTACCTACGTAATTTGGAGTTTGGGTGAAAATGGTAGCCAAAAAAAGGGGGTGCTTAGGTTGCCTCCGAGGCACCATTTGGGGCTTACACATCAAGCCCCCAAACAGTCCCTGCCCAGCCAAGGTCTATGGTTGGGAACATTAGGGGGCTCCATGTGTAAACCTCAAAATTATGCCCAGGAGGCAAAGTATACCGATCTTTGATTTTTTTTGTTACAATGTTTCACTAAACGCAGAATTACGTAGATACCACGAGCACCTCACGTACACCTATGTATTGAACAGCAGAACCTTGGCACCTGAAATGTATGACGTGGCCCTAATGAAGAAGCCAGGGCGTGCAGTGCCCGAAACAAGTGAAGGGGTTATGTTTCGCTGCCGAATTGAGTGGCTGCATTTGAAAGAGAAGGTACTCATTACGAGGCGCCCACACACCGGATCGATGTAAATAAACACGCACTCCAGGAGAGGGCGAAAGGCGGTCGCCAAGTGGAAATTGTGCCACTTACAACTGAGTAAAAATAAGTGAAATTTGCTGAATTTGTATTCTGGAGGGGTTACGGTAGTCCAGTTACAACCATATTTTCAATCGACTGTGATTACGGTAGCCATAACCCAATTACGGTAAACATCACGTCTTCAGGTGGGAAACTAACTTTCTCGAACACTGCAGCGAGGTGAGCATCATGTGGGTGGAATCCAACGAGTGCACAAAGTTCGGCGGGAAGGCGTCAATCTAAAAATACAATTTTATGGGTTACACGGTTCAAAACGGGCCAGCCCGGACCAACCTGTTTCGTAGTAATCGGTGCCAGAACCAGACGTCCTTTCATGATTTTGTCCCTGACGTAGGGCTGCACCACCGGCAGTCCCAACGGCGTCACCCACTCCACCGTGCGCATCAGCTCGTTGGTTCCTTTGGCACATGTTCGGAACCAGTCCTTCAACTGCCTGAAAAACATTGAATTAGTACGTAAAGATTAAAGATTAATGACATGACAGAATACAGTTAATGAGAACTTTACTGGCAGTCCAGAAGTCAGGTTGGCCCTGTTAATGAGTTAGTTACGCCCCCATTGTGACATTCGCGCAGATTAGTTAGTCACATAATTTAGTGCCTTCATGACAGCCGGCTGACACAGTCATTTAGTATCTTAATGACCGGGTGGTACTGTTAATGACGTCGGTGCTATGTGGGTTGGGGGGGCACCCCAAAATTTTTTCCGGAGGCCTTATTTTACACTAAAAACGTTCCTACATGTTTTTTAACACGGCGAATTCAGAAATACCCTTTTTAAATTATTTTGTTTATTTATTTTATTAAAAATAATGGTTACTATTCCACCTATCCTACCGAGACAAAGATGCCTCAAAATTTGTCTGCAGACGTTAAAATTTGTCTACATACGTTTTCGACTATGCTACGTTGATAAAAAAGCCGAGCAGTGACTTACTTATGTTCGACAACAACTTGGGCCCGAGCCATAGAAACCGCGGAACTGATTCCTCGACAATTCCTCCGACCACGACATTTCTTACATCGCGGCAAATTTCCTCCTGCGTTTCTAACAAGGGAGGGATGCTTGTTCGTACTGGCGGGGCCCCCACCCCGCCTTGGTTTTTTGGGGTGCCGCAAAAAGTGCAAATTGCACAGAAAACGGAAGTCGCAGAGATTCCTCCGCAAACAGCGACATTTCTTACCGCACTTTTTGCGGCACCCCAAAAAGGCGAGGCGGGGTGGGGTCCCGCCAGTACGAACACGCATCCCTTCCTTGTTAGAAACGCAGTAGAAAATTAGTGGTCAAGGTTTGATAGGTGGAATAGTACACTTTTTTAAACGAAAAACAATAATAATTTAAAAAGGGTATTTCTGAATTCGCCGTGTTAGAAAACATATGTAGGAACGTTTTTAGTGTAAAATAAGGTCTCCGGAAAAAATTCTGGGGTGCCCCACCCCAACCCACATAGCACCATGACGTCTGCTACACTCCCTACTGACACCGGATGACACAGTAGATGACATCAGATTTCGCCTTACTGCCAGCCGTATGGTAATGTCAATGTGTGCCAGATGGGTGGTACAGTTGAACACGTCAGTTATTCCCTTACTGACAGCTAGGTGGCACAGTTAGTGACGTCACTTGACATCTTGCTGACGGGAAAGTCTAATGACATCAGATGCATCTTTACAAACAGCTGGGTGACACTGCTAATGACGTCAGCTACACCCATTACTGACAGCCGAGTAGTACAGTTAATGACGCAAGTTTTATTTTTATTGACAGCTGGGTAGCACAGCTAATAGCACTTTGCTGACAGTCGAGTGTTATGACGTCACTCGACCTTTAACTAACAACCGGGTGGCACAATAAATGACGTCACACCACCTACTGACAGTCGGCAGACAGGGCATTTGCCTGTCCAGTCCCTATCGATTGAAGCTCTGACGTACAGAATGGTCTATCGTCACTCGTTCATCCGGCTGTCAGTAGGGTATAATTGATGTCATCAGTCGACAACTTCTAGACTGTAATCTCAGCCGTTACTGAGAATACCGTAATCCCTGCCAGCCGGTTGTCAAAAAACGTCAAGTGGCGTCACGTAAATATTGAAACTTACATGGAGCTGGTGAAGGCGTCGTTCAAACTGGCGAACGTTTTCAGGGCCAAGTAGGTGGCAAATTTGGCGGTCTAAACATGAAAAGTTGACTACAAACTACAAAGAAATTACGTCATCATTGTCGATTCCCAATGCCTTGAGCTGACGTTTGATCTGGAGGACGGCACCGTACATGGTCACTCCGTACACTGTGGTCATGACGGTCTGTTTTATTACCTGAAATGCGAAAAATATGAAGATTCTCTCTCTCTCTCTGAGGTAGCATACTGGCAGTTTTACAGTTAACAACATCAGTTTCATCCAAGCATGGCAACGGGCCGGCCCTGTCCGTTCCAAAAATTTTCACGGCCCGATCTGGAACGGCCCAGGCCCGATCGAAAATTTATGCTTTTTCTTTTCAATGTAAAAATAAAAAATAACCACAAAAAAATTTTCGGGCCGGCCCGGTTTTCAAATTTTCTCGACCCGGCCCCAAATTTTGCCATGCTTGGTTACATCCTCTACTGGCATACGGGTGGCACCAAGCATGGCAAAATTTGGGGCCGGCCCGAAAATTTTTTTTCTTCGTTTTCTTTGATTTTTACATTGAAAACAGGCATAAATTTTCGGTTGAGTCGGGCCGGCCCGGGCCAGGTCGGGCCGGGCCGTGAAAAATTTTGGAGCGGGCCGGCCCGTTGCCATGCTTGGGTGGCACTATTAGTGACGTCATTTGGGGGCTTAATCATTATATACCCTACTGACAGTCTGGTGACACACAAAATGACGTCATCTGGGGGTGGTAATGACGTCACTTACATCCCTTACTGGCACAGTTAATGGCGCCATTTAGAATATTATTGACAGACAGTTAGCTACATAATTTCAGGCTTAATTACAGACGGTTGGTACAGTTAGTGACGTCAGTTACATCCCCTGCCGACAGCCGGGGGCCGAATCAGTGATGTCATGCGGTGGCTTAATGACACCTCTCTCTCTCTCTCTCTCTCTCTCTCTCTCTCTCTCTCTCTCTCTCTCTCTCTCTCTCTCTACCAACCTTCCTAGGCACTGCCTGAGGCATGGCTTGTCTCAGCCTTTGTGCCAACTCCATGTCCTCTCCGCTCTCCTCATCTTGTCGTCTCTTCTGCTCCACCCTCACTGCCACAGATGAGTAGACGTCATTCGGGAGTTCACTCGGCAGTAGATTCACCTCATTTCCTCCCTGTTTGTCTCTTCCCAGGGCAGCGTAGTGCTGCAGTCCGTTGCAACTGCCGTCCTGGTGCACGGGGAGGTGACTGAAGAAGGGGATACAGTATTTTATGGGCAATTGTTCAAAAAATGTTTTTTAAAAAAGTTGCCAGGGTTGGGGTTGTAAGGATTTCTAGTCTTACTGATTTTTTTGTATTTCCCTCCGAGGGGCGCATTTATATGGGACTGGCGAGGTCACAACTCGGTTTTCTCCGCCCCCGAGTTCCATAAAACACTCGGAATGAAAATGTTGTGATGCACAACTTTGCTTAAATTATAAAGAAAAAATATAACGGTTTACATTGTCCCATTTTAATAGCCCCATTATTACACCCGTGGTGGGTTGCGAAGGTTTGGGGAGCTAGGATTGGCACAGCCTATAAATTTTGGGTGGGGGTCCTATTGACACGGATCATGTCAGTAGGACCTGCGAAGTCGATGCGCAGTTGGCGAACCAAATGAGATATAAGTTGCAGTCAACCTCGCTTCTGGAGTGTTAACGGGCCAGCCCGTAGACATACTATTGCCATACTCACCTAACAAAGTCTGCCGGATCTCCAGGAAAAGCCAGAGCATCTCTGAGTTCCATGCAGGCGGCTAGTGTCTGCCACGGCTCTTCCGACTCCAACCACCACTTCTTTCCATCCAACGGATGATCGGCCGAATCCAGCATCAGCGGTAGTTCCTCTTCGGCCACTCGCAGCCTCTCAGCCACACTCTGCCGCTTCAATTTACCCGTCAGATTGATGCAGTGCAATTTGAGCCAAGAGAGACCGGTCTCGCCCAGAGGCTTTCCTAAAACGACAGTTTTTCATAGAAATTTCAAAGAAAAGCGACAAACCTTTGGCGAACTTGAGGATGCAGCGGTTCACATCGTCTCCCATATGGTTGAGATAGGGAGAGATGGGGTAGACACGGCCGCGGAAGTCCATATTGTGGGGGAAGAAGAGGGTGTGGCCTTTGAAGTGGCGGGCGAGGACTACGCGGTACATCATCCAGTACCACAGGGAGTTCATCTCGTTTCTGCGAAAGGAGCGAGTTAATTTTCATAATATCGTTGGGATGCGGATCTCAACTGGTCAACGTACCGAGGGCATACATGAACTAGCCCCCGTGGGCCCGGTTGGTGGGGTCGCCCCTGATAAGGGGAGGGGCCACAATGTATGAAGAAGTAAATGAACGCACACCTTTATAAGATGCACTAGGGTCATACGCACGCGTATAAATAGCTTGGTTTGAAAATATTTATTTTGTAGGGTTGCCCGGGGTCGCACCCGCGTTACGGATTACCATATAGGCACCGCCCGTAACGCGGGTGCGACCCCGGGCAACCCCACAAAGTGAATATTTTCAACGAAATTTTGTATACGCGTTCATATAACCCTAACGCACCTTTTGATAGCCCACTTTGGGGGGGGGGGGGGGGTTACGGTGTTTCGGTGGTGATGATGGGGGGGGGGGGGCGCTTTCCGAGGGGGGTGAATACCTTGTTCATGTATGACCGAGGGGTATATTTTGCTCCAGCCACCTATTAGAAATACGTTTCAAAGTTGCGGCTCGCGGAAGTTAGCCAAGTATGACACAACGCTGCGTCACAAAATGCCGTGCTGGCCTGGGCTGTGAAAACTCGGGCCCGACACTCAAATTTGCCCGTTTTTGTAATGTTTCTTTTTCGAAAACGGGCCGGCCCAACTCACAAAAATAACCGGGTCCGGCCCTCAAATTAATTTACCAGCCCCGGATTTAACTACACCTAGCCCGTGAGCCCAGGAAGACCCTCCACTTAAGTTAAAACACCGTCTCTGTAGATTCGAGTGGTGGCCTCAAAGTCAGTCTGAAGAAAAAGTTGTTTGTGCTAGAACAGGCCCAACGTTAGTTCATAACATCCCGTTCCGTATAGACCATTTTTAAACTTTTAAGTCAAAATCGATTTTTTACAAGGGTTTTCAAATTTTCGTCATGATGGTCACGGAATTTTTTGGACGTCAGCATTGCAAAATATACACAAAAATATGGCGTATCTTTTTTATATATATAAAAGTGCCGTTGTGCAGCCCTTATGCCTATCAACTTTTTCCTAAGACAGTGGCCTGTTCGAGTTTAGCAGAAGCAATGTCTTAACTCGTCCCAATCACGACACTCACAACCGACTTGACCGGATGCTTGGGTACATACCTTGGGAGAGGCGGGTCATGGAGGGACCCCCCTTCACTTTCTGACGAAAAAACAGGGTTACCCCCCTCACTTTTTCGCTGAGAAACGAAATACCTCCCTCACTTCTTGTGAAGAAAAAAGGATACCCCTCAATTTTCTATGATATACTAGACTAACCCCCCTCACTTGTGAAACCCCGTTCATTTGGTTCCCAAGGTATGCTTGGGTACCATCCAAGTATTCAGTATGCTCTCAGAGTCAGAGACATACCAGGATATGAGGTGCGAGGGGTACATACGTTTTTTTAAGGGGGGGGGGGGCGTTTATTAACCCTGGACCCTTGTGGGCGCCTACGCCAGAAAACGGCTCGTCTGGGATGATCCAACCCTTTCCAGCCATGCCATGGGCCAAATCTTGCTTTTCAATGTTTGCTATAAGCAGTCATGGGCCAAAAGTTTGCGCTATATGTTGAACGCCCCCCCCCCTTTTGTAATAAATGGGGTACTTCGTGGGTGATCTACCGTAATTCGTACCAGCCGGGTGTCAATAAGGATTGTAATGACGTCATTATGACCCTTAACGCACCCTCCCTTTGTAATAAAAGTTTGAAAAAACAAGGTATAGCCCATGGCTGGCTAGAAGGGCTCGATGCGTAAGCCCCCTGGTGCTTTGGAGATAATGAAAGCCCCTCTTTAATTTTATGTTACCATTTTAAATCGAACTGCGAATTATGTAGGAACCGCAAGGACCTTGCGGTCACATATGACCGAAAATATGACCGATTTTTTCTGTGGTACTGGGTAATAATTAATGCCATGTTCTACCAAAATACAAAGCTCCTAACCTCGTCTTGATGGCTTCATTCTTCGCTTTGTAGAACTCCACCCACTTCTCCTTCGGCACTGTCTCCTTGTCCGCATTCTCACCCAAAACCTCCTAAACCTCTTTTTCAAACTATTGCAACAGAAGGCTACCTCCACAGTGGGAATCTTCACCGACGCCGCTCTCAACGGCACAGAAAGTGTGTCGAGAAGGCTGCGATGGGCCGAATCATTCGACTTGGCGAACACCTCGCTCAGCACGTTCAACATGGGTTCGTTGATAATCCACGGGGTGGAGCCCAGTTGATTCAACGCGTCGAAGATCGGACGGCCTTGGGACCTAAAAGAGGACATGATTACGGTAGTTTTAGGAGATACAGTAACCTTGGGCTCAGACGTGACGTCATTTCCTCGTTGATATCGATCATTTTGTACTCGGAGAGCTTCCGAAGAACTTGCTTACTGCGAGTGAACTCGGGACCACCCACGCCGAGATCGACCCATGGGCGGGGAGGGACCTGAAAATGAGGGTTTAAGGAGGGAAATGAGAGGTGCCTTCTCTCACGCAGAAATCACATACACTATTCAAATTATGAAAGCCGCAGTACTCCTTGATAGCCGCATTTTTACGCCAAACGCGTCGCCATGCGTTAGAAATTCGTCTTTAAAGTCTCAGAATTGGCTCGAAATCGGTCCATATACAAAATTTCACAACTTTAAAACCGATATCGTTTTTTCGACTTGGGTTATGGTAGGGTAATGTAATTTCAAAAACGAAAAAAGTGGTAGAATTAAGTAAATAGGGGGTTATTCGGAAAGTTTTTAGCATGGGTACTTTAAACATAACACACAAATGATAAAATTGCTGTGTACTTCGGCAACGGAGTCCGAAAACGGCGACAAAGTAAAAATTTACGCTTCAAATTGCAGCTTTTCGCATTTTTCTACCTTTGACATAAAAGCGTCACAAAACGCCTCCATAACAGAAGAATGCGCAAAACTTTTCTGCACATTTTGAAAAACTAAAGTCCAAAAACCTCCGTGAACATCACGACGAAAATCGATTTAAATCCGAAGTTTTCCATCGATTTGATCAGGGGGAAAAATCACGTGTAGTAGGTCAAAAATATTTTTTGCTCTAAATTTGTTCCGAGCAAGTTCAAATTACTTAAAATTTCTTTTCAATACACGTCAGAGGCATTTGCATCTTTTAATCAATCAATGCCAAAAATGAAATAATGACGGGCCGGGCCGTCGAATTTTTTGGACGGCTTGGCCCGGACGGCCAGAGTAGAAAAAATTTAAATTTTGAACAAATTGGTACAATAAATTCCTAAACTGCTTCAAATAACTTTGTTTTTTTTAATTAATATTTGTTACTAACATATAAATCAATATTAGTTTTTATTTAAAAAAAAATGTCAGCGACCGGGATCGAACCCAGGTCGTGTGGGTGACAATCTGACTGGGTCGTCCAGGGCCAGGCCGACCAAAATTTTCCAAATGGCCCGGCCCTTGAGAACCCCGTCCAGCGGTAGGTTGATAGGATGTGTTTCTGACGTTCCCAAATTGCTCCAGTTTTCTGAATTCAGGTCATAAACCTACAGTCATGGGCAGCTCTCCAGTGGGAAACAGGATATGGTTGAACTGATGTTTCTCAAAAGCGGCCATCATCTGTGTCTCCAGCTGCACCATTTTCGCCAGCTTCACCCTTCCATCTTCCGTAATCCTCGACTCCTCCTCGATCGCAATGTTCTGGACGGAGAATCCCGGAAGAAGATTTTCTAAACCCATTGAGGTACCTCAAAACCTGTGAATTAACCCACTTCTTCCGTGCTTTCCCTTGCCAGGGAAGACACAGGCGTCCACTATGACCTTGGTGAAGAACGTCGACAGCTGTTCCCGCATGTCGCCATAGCAGAAGGAGAAAGGAGCCTAAACAATTGGATTCTGAAGCTTCAAAAGGTCAAAAACCTCGTATTCTGGTGGTACTCCATTCCTGTGGCACACCTTGCTCCACCACTGCCGATGCGTGTGCGTACGGGCGACCTCGTCATTTTCGAAATAAGTCAAGTACTCGGAGAAGATCTGTTTCCAGATCTGAAAGAGAATGTAAGTGAGAGGCCTATTATCCGGCTGCTGTTAATCCAAAGTAACCTGCATTCATTACGGTACGTTGCATCAATTTGACCTTATCATACAAATTTCGAAAGAAGCGTTCGTTTTCGAGCCGCAGAAATGTCAGAAGCAAAAAGATGTCCAAGGTGGCAGCAAAATCCGCAATCGTGATTTTCGTGCCTATCTAGGGCCGCAAACTTCAGTTTTGCGCGACCCCCCACATTACATGTAACGTGTGGGGCGACTCCCTCAATTGAGAAGGCCAACTAGGCGCGACCCCCTCAATCGAAAATCACGGGTGTTTTTCTACGGGTTTGACCATACCCCGCTTTAACGCCAGGACTCCCTCCCCCGGGCCGAGCGATTTTTTCGGACGGCCCGGTCGGCCCGTTTTCATACCTTGGGAGAGGCCGGTCATGGAGAGATCCCTTCACTTTTTGACGAAAACACTGGGTTACCCCCCTCACTTTTTGGCTGAGAAACGGAATACCCCCCTCACTTTTCATGAAGACAAAAGGTTATTCCTCAATTTTCTATGAAATACTGGGCTAACCCCCCTTACTTTTGAAACCCCGTTCATTTGGTTCCCAAGGTATGCCCGTTTTAGAAAATCCAAATTTTATTTTTTAGTATAAATCGGTACAATAATTTTTTAAACTATTTTAAAAAACTACACAGTGTTTGTTACTAACATATAAGTCAATATTAGTTGTACAAAAAGAAATGTCCCCGGTCGGGATAGAACCCTGGTCGTGTGGGTGGCAATCTGACCATACCTGGACACGTAGTGCTTGCGTGACCTACGTTTTGGGGGTTGTTTTTTGTGGGGGTGCTTTGTAAAAATGAGGGTCTTTGGTTTTTGGGGACGCCCTCCCATTCGGGGGACCTTACTTTTTGAGCCCCCGTCCATACCGTACCAGGTATGAAATAACGAATGTATTCCTACTCACTGCATTAACATCAACTCCCAGTTTCGATACGAATTTCGCGTGAATCAGCCGAAGAACCGGAGCCGTGAGACTGTGCTAAATGAACTTTCCATTAACATCAAACATTCAAATTCTACCTGAAAAACGGCGACTGGGATGAGATTCTGGCCCATGGAGCAGTTGGCGGTCATGGCCTGAAGGAGGGCATCCACCAGCTCTTTTCGATCCAGCACGGCCAGGTATGATTTCACTAAACGAGCTCTATTGACACTGGGTTGCTACAGTAACCCACATGGGTACATGGCGTGTTTCTCTGCGTGCAGGGTCAGCTGTTCTTCTATTCTCCGTCTCCACTCCCAGTTGTCGATCAGCTGTTCCGCCGAGGTCTCTACGTCCTGAAAAGTCAATATAAGGAGAAAATGACGATAAAGGTTACCGGAGAGCGATTTTTCCAGAAGTTGTCGATTTTGATCCATGGAGATTCTTCGAGGGCGATTTGCTTTTCGAATTGGGACATGTAGTGCTCCTGAAATGAAAAAATGAGATAACAAAAACAGCAATTCAAACTTTGGCAATATTTAATAGTTCTTTCAGCCGTAGCGAGTGATGTAATAATGGATTTGCGTTAAATGTTTACACGTAGTAGTGTACGGTCACATTCTTCTACCACACAACATTTAACCCCGATATCTCAACTTTACGGACCACAAGATGAACGAATTCCGTAAATTATGAACAAGGTACCTGTGGCGGTCCGTTTTGCACGTGATTCGGGTACCTACGTAATTCGGTGTTTGGTTTAAAATGCTAACAAACAACTAAAGGGGGCTTACGTTGACCGCGGGGCACCATATGGGGGACTTACGTATCCGGCCCCCAAACGCCGCCCGCCCAGCTATGGCGGCATCCGTCGCCTTTGAACTGGGAATTGGGGGGGGGATGGGTTCGCGCAAAACGGCCCCCAGAGGTAGCTTGTTCACGTAAACATATATGGGCATAGTTCCGTCACTTAGCTAGTGGCGAGAATCCCTGTTTGATCAAAATGGGCCTAGCGATACCCCCCTTGTATATAAAATTCTTCTAGGCGAGACCCCCACGCCGTCAAAGTTGGAATGGCGCCCATGAATGGCGGCAAATCACCAGTATACGAGACAACGTAGGTTCCACATACTTACACAAATCGAAAAGTTGTGTTGTGGTTATTTATGTACTCTTACGCAGTGTGGGACTACCGTAATTTGGCATTGGTGCACTCTCTGCTTACATCAAGTATGGCCGCCAGCGCTTTTCGTGGCGGGATTGTTTCCTGGCATTTGTCAAAATTTAGCACACGAAAGGCAGTGCCAATCACTGCCAGTCGATAATTTGCCACGTAATAGTGGTAAATTTGGTCAAAAACCTACCTTGGTGGCACCCTCGATGGCAAACGGATTGCCCGCGTAGTCCTCGGAATCACAGGGTGTCTGCAGTGGTTTCGCCAATTCCAGGTTCTAAAACAATACATTTGTTTCATTTTTCAACTACAAACTAACCGGATCATATCCCAAGGAGTCGATTTCCTTGGGCACCAGCTTCACCCCCACAGCGTCGGCCACCCTCCTCAAATTCGCGTGGTCCGTTTCATTCAGAATCAGGCTCGAACCGGCGAAGGAAATGTGACCCATCTGGAAAAAAGTGGGTAAATGTGAGTAAAAAAGGCGGCGGACCGCCCGTTCCCCAAATTTCTCCATGGAAAAATGACACTCAAAGCACCCGGGTTCGATCCCCGCCGGTGCTCATCATTTTTTGTGACTTCCTCCGGGCCAGCCCGCTTTAAGGCCTCAACTTACAGTATCCGAAATCCTATCCTCCATTTCCTCAATGGTTTGTCGGATTTCGGCCGAGTGCTCGTCCTTTTTCCTCTGATGTGACCATCTAAAACCGTAATTTTTATGAAAAACCACTGAAAATCCCACTTGTTAAAGGTTTCGTAGAGCAAAAGTGTGGAAATTCGCGTGTCTGGACCGATAAATCGCAATTTCTTCAGAAGATTGCCTTAAAAATCGATAAATTTCGATTGAAATGGATATATACCGTATGCGTAGCAGATCGAAGTAGCAGTTCTGTCGTTGGGATCGGCTTTTGCGCTGAGATAGCCCTCCATATTGCGATTGACGAGGATTTGGCACACGGAGAGGAACTGAAAAAGACAGTTACAGTAAGACAAATACAGTATACTGAGGCTACAGTAACCCTTACAAAGTAGTCATGGTTACTGTAGAAATAGCCCAAACAGAGAATTACATAGTTAAGAAAAAGAATGCGGAATACCGTAAACCATAATTGCGATTACAGTAAACAGCTAACAACAAGAAAAGCCTACCGTAACCCAAAAGGCCACAGTAATCCAAAATGTGATGTAATGGGCAAACGGATTACAGTAACCCAACGAGTTACAGTAAACCAACTTGCCTACTGTACACAAAAGTAAGTTACAGTAAACTCCAAAGCTACAAAAAACAGAAAGAAATTACCGTACCTCGTCAATTTTATACGGTATTTTCGATTTCTTGTTTCTGCCCAAAGAGAGGAGGAAACTGTGCATGTAGGAGATGATCGACAGGGCGTCGTCGTCGACAGCGTAGCTGAAAATTGCGTTTTAGTCTTCCCCTCCTCTCTCTCTCTCTCTCTCTCTCTCTCTCTCTCTCTTTGTCTGTCTCTCAGTCTCTCTCTCTCTCTCTCTCTCTAATAATCCAACTTACCGTATCAGCTGAGCACTAGACTGACGGATATTGCTGAGCTTGCCACCGGCGGCTTTTACCTCTTTCAACTCGCCCTGAAAGAAAACTTGGATAAGAAATGGGAGAGTTCGACATAGAATGGAAACCAACCTGTAGCTCGTCTAGAATCGCCAGTTTCCATGGCTCGTCGGCGCGAGATTTCGTCTGTCGTGGTCGTTTAACAGTCGCCGCAGGCACTAAATTAGTTATATTTTTAGTTTTCAAGGTTTCTTCGACATGAACAAAGTGCATAAGACAGAACAAACGCCACCAATTTGGCCTGATTCACGTACTTATTATCAAAATTAGCTTAGTGAATATTGAAAACCAAAGCTTCGTTGAAGCAGGGCTGGCAAAGGGCCGGGCCGGTCCGCTCGGTGAAAAGTTGGGCCCGGCCCTATGTTAAACGATAGGGCCGGGCCTCTCCTTAAAAATCCGGGCCAGCCTGGCCCTCAAATTTACCAGCTCTGCGTTAAAGGAGAAAGTCCTTTGCAAATGTAGGAAGCCCGATGGAGGTGGGGCCGATTTGAAGACCTATTTTATTTATAAACATAGAGAATGATACGCCACGAAATTTGGGCAAGTGTTACGGTGATTCTAGAGCATCATTTCCCGGACCAAAACATGAAAACCGTAACGGTTTTGCACGGCGGGGAGTCAAAAATGCTCCAAACCTAAAAGACAGACACCGGTTAAAAGGCAGGATAATAGACCTTTCATTAGAGAAACCTAAACGCGTTTCGGGCACGTAACTCGTGCCAAAATTTGCCCGTAAAAATAGACCTTTAACCGAGAGCCTATTTACGACGTTTAGCCACCTTGGGGAATATTTCAGAAGTCACCTTTCTTCACAGCCACACTTTGCGAGGAGACCGAAGCCGTCTGACCACTGTATCGTGCCCAAAGCTCCGGAAGCCTTCTACGAGCCACCGCCAACTGCAGTGCCCGACGGGCTAACATCGCCTAACTCTACAACTTTTCTAAACGCCTCTTACTTTTATTAAATGTACATCTCGGATAGGGAAACCCTATGTTCCAAAACAAAAAACACAACGGTATGATAAAAGTTTACTTATAGCAATCGTAAAAGAAAGAGTGGAAATATTACAATCGGGGGAAGAAATACGGCTATAAAAAAAGAATTGCCCCAGGCGAGACGAGCATCTTCATCGCGACTGGGAATTGGCCTTGCTGGGGGAGAGAGATCACGGTGTGTACCTGAAAAAAGGAAAGTTGGAAAAGTTTTTATTCTTCAGTGGCCCCGATCGGGATCGAACCCTGGTCACTTAAATGAGACAAATAAGCCACTGAGCATCCAGCCCATTTCAAAGACTATGGGTCCCGCAGCGAACACGATCAGATTGAAAACTTGAAATCACGGAAAATCGCTCGATTCTGTTTTTAAAAAGTGATCTTTTGTGTAAAAAAATTAATGTATTCCTCGAGTTTTCCACTTTTCTGACACTTTGAAAAGCGGGATTTTCGAGGAAATGAATTTATTTCGATCCCAATTTGGAGGTTTTTGCGAAACTTTAAAGCAAATAACCGGGTTAGAAGAGCGAATGGCATCAATATGCGATTTATCGTCATTTCGTGTCGCCTTTCAGGGTGTTTTAGACCTTTAAACTCGGAGTTAAGTCCTTTAAAAACGAAGATTTAAGTGAAAACACTTACCAGAAACAATACAGATGGCTGTCTCGTCGAATCCATCCCTCAGTCTCGCTGGAGACCTCATCTAGCCAAATCGAAAGCTTCAAAAGCCTGGACAGGAGCTGCTGTCATCAGAAGCGTCGAAAGAAGCTCATCAGGGTGGGGTTTAACCCCCTTTATCCTAAAAATCAGCTATTTATGACAGAAATGGGATAAAACATGGCGAAAATCAATGAACTCCCCGGAAACACTCCAGGAATTCCATTGACTTTCGAGTTGATCAGACGAATTTGTGATCATTTGTCGGAGCCACGTTGGTGAAAGGCCATTTTATAACTAATCCCATAATTTTTTGTAGTTTGTAGACCGATGTCATAACGAAAAAGGCGAACTTTTAACCATTTTCGCAGTACATTCGGCCGATTTTACTGATTTTGGGATGGGTTTGAAGCCATTTTGACAAATCTCTCGCCTCAAAATGGCTGTATGGCCTCTCACCCGGAACTCCAACTCAGACCTTTTACTATGGGCATCATTTCCACTCATTTTCAATGTAAAAAGAAAGAGAAACTACTAAAAAGTTAGAAAAAACGCACCGTTCCACATAAAATCTTCCGATCTCCTCCAATCGATTGAAGGGTGTCGCACACGTCCACGAGGCTGTCGAATTCCTCCTGAAATGAAAGAATTTAACACGCTTTTAAAAAAAATGAATCTAAATTCAAAGTCAATCCGCAGCGAACATGATCAGATTGAAAACTTGAAATCACGGAAAATCGCTCGATTCTAGTTTTTTAAAGTGATCTTTTGTGGAAAAAAACATGTATTCCTCGAGTTTTCCACTATTCTGACACTTTGAAGAGCGGAGTTTCCGAGGAAATCTATCAATTTCGATCACAATTTGAAGGTTTTTTGCAAAACTTTTGAGCAAATAACCAGTTTAGAAGAGCGAATGGCATCAATATGCGATTTATCGTCATTTCGTGTCGCTTTTTGATGCCTATTTAGACCTTTAAACTCGGGTTTTAAGCCTTCCAAATGAAGTTTTAAAAAATACTCACTAGAACAAGGCAGCTGGCTGTCTCATCGAATCCACCACTCAGCCTCGCTCAGCTCCGGGCAATCGAAGGCTTCAGAAGCCAGGACAGACCCTGGTGTCATCAGAAGCGTCGAAAGAAGCTCATCAGGGCGGGGTTTGACCCCATAATCCTGCAAATCAGCTATTTATGACAGGAAATGTGATAGAAAAATCAATGGATTCCCCGGAAACCTTCGAAAGATTTCCAGGAACTCCATTGACTTTCGAGTTGATCAGACGAATTTGTGATCATTTGTCAGAGCCGCGTTGGTGAGAGGCCATTTAATAACAAATCCTATATTTTTTTGCAGTTTGTAGACCGATGTCATAACGAAAATGGGAGACTTTTAACCACTTTCGCAGTAATTTCGGTCAATTTTACTGATTTTGGGATAGTTTTAAAGCCATTTTGAAGGGCCTTTCGCCTCAAAAATGGCTGTATGGCCTCTCACCCGGAACTCCGACTCAGACCTTTTACTATGGGCATCATTTCCACTCTTGTTCAATGTAAAGTTTACAAAAATGTAGGAAAAACGTACATTTCCCAGGATCCTCCCCTCGGAATTCTTCAGAAGAGCGTCGAGGCCGCATCAGCGGCATTTCCATAGCCTGTCGCCGGCGCTGCAGACTAAAATAGAAATTTTAATATGAAAAAGACTGTTAAATCATGAAAAAGCTAGATTTTCTGTGATCAGATTGAAAACTTGCAATCATTATGTGCTCGATTCTCGGTTTTTCAATGCACCCACGACAAATAAATAAAAATGTATCCCTTCATGTAACTTGTATAAATTCTAACATTCTGAATTTATACCCCAAAAAGGGATGTAATTTAGTCGTGGTAACGAAAATGAGGTTGTCGGAAGCTTTGACAGCCTCAGGGAGAAGAGCAATTTGCGTCATTTTTAAACGTGATCGTCATTTCACAGAGAAAATCAGAGATTTTACGCCAAAATTGAATAAAAACTAACCGTTTCTGCATTTTCCCGGTGATTTAGGCGACCTCCACCGCATGTAGACACCCTCTCAGACCTTTAAGAAACATTTAAAAAAAGAGGACTGCTGTGGCGGGTAAACGTTCCAAATTACGATCAAAGATATTCCAGGGGTAGAAATTTCATTAAATACATTTTATTTCATTTTTCAAAAAGCAATAGAACACCGAAAAACCAGGGGAAAATGAAAATTTTAAGCAAGAATTTGAAAGAATATAAAAATACGTGATTGCGTATTAGAATTAACGCATTTTCAGATGGTCTACGGGGTACGGTAGCAAACATAAAATTAGCGAAATATTTAGAAAAATTTGTTGTATAAAAAAAGGAAATGAAAATGTGTAATCTGGAGAATATGATTATGAAATTCAAATAGCGCGGGTTAAATAGGGTCAAATAAAAGCACCTACGCATATGCGCAGAAAAAAAGCCAAGTTGGGCGCGCCGCGACCGAAAGCGATAACGCTTTTTTTTCAAAATTAGAAAACTAGCCGTATAATAATAGGGTAGTTTGAAAACAATTTGAATTTTGAAAAAAAACCAAAGTGAAGATCTAATACTTTTCAAATTAAGCCCCACACTATTCAAACAAGCCCCCCCCCACTAATTGAGTTAGACCCCACATTGCTGAGTATAAGATTTTATGCATTCTATAAGTCATATAGTTTCGAATGTTGGGAAATTCTTTTCAATACATTCACGGCGGTGGGTTAATAAGGTGAAGAAGTTACTAGTTAAGCCCCCAATTCCCATTACGGAAAGAGGCCTATCCTGTTACCCCCCCCCCAAAGTATGCTTTTCAGTTACGAATTAGCTGTGGGGGAGGGTTTGCTTAACTAAATTAGCTTTAGGGGGGGGGGGGGGGTTAACAGAATGAGCTTGGGGGGGGGCTTAGCTGAATTTCTCCCCGATGAGCGAAAAAGAATTTTATTGGCGGGGAAAGAAGAAACCTTGAGCTTGTGGCACACCATGGTAAGCAGTAATGTACAAAAGCAGAATTTAAACTGCAACAATTATTCAAAAAAAATCAAAATAAATATATTATTATTCAACTGGGAGCGGAGAATATACAATTCTTGCCATAATACAACATGTTTCCAGTGAAACCGTAGGATATCGGTCTAAAAGGCAAGGGAACCAGTAGATAAGACGACGAGGGACGTAAACTAAAACAAAAACGAACAAGTAAACTGATGTGGCAGGCGAGGGGACTGATTCGTGATGGAGGGGGGCTAGAATCCGCCCATTTCCACGTCGCCGTTGAAGAAGTCGTGTGGAGGAGCCGAACGGGCAGTGCTTCTTCTGAAATTGGATACGGTAATTGGCGTTTGGAAATCGCTCTCTCTCTCTCTCTCCATGGCTGGAGGAGTCGATACATAAGTCCCCCAAATGACACCAATTCAGACACTCATTCAAGAAAAAAGAATTCGTATTTGTACACACCTGGCGCGGTTTTTGAATTCTCGATGTTTTTTTAAGGATTACCGTGGACTAGTTCCATCGAATTTTCTTGGACAAGTGCCAGGTCCATGCTGACATCCGGTGGTTCAAAGTCCCCAAATGGTATCTTGGACTGAACTTAGGCCCCAGATAATTTTTGCTTCAATATTAAGAATTTCAAAACAGGAATGGGTTGAAAGGTTGCGCTTATCCAGGGCGCAACCCCTTGTAATAAATTTCGATTTTCGTGGATAGCCCACTGCATTTCGTGCCAACAGGGTGTCAATATGTCCCAAAATGACGTCATTGTCACCATTGACGATGCGTCTATTTGGAATAAAACTTTGAAAAGCCAAGGTATGGCCCATGGCTGTTTCCAAATTGCAAGTGTTTAAAGTTTTAATTGTGGCCCATGCAGTTCTTCAATAGCTGCAATTAGCATACCGAGCCGTGCCAAACCGCTTCTAGAACCTTCCGTCACGTGCCCGAACGCTCCGTGAACGTTCGTCCGTTACCCCCGTTCCGTTACGTGATTTCTTCCTATAAATACCCCTCCCCCACTTCATTTCCTCATTCTCTCTCGTCTACGATGGCCGACAAGTCTTGCTACATGGGTGCCGGCGGCTACGGCAGCGGCTACATGGGCCAGAACGCCTCCAGCTCCGGCTACGCTCGCGAGGACTACGCCTCCAGCGGCAACGGAAGCAGCAACAACGGATCCTCCAGTGGGGGACAGTCCGGCGGATCCTCGAACCCTCCCGGAGTGTTCAAGCCCCGCACCGACCAGTCCTGCTACCTCGGACCCAACTAGATTCATAAAGAGGTTTAGACACATAAATGTCTCTACTTGTGTTCTTGTTTCTTGATTGTTGTTGTTTTCTGGATGTTCGACCCCATGACCCACGAAGTGCCTCGAGTGCTTTGTTTCTGCCACTACCTACTGCCACAGTAGGTCAGAACTTTGGGTTTAGTGGATAACTCTAACGAACTCTTGCGGCTTGTACTTTCTAATTTCTGTAATTCCCATCTAAAAGCCGTCCAGAGAACGTTCTCAACGTGCCCACGGGGCTGCTCTGCAGTGCCTTCAGGCATGTGAGGATCGTCAAAAGCACTCACCAGCTTCAAAAGCATCAACCATCGGTTCAAAAGCCGGTCAAAGACACCTGTGGTTGGAAGTAAAGAAGCGAGTGATCTACACATTGAACGTTGTAATTGTCAGGAAGATCCTCAATTACCAGTCAGAGTTTAAGACGCCCTGAGGGAATCTTCAAAGCGAGTTCACTACCCCTGTTTCTGGTTCAGACACATAAGTGTCTACTCGTCTTCTTGGTAAAGTGATCTCAAACGTTAGATTTCTCTGTCCCTGCTGGCGGGGTTCTCACGGGCCGGGCCAGTTGGAAAATTTTGGTCGGCCCGTTTTCCTTGGACCACCCAGTCCGATTGCCACCCACGCGACCAGGGTTCGGTCCCGGTCGTGTGGGTGACTTAAATGTTAATAACAAACATTATTAATTAATCTAAAATAGTTTAAAAAATTATTGTACCAATTTATACAAAAATTAAAATTTAATTTTTCATACCCGGGCCGACCGCGCCGGCAAAATTCTCACCTGCTGCCCTTGATGCCGAGGAGTGCAGGGGTACTGAGTGGGTCCTGGGCGATCGGCGACAGCTTGCTGCTGCCTTTCCTAAGATTCACTGGTTAAAGTGCCAACTCCAGCCAACTAACCCGAAGATGGCCGGTACGTGTTTGCGGTCGCTGCTCCTGTTGCGCTTGTCGGCAGGCTAAAAATAACGATTTAAACGAAAATCTTCAAGCACTCACACTGGGGCCTTGAATCGGTGTGCTTGTGACAAAATCCTGGAACGACATTTCCATAGCCGAGCTGAATCCAGAATCTGAAAGGTTTGAAATCCCGTTTGCCAAAATAAACGAACCGGAACTTCCCCTGGACGGGCCTCTGGCCTGGGCCAATTCCTTCTCCTTCTGTTCCAGCCGGGAATTCAGCTTCTCCACCTGCTGTTTGCATCTCTCCACCTCCAGGATCAGCTCCTTCCTCTCATCCAGCGCTTTCCTGAAATCACAAGTTGAAAACACCGATAAATGTGCGTTTAATTTGCGCCCTTTGTTTAACGAGCACGCTTCAATGTTCAAAAAAGCAAGTAGTGCGCGTTGTATTTTCCCGATTTTGATGTAGAACATTTCCCATAAAGCCGATTGGCATAACCAAATTCTGCGTAATTGAGAATCGCTTTTTAAAAAATTTCAATTGCATTTGTAAAGCAGTAAAAATGTAATTGACAGCTATTTATGTCGCTTCTTAATGTTTTGGTGCTGGTTTATTTGAATTCACCAATCCCGGACAGTCCATTAAACTTCATGATCGTTCATCGGCGGCGTGTGACCACGGTTCGAAAGCAGAACAATTTAGGTTTAGGCCTGTAACGCCAGTTGTCCTCGAGGTATGAGTTACAAAAGTAACGCCAGAACAAATCCAGGATATAATCGGTCCCGACCATACATAGGCACTTTTCCGGCGATTGGATCGTGGCATACCACGGGAGTGTATAGTATCAGCTTTTCCCAGTTTAAGGGGGGAGAGGCCCTAAAAACGCAAACGTTAAGAATGGTTAGGCACTATTTTTGTAACATTCCGCTCGGAAGACCAAAAGTTAAGGGGGACTACCCCCAAAAGTTAGGGGTGGGTCCATCAACTGCCAGGGTCTCCCGAGGTATGGGTCGTTACGAGACCCCCGCCCTTTAAAAATTGTCTATGGGGGAACCATACATGGGCACGTCTTGGTTACGTTGCTCGTGACGAGACCTCCGCCTTTTAAAAATGTTCTGTGGAAGAGCCTAGCGATACATCCTCGTATATAAAAATTTTCCTTGTCGAGGCCTCCCGCGCCGTCAAGGTCGTGCTGACGCCCATGTATTTAAAATTCTTCTTGGCAAGGCCCCCCAGCCGTTAAAGTCGGGCTGACCTCCATGTATGGTCCCGGCACGACGTTCCATTATACGGCTGTTGACAAATAACTTCTGAAACTTAGTGTCGGGACCCATTATGCCCACAAATCTCCATTTTTTGCCAATAAAGTCATCTGCTGACGAGTAGGGTTCGTCACAATCCATTTTTTTTTCTCGGTATTTTCACCCAAAATTGTCCTTCAATAGATTTCTCCAGCCGCATGGCTCCAATAATAAGTAGATCATGTGGTCAGCCTTGATGTTACCCACTTTTCGCTCTCTTGGCGCTTCCTCATCTCGGCTTGGACGTTCTCCGCGTACTTCTGCATTTGTGTACTCTAAAAACCGATAGCTTCAAGGCGAAACAATAATAAAAACCTTCTCATTGGTGTATTTCATAAGCCGTGTGCGGTTGTTCGCCTGGAACTCGAGGACTTTCTTCAGCTGGGCCATGAACTGGGCGGCCACGTCGTGCGGGTTGCGAAAGAACTGCTGAAACCATTTAATTAAAAAATACATTAAGAAAAACTTTTTTTAAAAAAATAGAAGCTCACCTGGATCTCCGGCTTGAGGTTGCGGTTGATTTCCAGAAATCCGCAAGCCTTGGTGCAAACGGGGCAGGCTTTGGCCGGTTTATTGTCTGAAACGAACAATTTATTTTAAAAAAGTATTTTTAGGCATTTAATCAATACTATAAAAAAAACAATTATTATATTTTTGATTAAATTCAAAAAACCCTAACCTGGCTGGGTGATGCATTTGCGGCAGAGAATGTGACCGCACGAGGAGAAATAGAAGGGGACGCCGTTGCAGATGGCCGGGGTTCTGTAGCACTTGTTACAGTGCACCCAGTCCGACGAACCGGACATTCTGAAGAAGAATGAGTTACTTTACTGTTCGATAGAGACTAGGAAACGAGAGACAAATAAACAGGCAAAAAACAAAACAATTAAAAACGCTGAGGAGCAACTTATGGGACCGTAAATGACAGCGCATGGACTTTCCAAATGTGAACTCAGATCACTTTAAAAACAGATTTGGAAATTTGCCAAGCCCCGCCTTTTTTTCTGCATGTGTAGAAAGAGTCCCGCCACGAAATGAGCTGATAAAAAGGTGCAATCGATGGTCTTGACACTTTGCCAATGCTTTCGTGGCGGGAGCACGGTTTTTGGAATGGGCCCGTTGGCAAACGGCCGTTTTTTTCGGGCGTCGGAGTTCCTTCAAACGTTAAAGGACCCGCTCTGCGTGACCGTATACGCACAAACACCGGGTTTGTACTCAAAAATACTCACAATCCCTGATGGTACGCACCATACACCTATCTATACGCATTATATACGGGTTTCGCTGCGTCGTACGCAAGAATGCGGAAGATACGCACAAATACGCCTTAAAATTAGTCGTATTTGTGCGTATACACTAGATACGCCCAAATACGGATGTTTACGCACAAATATTTCTGTATGCGGATGCGTATACATGAGTACAAAAGGTCCCGGGAAGAATTTCAGCGAGGACTCTGTGCTCACTTGCTCAGGTTTTTATTAAATTTCATTTTATTTTTTAAGTTTTTATTTTAATGTTAATGTGTAACTATTGTTGAGTTTTATTGTATTTTGTATGTTTTAAGTTTATATTTTCAGTGAACTATTTGAACAGCAACGACGCCCCTCGAGCCAGCTGTGACCTACTGCGTACTGGATGGATTTTACGGAGAGTTCTTTATGTCTGTATTGTTTATTTTATCCACTTGTAGTTAATTCATGTTTTAATTGAGGTTCGCCGTACGAATATGGTCGATCGGTCAAGCTGCAGAAGAAAGCCACGATGTCATCGCCGCGTCATCAGTCCAAGCTGTCGTCTCGTATTTTTTAATAACTTTAATGTCTTTTGTATATGCATTTTTATATTATGTTAGTGTGGATAATTTGTATATTTGGTTTATGTATATAATGTGTATTTTGTTCATGTGGTAAATGAATATTTGAATTATTAGATTTCGGTCCAGGGATATTCAAAAGTGGGTGGTAAAGGTGCTCCAAGGGTAGGGTAATGACCTAATGCGAATCGTGATTGTGCGTATCTGTGCGTAAGCTCTCGTTCTGACGCG
The DNA here is from genome assembly GCA_964057215.1 of Oscheius myriophilus. Lineage (NCBI taxonomy): Eukaryota > Metazoa > Nematoda > Chromadorea > Rhabditida > Rhabditidae > Oscheius > Oscheius myriophilus. Next base: position 22,976,432 of record OZ059906.1, read on the forward strand.
TACAATGTACTCAAGGATACGCGCCATACGCGGGTAAATGCGCATAAATGTACGCATCAGAACGGTCTATGTACGCATCTGAAAGGGCATTCCCGATGCGTACAAACCCGGTGTTTGTGCGTATACGGTCACGCAGAGCGTAAGGTGCCTTTTTTGGTTAGAAATGGAATGTATGCTAAACGAGCCATTCCAATTGAAATAATTTTTCCGAACACCGCTCCACACAACGGCCGTGCGCAAAATGCTTGCCAAATCTTCATTAGCATGCGAATATGAAAAGGCCCCTGACGATCCCTTTAAGGATGGAAAGGCCGTGAACGAGAGAAAAATAAACAGACAAAAATAAAACAATTAAAAACGCCGAGGAGCAACTTATGGAACCGTAAATGACAGCGTCCGTGTTAGAATTCCATACCAGAATTCAGCTGTTGACACTAAAAAGGCACACTCCTTAAAATCCCACCTTCGTCATGGTACTTTGCCAATTACGTCTCGACTGCCGCAAGTTAGTGCGCGGGACTCACCGTGAGTCAGCCGCGCCCCGATCCCGCAATTTTGGGATGGCTTTGATACGAAAAGTTCCAGAATTTGTCTGTCGTATAGACTGTGATGTCAATGAATATTCGTGTCTGAACAAATGAAAAGACACTAACTTGTAGAACTGGTAATGCGCACATAAAGAAATTTATTCACATATGTGTATGTACATTTTGGCAAAGAGTCTCGCAACGAAAAGCGCTGGTGACTTGTAGAAAACCGGGTATCCATTGTAATTCATTTCCATAAGGCACTTTATTCACATTTTGCGAGCAAGCTAATGCTTGTTTGGCGACAGCTATAACACTGTGTTCTGGGCTGTTGGCAAAGTGCCCATGCGAGTTTGGCAGCGGAGTTCCTTCAAACGTTAAGCAAAGAAAGGCCGTGAGATCAGAGCTACACATAGTTTTCCAAAGCCTTCTGACATAGCCAACCACTCGAAGACAAATAAGCACTCGATGGAAACGAGAAAACCAAAAAATGACAAAAACAAAAGCGATCGGAATTTTTAATGTGCATGAGCCATGTATATCAACCATAAATTGAAGAAATAGAGAATATCGCATATGATAGTAGTGCCATAGTTAGATTAATTAGTACAGAAGAGGCAGCGAGGCTGTTCGAAAGCGGGGATGTGAAGGCGACTGGGAAAGGAACAGGAGAGGCTTGTCAGAACTTGCAGAAGTTGCCGAAATTCACCTGAAAAAAAGAAGATTAAAAAAGATACTTAAAAAATATTTGAAGGGGATCACACAACAAGCTGTGGGCTTTTGAAAAGTGAATGTCAACAACTGAACTCTGGAACTTCCGCGTCGAGAGGCATACGATTCAATTTTCCAGCGCCAAAAAAATCGGACATCAATTGCATATGTGGACGCGAAGTGGTTGCGGTACGTACGTGATTCGGCGTTCGGTTGAAAATGGTAACACTAAGTTAAAGAGGTGCTTAAGTGGCCTCAGATGCGCCATTTGCGGGAGGAGGGGGTTACGTATCGAGCCCCCAAACGCTCCCTGTCCACCCATGATTAATGGTCCAGACACGATGATACCAGAATTCAGCTGTTGACTTTTGTTACAACACGACGTCAACAGCTGAATTCTGGTGTCATCGTGTCGGGACCATAAATATTCTTAATTCTCGGAACTTGGCCAAGGAATCTCTACTGCTTCAAGTTTGATTACGGAATTCGTGTGGTACACGGTTTGTTTAAGGAAAGGGGTACGAACCTTTTCAAGAAAGGATGTCATCCACGGGGTTCAGCGTCGTCTGTACCATGCCGGCAGTGGTGGTAGCCGTTATCGTAGAACGAGAGGGCTGAAAATTACGAATTAGAGAGATATTATGAAATAAATTAAAAATATTTTTTTTGAATTAAAAAAAGCACGCACCAGATAAACTGCAAAGTAGAGAAAGGCGACGATAAATACACCGCCGATGCCCATACAGCCCAGAATGATATTAACAGAGTTGTCCAGTAAGAAACCACCAAAGCTCCTGGGGGAAGGGGGCAGAGACCGAGGTGGCGGCTTATACACGTACCGAGGAAGACGATCAGGATCCCTCCAAAACAACAAACGGCTCCAGAAAGACCGCGCAGCGCCGTTCACAGGATTCTGATTCTGCTGGTTCGCGTTCGCTGGCGGGGCGTTCTGAATCTCCTGTGGCTGGGGAGAAGGCTGCCTCATTGCAAGCAGACGAACCGCAGGACCAGGATCCTGGCCCATCGGTTGCAGAGGAATCCCATCCTGGCGGTTAGCCATGTCGAACAGTAGAGTGTCACAGCAGTAGAACGGCAAAAAGGGCAAAAGCGGCCTTAAAATACCCAGGGCCGGGGCTACAGTAATCTATAGCAACTGTTCAAACTACAAACTTACCGTAATATCTAGCAATTGATCAGACTACAAATGTCAAAAATGCCTAATTTGGGGATTTATGGATGAATATTAAAAGCGGTTATCATTCCATTACTACAAATGTTCTTTTAATTCTTTAAAACTAAGCAAAACGCGAAAATACAACAGTGAATTTCAAAAATTACATCATTTTAAAGCTGAAAGGTAGAATACCGTACCATCCTCGTGGGACCAAAAATGCCACGGATATTTTCGAACACACGAATAACTGCGTACTTTTGAAAGCTCATTTTTTAAATTTTACAATTTAATTTTTTTAAAATTAAAATAAATGTTCTTGCCTTCTGCTTTCAACACGATTTATAAGAAGTACCCCAGAAATCTGGTTCTCTCCACGGATATTTTCGAACACACGAATAACTGCGTACTTTTGAAAGCTCATTTTTTTAAATTTTACAATTTAATTTTTTTTTAAATTAAAATAAATGTTCTTGCCTTCTGCTTTCAACACGATTTATAAGAAGTACCCCAGAAATCTGGTTTTCCGCTTTTAGAAGCAGATTTGAACGGGAACCGCTGCTTTTTCGTGTCAGTGACCCAGAAATTTTCAAGCTAAGTAGGCTGTCATCACAGCCCGAAGAGACGATTAACCGGGCCGGCCCGCACACCTGTGTGTCCCCCAATCCTGTTGAACCGGAGACTAGCCACTCAAAGAATAAATAATAAAGAAAGACAACCCCCAGGACGACACGCTCGTACGAGACCCCCAATCAACAAGAAATGCGTTTGGAATGTTTTATGTGCTTGTATGAGTTATATCCAGAATAAAATGATGAAATAAAGAATAATTCGCATGATAATACTAGAATTAGTCGGGATTAACGAGTAGAAGAGGCAGCGAGGCTGTTTGAAAGCGTGGATGTGAAGGCGACCGAGGATGGAACAGGAGAGGCTCGTCGGGGTTCGGCTACTAGATGCACATATCGTCCCACGTCACCGTGCCGAGTGGACAGCCGTCCTGAAAAATTAAATGTAGAAATTTTTTCAGTTAATATTCTGCTGTTGAATTTTGACATGGATAAATGAATGCCAACAGCTGAATTTAGGAACTTGTACCGACAGCGACAGAAAGACCTAGTTTCCCGCGGCTTTTCATTAAAAGCTTATATCGATAAAGATGCCAAACATACGAAAAGAAGGCATGAGAAAAATATCAATATTATGGGTCCCGACACGATGATCCTCAATTCGGATGTCAACGTTTCGAAGACTTTCAACAGCAAAATACTGGAACGTAGTGTAGAGACCCATTATAATGGGAATTTTTCACCGTTTTTACCAGAAAAAAACGACACGTCGCACGTTGCGCAAAGAGCGACACTTTTTCCTTAAAGGAATGGGTGCAATTTTATTTTTGTTAAAATTCTTGGAGCATTGCCATGTAAGAAAATCGGGCTCTAATCGTGTTCGGGATCAAGGGTCTCGCAACGATCAAGCAAAACAAAAAAAAAGCCTGCAAAAAAGGCGCAGATGATTTCCTGGAAATCGTGGCGGGACCCCCCCGTAATCCGGCAAGTTTTAGCCGGCAGTAAACTTTCCGTCCGTCTTTCTCATTAAATTTCGGGTAGAAAAATTAATTAATTCATTTTAGCTTTTAAAAAAATGATTAGGCGGCATATATTTTTATTCTACAGCAATTCTTTCAAAAGCTAGCAAAATTTCGAGTAACAGACACTGAACTTTTCAAATAAAAATGTCCAGGCAGTCCTTTAAACTACCGGCTTTTTGGAGAGTTGAGCGGATTCAACAGAAAAGAAAAGGGGCACTAACCTGTTGAAAGTAGGATCGGGTGGTCGTCTGTCCGGGCATCAGCTTTTTCGACAGCCTTGTGATCGGCGGCCGAGGCGTCACCCAAACCGTAGGCTTTTTCGTAGGCGCAGGGGTGGAAGGAAGGTAGATTTGACGCAATATATACTGAAAATTGTTATTTAGACAGATGTAACAAAAATAAATAAAGACAGATGAAAAAAATTGAAGCAAACACGTACCACAGCGTAGCAGATGAGAATGACGGCAAGTGCGAGACCAACGATGACAAAGAAGATACCAATGGGACCGAACATGTTCATGACTCTATTCTTCGTATTCCTCGTCCTGTTCATCCACGGGCCCAGCCAACGTGTCCAGTGAGGCAGCGCGGCGTCGTCCACAGGATTCTGATTAGGCTGGTTCGGGTTCGCCGGCGGAGCGTTCTGAGGATTCTGCTGGAGAAGAGGGTCCGTATGGACATCCTGCTCAGGCGCAGGAGCAGCATTCTGGTCCATCTGTTGCAGAGGCATCCCAGCCTGGTGGGGAGCCTGTTTCGGATTATTTCCACGTTTGCGAGCCATGTCGAACAGCAGGGCGGCAGAGCAGTAGAACGGCAAAAAGGGCCAAAAGAGGAGAAACCAGGCCCTTTAAGTACCCCGGGGGCGGGGCTACAGTAATCTCCGACAACTGTTCAAACTACAACCTTACCGTAATCTCGCACAACTGTCCAAACTACAACTATGTCGACACGGCTGATTTTATGCATTATTATGGAAAATTAATGTCCCAGGCCATTCCATTATTACAAATACTCTTTTCTACCTTTAAAACAATGTAAAAAGTGGGATTATAACAGTGAATTTTACAAAATAACATCATTTTATAAGATAAATTTAGAGTTGAAAGCAAAAATACAGTACCACTCTCGTGTCACCAAAATGCCGCGGATCTTTGCGAGTACACGTATAACTACGTACTTTTGATGGTTCGTTTTAAAATACGATTCAATCTGTTAGTTAAAACAACAATTCTTGGTTGCTGCTTTCAACACGATTTGCACAAGAAGTATCACAGAATTCTGGGTTTTCGCTTTAAGCAGATCTGAACTAGAACCACTGCTTTTTCGTGTCCGACACAGAAATTTCCAATTCAAGTAGGCTTGTAGGGGGAATGGAACGATTAATCGGGCCGGCCAGCACACATTCTGTGCATAGCATGTTGAACGACAGCCTAACCACTCGAATTGTTATAGAAAAACCTTTCCCTAATCAATATTTTAAAGCCAAAAATGGATTTTGTTCACCCTAAATATGATATATGACGAGAAAGAGAAAGTTCAGTGTCCGGTAAAATCTGCCGAAACGGTGGGTCCCGCCACGATTTCCAAGAAATTGTCGGCGTTTTCGAGTTATCTTTGCGAGACCCTTAAGACCAAACACGATTAGAGCACAGTTTTAGTTCATGGCAGAGTGCCATGAATTTTAAAAACGTCCCCCATTTGGAAAATTTCGGTCAGCTCGGCCCGTTTACCTAGGACCACCCACTCAGATTGCCACCCACACGATCAGGGTTCGATCCCGGTCGGTGACATTCTTTTTTGTACAACTAATATTGACTTATATATTAGTAATAAACACTATTACGTCATTTAAAGCGGCTTAAAAAATTATTCTGCCGATTTATTTAAAAATGAAATACAATTCTGTTTTTCATTCACGGTCTGTCCTGAAAAATCTCTCTGCCCGGGCCAGCCCGTCATTTCAAAACGCCGCCATCCGGGATATGCTCAGACAGTCCTTTAAAGAAAAACTGCCGCTCTCGACGCAATTTTGATACATTTTTTTATCTGTTTATGCGGCACTGAGGCTATTATTTTCTGTGAGCTCCCTCCGAGAATTGTCTTTTGTCTATGAAATTAATAATTTTTATCGAGTTATCTGCACATGGAAAAAAAATTAGTAATTTTTCAGCCTCAGGCGTGTCCATCCCCATCCAGCTGATAATCTGCGTGTACGAATGCTCTCTGTACAAATGGCAGTCTCTCCAATTTCCGCTGCAGTCCTTCCGCTATGTCATGAGAATCTTGCAGGCAAACGTCCTTTCCCATTACCTGGAAATTATTTCTTTCGATTGTGTGTATTCAAAGAGAGAGACAGAGAGAGACAGAGAGAGAGAGAGAGAGAGAGAGTTGAAACCGGAAACCTTAGGCCGCTTTGAATTGAAACTTGTAGCAATATCCGCTTCTAACTAAAACTTGTAACATCCTAAGGCCGCTTCCATACAGCCTGGTAACCTTAGGCCGCTTCCTATGTAAACTGGTAATCTTAGTAACCTAAGACCGCTTGGACCGACAGGGATCTGGTAACCTCAGTCCGCTTTCAATGGAAAATTTCGACCTTCGGGTGTGTGTGTATGTGTGCGTGCGTGCGTGTGCGTGTGTTTGTGTGTGTGCGTGTGTTTTGCGCGCGCGTGTGTGTGTGCGTTTGCCGATATTTGTGATGTACTCAAAGGGAGAGAAAGAGAGAGTGTATGTGTGCGCGTGTGTGTGTTGAGATAGCGAATTGTTGAGAGAGATTGAGGTTGAGAGAGACCGGAAGCGAGAAGAAATGGAAGGAAGAAAGAGAGATGCAAAGACAGAGACAGAGAGAAATAGGGATTCTCTTACCACATGTGCCTCCACCAGATGATTTGCTCCAAAGTGGTACACGTGTATCATATCGATGCATCTGATCCTCATGTCGTGTGCTATAGCCACCTGGGTAATCCTATTCACAAGACCAGCATCGGCAGTTCTTCCGATAAGCAGTGGAATCTGCTGTCTAACAACAGAGAACCACGTGAAAATCACCAGACCACTGAAAATTGACGTTTAAATGATCTTTTCAATCGAAAATTGCCTGATAGCTGCTCCCAAAATAGGGTCGGCGTACTTCCACCACTTGGATCCTACTAGCGCTCCAATCAGGGCCACAGTGTTAGTCATGCAATCGTTCCTGTGGTCAATTGCGAGACACTGGGAAGCCGCGGATGAACGCACACGACAGACGAGATACAGCACTATTTTTATTAGAGTGGCGGAGACGAGAACAACCACGGTGGGGATGTCGAAGATGGGGTTCATCTGGAAGGGAGATATTTGGAAAACAAGCTACTGAAGGAGGACAACAAAACAGGAATATTGAAAAATTGAGAAAAGGAGAGATAGAGAAAGAAAGGGAGAGAAAAAGAGAGGAAACATGAAAGAGTCATAAAATGAGTGAATGAGGGAAAAAGAGGGGAGTCAAGGAGAGACCTGGTGAGATTTCACATAAAAAGATCACATGCCTCTTCTGCCTGTCTGGCTCTGTCTTAGTCCTTCTCTCCCCGTCTCTCTCTTATTCACTTTCTCCCTCTCTCTCTCTCTCTCTCTCTCTCTCTCTCTCTCTTCCTCTCACTCTATCTGCTTATTCATTTGTATCTCACACGTTGCCCTATTCTCTTAATTTAAAACCGGTCGGTAGGTCCCTCCCGAAAAGAAGAGATTCGCAGAATCGAATAGAAGGAGAGCTATCTCTATCTTCTTCTCTATTTCTCACTCTATCGGTCTGTTCATTTCTTTTTCTGTTTAGGTGTGTAGAAACGAATTGGGCATTTAACTGCGTCATAAAAGTGGTAGAAATGACAAAGGGAGAGCCGGAAAACATCAGAGAAGAAGCGAGAGGTAAAGGAAGAGATAGAAAGAGAAACCGAGAAAAGCAGAGATAGGAAGAGAGAGAGAGAGAGAGAGACATAGGTAAGGACAAAAAGAGAGAAGGAGAGATAGAAGACAGTAAGCATACAGAAAAGAAACGAGATGTAGAGGTAGAGGTAGAAATTAGAGAGAGATACCAAAGAAAGAGATGGAGAGGGATAGAGTGATAAGAGACATATCCCGAAATAACGCAGAGATAGAGAGAGGGAGAGAGATATAGCTAGAAAGAGAGGTGAAGAGAAATAGATACAGATAAAGAAATTAGTGAGAGATAGAGAAAGGCGGTAGACATAGAGAGATATCATAATGAGCAAACAGACAATTTCTAGTCTAACGTTGAATTCGAGACTATCCCCATTTTCAGCCATCTACAGAGAGACAGCCAGAGACAAAGACAGAGACATAATAGGGTTAGAGAGGCTTAAAGAGAGAGGGAGAAAAGATATAGAGAGGCTAGAGGTAAAGAGTATTCAGAGATATAGAAAATGACTGAGGGGAAAATATATAAACTCTCTCACCCTATCTTCAGCCATCTGAGCAATGGCCTCCTCAACCACGATGAGATTGGCGAAAATCATAATGATTCCCACAACCAGAACTGTCAAAGGCTCCAATCTTTCCAATCCAGCGGGATAGATCTGCTTATTCGTCTTCTCAATCTTCCTACAGGTGTACCAAACTACAGTACCCGATACGATATCCATTCCACTGTCGACAACAGAGGCAACCACAGCCAAAGAGTGGCTGAGGTAGGCCACCACTAATTTAGCCGCAATTAGGAGGATGTTAATTACAATGGAAATTATGGAGAGGCGGGTGTCCCAGACCTTTTCTCTCTGTTTTTTCTTGGCATTCGCTTGTTCCAGCTCGGCGTCGATTTCTCGTTGACACTCTTCATCCGCCTTTACGTTTGAGATGAGGGCTTCCTGACGTTGGTAAAATTGCCTCAGGCGTCGTTTCTGCTGCCATTTTTTGTAGGCTGAGGCGATCATTTGGAGAAAAGGTTCTTGGAGTTAGCAGGAGCCGGAAAGAAGGAGATAAGGCGGTCACGGAGCCTTGATAAATGGCTGTTTCATGGAAGTTTGGACTCACGTAGGCAGGGAAAATCATCTTTCAGGGGGAACTCTTATCTCACAGGGAAAACAGAGAAAGAAAGAAGACAGAGAGACAGAGAGACAGAGAGACAGAGAGACAGAGAGACAGAGAGACAGAGAGACAGAGAGACAGAGAGACAGAGAGACAGAGAGACAGAGAGACAGAGAGACAGAGAGACAGAGAGACAGAGAGACAGAGAGACAGAGAGGCATTTCTCTCTCAATTCCCCCTCTTTCTATTTCTCTCTCCTCTTTCCGGGAATCTCCCTGATCTTAGAACCCTAAACCCACTTCAATTTCAACCGTTCTCACTAATGGTGCCGTGTCGTCATTTGCCAATCAAAGCGCAATAACTCATTGCCCGAGGCCATTCTTCTGTTTCCCCACCCACCAACTCAAATAAAGATTATTTTTCCTCTTATACCAGAAATCCTCTTTTCCATTTCGGGTTTGCGTGGCCCAATAAAACTCCTACCTCTCTTTAATGAAAAAACCTCCTTGATTCATTGTTTGTTTGTATTGTTGTTGTTCACTAGCACATTAGTAATGTAATATTGTTCTAATACAGTTTAGAAAAAAATATTTTGTTGTGAATTTGATTTACTTACACAACAAACTTATTCACCTTTGTACCTCTCTGTCTCTCTGTCTCCTATAGAAATGACCCGCAAAATGGCAATATGCTTATGCGCTAGACAAAACGAACTTCTTAACGTGCTTTTTTTAAATGTCCAGATGCCGGATTTGAATTTCTATCTTCGTGTTTTTTTAATGAAAGGGCTCAGACGGTACTTTTAGAAAGCTCTGGTAAGGGTGAAATTTGGATGAATGACTCTGTGAAATGCAACCGATTAACTTAATCACAGGGGTTATGCGGTTGGCTTAGAACTAAGTGAAAAACAATGCAAACAATGTAATGTACTAACACACAAAAAAAAGATCGAGAACAGATTTTGTGACGCTCTTGGGGTATAAAATCCAGATTCACACAAAGGTTGCAGCCTTTCCCCCGACGATTCTCGTTGTTTCACACACACACACACACACACACACACACACACACACACACACACACACACACACACACACACACACACACAGAGAGAGAGAGAGAGAGAGAGAGAGAGAGAAAGAGAGAGAGTACGCGAAAAATACTTTGCATGAACAGTTCGGTCTTTGAAAGGTGAGAGAAGGGCATAATTGAATATGGCGATTATCTGCATTCATTTTAATCCTATCCATTCGAGCTCATAAAATCTGGGCGTAACCACGTAGTATCCGGAGCTTCTTCAGCAAAGTGAATTCAATTACACTTTTCGCCTAAGCTCTCTACTCCTTGCCCAGCGGTTTCCTCGATGATGACCAGAAACTGAGAATCTGTACAACTAAGCAGGAACCCTTACGATATTTTCATTTTTGCGTTCCACGACTATTCGCTGGGACATAAATTTCCACACATGTCAAGCATTTCCCGCCAACCTCAATGGATGAGAAGAAAATGATTCGAAAACACGACAGATAGAATTTTGTAGCGATGCAAAGGAGTTCACGTTTTTCGAATTTTTGGGACCTTGTGCATCTGCATTTGTTTTCGCCACAACAATCCCTTTAAAAGACAATATTCGAAAACAACTTGTTTTCGACAAAAGAAGGCAACGGTTTTTGGTGGTTTCAAAAAACAGGAAAACACTTTTAACCGGGATAAAAATATTTTCCGGGTGAATTTCGTGAGAAGGCCTGAATAATCTTTTGGTTTATCGTCATATAACGGCACCGGAAATTTAAAGGACTGCGACCTGGTTCCGCCGCGGCAGCTAATTGCCAGCCCTGGCATTTGCCAAGGGTCCTATTGACAGCCGCTTTCCCTCTAAAAGGTGCCCGAAGGGTACTTTTTCATTTGGTTCCTACCGTATACCAAACTTATCTGTTGCTACGTTACCCATCCGTTGGAAACAGTCTAGACTTTTTCTGGCCTTTCAGCTTTCGTCTGGCTTTCGGCCAACCCACTTCCTCATTGGGTTTATCGCGTGTTTTCAAAACAAAGGCATCAGGTTTGGGCAAAACATTAAAGGACTGTACATTCAGGTCCCACCGCAAATCACAATCACCCAATTCTATATCTATTCAGGTCCCGCAGCGACTTGCAATCGCTGCGGGACCTGAATAGTTCTTTCCTCTTGTAGAGATGGCGTTTGAACAATTTATTTATGTCTGCTATTGCAAACGTGGGGGTACCGTCGTAAACGCTTTGTTTGGCCTACTGTGTTCCAAAGTTTAGCTGTTGTAAAGAGACCAAGCATGGTAAAATCAAGGGCCGGCCCGGGCCGACCCGGGCTGGGCCGGGCCGGCCCGGGCCGGCCCAGCCCAGCCCGGACCCCACAAAACGTGTCGTTCGTGTGCAAAAGTAGAATGTAATTATTAAATGATTGATTATCTATATTAAAAAGTAGATAATAACAATTTTCAAGGAATTTCCCTCTTGTGACATGATCTTTGAAGTCAATTTCTCCGTCTTAAATTGGCATCCACTTAGTTTTTCCTCTGGTCTAAAAATGCCGTCATTGAAAGAATCAGCCGAAAACAGCAATAATGGTTCCGTCGCAAGTGGGAACGCAATTAGATGCGTCGGGCTTGGATTTCAAAGCCCACTCAGGGAGTGGTTCGACCGACTAATCCCGGAAATTCCTATTTTTGTCATTTAAAAATTCAAAATCCTGCTTTCAAACACTTTTTTTGACATAATTGTTATATTTTTAACGAATGTACTGGATCCGTGTGCACATTTATATTCTGGAAAAGGTTTAGTTGAAGTATTGTTGTGAAAAAAGCCCTTTCAAACTTCAAAAACCGCACATAGTTTGAATTCTGAGTATATACACTTATCTTATTATGCGGCAATTGCCAATTGCGTTGTTCTCTGCAGAGGGGAGGAAGAAATTAACGGAAACGCTGCTGCTATTGTTTAGAATTGCACGTTGGTTTAAATCTACGCTCACTTAAGGGCTGCTGAAATGAGAGACAAATGGAAAATGATCTCTGTCTCTGCATATCTCTCTCTTTTGTAGATCTCTCTGTGTCTCTCTCTCTCTGTCTCTACCTGTCTTTGTATCTCTCATCCTCTCTCACTCTGTCTCTCTTTTACTCTGTGTCACTCTGTATTTTCTCTCTGTGACTCTTACTCTGTTTCTTTTACTACGTCTCCGTCTCATTCATTCTTCGTCTCTCACTCTGTTTCCCACTCGGTCTCTGTTTCTCTCATTTTTATATGACTTTCTTTGTCTGTCTCTCTCACTCTATATTTCTCCCTGTTACTCCGTCTCTCTCACCCCCGAGTCTCTCACGTTTTCTCTGTTTCTCTCACTCTGTCTCATGCATTCTGTATCTGTTACTTTGTGTCCCTTACTCCGTCTCTGCCTCCATGCCTCTGCCTTTGTCTCTGTTTCTCTCACTTTGTGTCTGCCCCTTTCACTCTTGTTCTCTCATTTTGCCTCTCTCACTATGTGTCTATCACTCTCTGTCTCTTACTCTCAGTCTGTCTGTGACACTATGCCTTCTCTTCTTTCTCACTTTGCCAATTCTCTCTCACTTTGTTTCTGTCTCTCACTCTGGCTCTATTTTTACCTCTCTTGCTCTGTCTGTGTTTCTCACACTTTGTCTCTTTTTCTCTAACTCTGCCTCTGCTTCTCACTTCTCACTCTATTGCTGTCTCTCTTACTCCGTCTCTCCCACCCTGTCTCTGCCTCTCTGACTCTCTCTCTCTCTCTCTCTCTCAATCTTTCACATTCATTCTGTCACTGTTCTTCTCACTCTATCTCTTTCTCACTCTCTCTCTCTCTCTCCCTCTCTCTCTCTCTCTCTCTCTCTCTCTCTCTCTCTCTCTCAATCTTTCACATTCATTCTGTCACTGTTCTTCTCACTCTATCTCTTTCTCACTCTCTCTCTCCCTCTCTCTCTCTCTCTCTCTCTCTCTCTCTCTCTCTTTCTCTCTCTCAATCTTTCACATTCATTCTGTCACTGTTCTTCTCACTCTATCTCTTTCTTTCTCTCTCTCTCCCTCTCTCTCCCTCTCTCTCTCTCTCAATCTTTCTCATTCATTCTGTCACTGTTCTTCTCACTCTATCTCTTTCTCTCTCTCTCTCTCTCTCTCTCTCTCTCTCTCTCTCTCTTTCTCTCTCTCTTTCTCTCTCTCCCTTTTCCGCCGATTTCAAATTCCCAGCCCAATTTTGCAAATTCGGTGGCTCCCATTAATTAGCTCATCTGCGGACATTCGTTCATTTGCATTCTCCTCCAATTTGTCGAAACCCCCAAAATAGAGGATGTTGTCGTTTCTTTCAATTGCCTTAACGTCACATGACGAGCCAAACGAACCCTCTAAGTACCTGCAATAGAGCGTGCCCTAATGCTTTGGTCACAATGTTCCACTTCCTCTTTTTTTCGCTTTTTTGAAGATGATTTATTAAGAATTGCCCTTCTTAAAAAAACACTTGTGACTTGTAAAAATAAAGAAAAAGTAAATGTTTTGCGTTACAATCCTGGCGTTTTTAAAAATAAAAACATCCGTGAGATCATAAGAACGAAGATTGGAAGTGGAAAACAAGATGAGCTCATTTGGCATTGTGAGAGCCGGCCTTTACGGATTTTTTTTCGTACAGCCCAGTGCCTTCCTCTTTACCTCAGTTTACTCGTCGAATCCGTTACTCACACTCACACTCACACTCACACTCACATTTCATCACAAAGCACAAATCTCTAAAAAGGACCCTTTAACCCTCAGGGAATTTTCTCTCGGAAATTTTGACAATTTTGTCACGCCTCAAACGTACTTTGTTGGTATTTCGATACCAACCTCCTCCGCCATTCATTCATATTTAAAGAAAAATTTGTACTTTGTTATCACGTTTACCTTTTCCCCCCTCATTCTCTCTCTCTCTCTCTCTCTCTCTCACTCTCACTCTCACTCTCACTCTCACTTCACACTCACTCTCACTCTCACTCTCACTCTCACTCACTCTCACTCTCACTCTCACTCTCACTCTCACTCTCACTCTCTCTCTCTCTCTCTGTTATGTCTATTTTTCGCCAAGAAAGTTAAGAAATACTTCCGTTTTAGCCAAAATGAGCCCAAAAATCCTATTTTTCCTCCTGGCAGCTGCTGCTGGCTCCGCTGTCTTTGTCAACAGCCTGCTCGTCCTAATCGTCCTCCGTTATTCCACTCCTTCTATTGGAATCTACAAATGGTTCCTCGTCGCCTTTGCCATTTTTGAAACTCTATACGCTGTGGTTGTTTTCGCAAGTCTCCCAGTGAGTTTTCTGTGCTTTGCGTGAGTAACCTAGTCGTAAACAGCGCAAAACCTACACCAAATCGTTGTTCTCTGGTTAAAAATTGACTCACTCGAACAAAAGAAAATGTGACTCTTTAAAAACGAGCCCAGCGTGCTTGTGAGTAATAATCACCCAATGTAAAGGCAAATAATGCACGCAAACGGGGGGTTAATTGAAAAAATGCCTATTGTTAAAAAATCTTTGAAGTGAATTTTCTAGTGATGCGTTTTTGGCAATAACTTTGTTATAAGGCTAGAAATATTAGTTGATCTAAATGACAATGTTTTTGGAAATTGAATTTTCAATCGAGTAACAATATACATGTGGGAACTTTTGATGAAGTAGAAAAGCTAATCACTGCTTCATTGAATTGGGCGCTTTCACGATTCTAAACCAACATTCTTATATGATTCGGACTGCAACCGGTGCACAGTTACACGGCCGAGCAATGCAAGGGGTGCACGGTTACACGACAGAAAAAAACAAGAGGGCACGGCAATTCGAGAGACAGAAAAAAAATTTGGGGGGTGATGCGCAATTCGAGGCGCAAAACTCGCATCCTATTGACTCCCGGCCTGCGGCCGCTCATTCAGGCGGTCTCCCGGTTGCACAAACAGGCACATGAGGCCTTCGGCCGCTCATTTAGCCGGACTCCGGTTAAAAACTGCCTACCTGCGGCCCCAACAACACGCGGCTTTCCTTCGCTCAGCTAGGCGACCTGCGGCCGGAACAGGGTCTCCCAATTATTCCTTGTTACCGAGGAATTGACGTGGGGAATGGCACTCGGTGGAAATGTACGTAGGGGGTGCTGCTGATAGACAAATTTTCTATCGTTTGTCTATATTCGATTGTTTTGTTCGATAAAAACGAGCGAAGGGAAGAAAAAAAGCCCAGCGACTGATGGAAATTCCATTGTGCCCATCAATTTCGAAAACAGGCATATGTTTTTTCAGGTTCATCTCATCGCAGACAACAGTTGGATCGTCTTTTCCCATGACAGTCTCTTAGAAAATACTTTCCTTGCCTTCTGGGGTCCCGGCCTCTACTGCGCCTTCTACGAACTTTGGATCGGATTCGTCGTAGTTCTCTTCGTCTACCGCTACATCGTCGTATGCCTGTAAATTCCACTTAAAACCTAACAATTAAGATTTTTCAGAGAGGATCTCAAACGGAAGATCAGACATAGCAATGGATTGAAAATTTTCATTTTTTTGATCTACCTAACTCATTTTATCTATAGTGTTGTTTGCGGAATGTATTGGTGCACGAGGAATGCCCCTTCCGAGGTTGAAAATGAACTTTAATAGGAAAAATGACTTTAAAAATATTTAGGTTATGAAAGACACAGTGAGAGAGCAGTTTTCTATTGAAGATTTCGATAAATTGGGATACATGCTCATGGGATTCAAGGTAAACTGGCTAAAATTATCGAAAATGCCGAAATTGTGCTGTGTTGACTATAAAAGTAACTGTGACTGAATAATCTTCAAATTTATTTTAGAACTAATTAGGTTAATTGTCCCTAATATGGAACTAATTAGGTTGATTGCTCCTAAAAACATGCCGCAAAATTTGAATTGACCAAAATTGAAGAGAATCAGTCTGGGTTTGCGTGCCCTGCGCTTAAGCACATTCCTGTTTCTTTTTTTCTGCACTGCGTTTAAGTGCTGCTCTTCGATTTCACTTTATGCGCACTGCGTTTACGCACCTTTTCACAATTCTCATTGTGGTTTAATGTGTGTTCCTATGAACGTGTTTTGTGTTAGCACAAATATTTTTTATTGGCATGCCCTGCGTTTACGTGGGTTTCAAATGGGCTGTCCTGCATTTACGCGTAGTCATAGTCTGCTCTCCCTTTACTCAACATTTTTTTCTAATATGCTCTGTGCTACGAACATATATATTTTCTGTCCGACGTCTACGGACAGGAGTTGTCAAGTTACTCTGCCCTGCGTTTACTGGCGTATTCCTTATGGTTAGCTCTGCGTTTACGCGTATAACATAATTTCCGGCTTTGCATGCCCTGCGTTTACGGTTGACTGTATTGCCAGTCTACCCTACGTTTTCCTGCAGGCCTGTCTTGCTCTCATATGCATTCATATAAGCAGGCACTGCGTTTACGACTTTTTATATGTCTCGTCCTGCGTTTACCGGTTTATTTAAGCTGCACTCCGTTTACGTGCCGCTGTTTTTGGTAGTGTTATATACCCCTGCGATTGCGACTTTTCCGCCCTTCGTTTACGCTCCGGAATTTAAATCTGTCCTGAGTTTACGGGCAGATAATTCATGTGTACTGAGTTTACGCTAATCGACAAAATTTTTTCAGAATGCAGACGGTTCGTTCTCTCCCTCCGGCAGTATTTCCGTCATCAACCACTACATAATAGTCGCTTTCTCAGCAGCTATTATTTGTTATTGCTGTTTCGGAATTTGGAGAACCCTCTACAAACATTCCAAACAAATAGCCCATATGAAGGAAATGCACCTGCAGAAGCAAATTTTTGTAACCCTTGTTTTACAAGTGAGAAAATTCAATTTTCAGCTAAAAATTCGATTTCAGACTATAATCCCCCTTATCGGCTGCCACATTCCAACTTTGATCTTTTTGACCTACCCATTTTGGCCCAAGGGGTCGAAATTCGGCTCCTCCGTGTCGATTTTATCAGTTATGACTACACTTCCAAAGGTTTTGGACCCCATTGTGACGATTATTTGTATTCATGACTACAGAGAGGCACTTTTTAATATGGCCAGGGGTAAATAGAACAATTTAAAACGTCGTTTTAACTGTTTTTCAGGTAATTTCCGACGACCTTCGAATTCTGTTGCAGCCACTGTTTCGGGTACTTTTGCGTGATTGTACATTTGTTTTTGTGACTAAAATGCAGATTTTTTGAAAATATGACTCAGTTTTAACACAAAAAAAGGTTTTCTTAAAGTTTAACTGGTGGTAAAAGGAAGAACTTCGAGTGACTTTCTAAATGATATTCAGGAAAGGACAGCGGAAAAGTGATTTTTCAAATCGGTTTTTACAATTCTTATGAATATCCCTTTTGTATGATTTAGACTGCAATCGGTGCACGGTTACATGACCGAGCAATGCAAATGGTGCACGGTTTCATGGCTGAGAAAAGCGAGAGAGCGGGCAAAATCGAGAGACACCAGAGTGGCGCGCAATTCAAACGATAGTTTCGGCAAGAATGTGGTAAAACCTTTCTATGACAAAACACATCTTGAAACTTTTGGCGCCTGGGCATTTTCATGCTTCGGGTTACGGTGTATTTTTTCAACTTTTTTCAAAGTATTGAAAGTTTCAAAGTATCATGACACAAAAACCAAAATATCGCTCCAGTCAAAAAATTTCTGTAAACACTCTTTGATCAGGATGTTTGGAACGTGGGAGGCAAACAACGGAAGTTTTCCTCAACAGCTTTGACGTCAGCAGTCATCTTTAAATTAAAATTCTGTAAAATAAGAAAGAAGGGATTAAGATAGAGAGATTTATAGAGAAAAACCAAAAAGAGGCCCCAAAACATCTCCTTACATAAAAACACTATGGTGTGTGTGTATGTGTGTGTGCGTATGTGTGTGTGTATGTGTGTGTGAGTGTGTGTGAGTGTGTGTGAGTGTGTGAATGTGTGTGTGTGTGTGTGCGTATGTGTGTGTGAGTGTGTGTGCGTATGTGTGTGTGAGTGTGTGTGTGTGCGTGTGTGTGTGTGTGTGTGCGTGTGTGTGTGTGTGCGTCTGCGTGTGTGTGTGTGTGTGTGTGTGTGTGTGTGTGTGTGTGTGTGTGTGTGTGTGTGTGTGTGTGTGCTTGTATTCCATATGCTTAGGTCCACGCGTTAATATGGCCGATAAGGCCGTTTCGGTAGGATGCTCATTTGGCGACAGCTATAAGTGGCAACATTGCAATAATCTGCGGTCGCAGGCCGCGTATCGGTACGGCCGCAGGCCGCCTGATTGAGCGGTGGAAAGCCCCATGTCATCGCGCCCGTAGTCCCACCTAATTGAGCAACCAAAGGCCGAGTACCCTTTTGGATTACTATGAGTCAACGCCCTACCGTTGCGCTTGTCTTCGACCGTCAAGGTTCCCCCTTCGCGCGAAATATACTACTTTTCCATAATTTCAAAACCAATAAAACTTAAAATGTTACAATAGTCGCATTCGGAACTTCCTCATCTTAGATTAATGGTCTTTGACAAAATTTTATGCCAGAGATCTGATCCTACATCTTCTCTTGAGCTCAACGAAACTGCCATTTATTGTTTCAGCACATACACACACTTTTTCTCTCATTGAGCCATGTATATTTGAATGAAGGATGATCTTTAAATAAAGAGTTAATATCAAAGAACAATTAAGTTAGAAAACTGCAATAAAAAAGTTTTTGTCCCCAGGCACTTGCGAAAAGAGTCATTTGATGATAATCTACTTCTACTCACAACAAAAAAAGTACGCCCAGGTCAAAGGAAATTAATAATTACCTCATAATTGTTACAGTAGTCGTTTTTTCATAAGTAATCAAATTATAACCATTTTTTGTTGCTGTTCTGTGTGTGTCTACCTTTCTATAGTCGTCGCCAATGCTAATTCGCCCATTTTCGCTCTTAGCTCTGTGCAAATGACACCAGACGCGAATTTGCGTACAAAAATCCTGTGTTTTAGAATACGTACGCAATACTGCGTCGGGGTTACATTTGCGAATCGGCCAAGAAGTAAAATTGGCAAATACTATAACTAGGTTTGAATACTTCTCTCTTCCAAGGAAAACATGATTTTTGCTTTTCATTTGAGTAATCCAGGCGCCTGAGTTAATGTTTTCTCCAGCTTAATTTACAAAAATAGCAGCTGTTTGCCTACTGTATCTATAAACATCTGCCTCTTGAGTCACATCTATAAAAACCTCAAATGTTTCCTACTCATTTAGGGATATGAACGCCAAACTCCTCTTCCTTGTGTTAGCTGCGTGTGCAGGGTCGGCCTTCGTTTTCAACACTCTTCTCATTCTGATCGTTCTTCGCTACTCAACGCCAACCATTGGTCTCTACAAATGGTTCATCATCGTTTTCGCGGCGTTTGAAACATTGTATGCTATCGTGGTTTTTGTCAGCCTTCCTGTAAGTCTTTCTTATGAACTTGTTTCTCAATTTGCTTCCTTCTACACCCGAACCTGCTTTCAAAAACTGATTCAAAAACTGCTCAGCGCATCTGGTTTTCAAGTTATCACAGCTTGTATTTTGAAATACCAGAAATCAAAGTCCTGCGCGGCCTTGCGGGCACCTATTAACGCCACCTTCGGCCGCCTCCCGCCGCTTCGCGGACCTGACTTGGACGCTCGGCACCAAGGGAACGCCGATTTGGAAATCATATTCTAAAAGAGGAAGTTTAAACATGCATAAAAATGCCTTATATGGCTCATTTTGTCACGAAACTGAGGCATTATAAAATTCTCTGCGTTCTCTCCGAATGTGCCTCTGCTGTTCCTGGTCTTGACACGAAAACCCTGAATGTACTCTTGAACTTTGCACATTTCCGTTCGAGTTTCTTTGAAATAAAAAAAAACAGCATGGAAAAGTTGCGCCACGTGAAAGGACACACAGGTTGCATAGTCTGTTTCCAAGGGGCGGTGTTCGAATTTTGGGCTATCTTGAAAAATGAAACGTGTTTATCCAAAAAAGGTTTGAAACATTAAAGTGAACCAAGGTGAAATAAGCAAAAGAGCACTGTAAAAGAGGAGTGCCCAGACAGCTTACAAATATTGTTGCAGGACCAAAGCCTTTGGTCCAAAGGTGTCCTTTAAAATTTGTGAAAAGCGATTAGTTGGAAATGGAGTATAGCAAGGTCCTATGTTTAGGTCCACCTCATCGCCGACAACCGGTGGATGGTGTTTTCTTACGGTAGTTTCTTAGAAAACACTTCCCTTGCCTTCTGGGGCCCAGCACTCTATTGCACCTTTTACCAACTTTGGATGACATTGGTAGTTGTTCTCTTCGTCTACCGCTATGTTGTTGTTTGTTGGTTAGTTAAAACGTTTACGCTGTGAATCCAGGTTATTCAGTGACAATCTGAAAAGGAATATTCAACAGAGTACCCTATGGAAGCTCCTGATACTGTTGGTTTACGGTAGTCACAGTGTGTACGCAGTTGTATGCGGAATGTACTGGTGCACAAGGAGTGGTCCATCTGAGGTACTTTTCCATATCGTCAATACCAGAAAAATGGTTTTAGAAAATGTTAAAAGCTCTGAAAGAAGAGTTTGGTATCGAAAACATAGAGCGGTTGGGGTATGCAGTGGCTGCATTCAAGGTTGGCGTGAGTGAGTGACTGATTTACGAGGCATTATAGAATGCGGATGGCTCTTTCTCTACCTCAGGTACTGTTGTTCTGGTTAACCACTGGATTCTTGTTATCTTCACAGCTCTGATTATCTGCTTCTGTTGCTTCAGCATCTGGAGAGTGTTGTTCCGACAGTCGAGAGATATCTATATGGTTACTGAAACTCATCTCCTTCAGAAGCAGATTTTTATAACACTTGTAGTTCAGGTAACGGAACAGACAAAAATGCACACACATACACACAAACACACACACACACACACACACACACACACACAAACTTGCAGACCATCATTCCTTTAATCGGTTGCCACATCCCCAGCCTAATCTGCCTAACTTTCCCATTCTGGTCCCAAGATTCCACACTTGGTTCGAAAATGTCAATCATGTCGGTCATGACTACACTTCCAAAGGTTCTGGACCCAATTGTAACTGTAGTGTGCATAAAATCCTACAGACATGCCGTGCTCAGTTTGTGCAGAGGTAGGATTTTCATGCTCAGTGGAGGATAGTTATTTTTCAGCCGTGACTATAAAACCTAGACTGCCGGCGAGCTTCAGTGGAGAAACGGTCATGAAGAATACTACGTCCTTTGTAAATATAGAAATGGCTACTGTGCCCGAAGGGAAATAAATGAGTTTGCATGTGTGCGTGTGTGCGTGCGTGAGTGTGTGTGTGTGTGCGTGTGTGCGTGTGGGCGTGTGTGCGTGCGTGAGTGTGAGTGTGTGCGTGAGTGTGTGAGTGTGTGTGAGTGTGTGTGTGTGTGTGTGCGTGTGGGCGTGTGTGCGTGCGTGAGTGTGTGTGTGTGAGTGTGTGAGTGTGTGCGTGTGTGTGTGCGTGCGTGAGTGTGTGAGTGTGTGTGAGTGTGTGCGTGCGTGAGTGTGTGCGTGTGTGCGGTTGCGTATGTGTGTTTGATGAAAAGTTCGTAACAAAACGCTTTTAAAAACAAAATTTCAATTGAGAAGAGGCGCTGTTCCCTTGGGTTTCTAACAACTCCCATTTCATGGCAATGTACGAGACAAAATAAGCGCCAAAGGAAATCGAAAAACTTGAAACTTGCTACGATAATTGCGATTTTAAACTGTTTTTCCCTGTTAAATATAGCCGTTGACGCTTGTGAGTGGAGGCTCAACAAAAGACGAAATCTGGCCTAACGCCATTTACTGCGTTAAAAAATAACCCCTATATTTTAGGGTAATGAACGCTAAACTCCTCTTTCTTGTGCTTGCCGTGTGTGCTGGGTCGGCCTTTATTTTTAACACTCTTCTCATACTGATAATTCTTCGCTTTTCAACCCAAAATATCGGTCTTTATAAATGGTTTCTCATCGGCTTCGCGGCATTTGAAGTTTTTTATGCGATTGAGGTTTTTGTCAGTCTTCCTGTAAGTATTTCGTAGCTTATATAGCCGGAGTACGCCTAACTAAGCGGTCAGAAGGCGCGTGGTGCGGCCGCAGGCCGCGTGCCTGTAGGCGCGCGAACGCAGCGCTTCGCGCGCAACGCGAAGCGCTGCGTGTTAGTTGTGTTGACTTGGCCGAGTTATATGTGGTTTTCAGGTCCACCTAATCGCCGACAACCGTTGGATGGTCTTTTCTTACGGCAGCTTCTTAGAAAACACTCCCTTTTCCTCCTGGGGTCCAGCCCTATACTGCACCCTATATCAAATTTGGATGACATTGGTTGTCGTTCTTTTCGTTTACCGCTACGTTGTTGTGTGCTGGTCCGTTGACAGCTGAACATTTGTGAAACCCAATCCCTTCAGTGACAAGCTAAAACGAACCATAGAGTACAGTACCCTATGGAAGCTCTTTATACTGTTAGTGTACAGTAGTCAGTGCGCTTACATAGTGTGGTGTGGAATGTACTGGTGCACAAGGAGTGGCCCCTCTGAGGTACTTTAAAAAGGCCATCAGATGCTAATTTGTGTTTAAGAAAATGTTAAAAGCATTGAAAGCTGAGTTTGGGATCGAAAATATTGAAGAGTTGCGGTACGCAGTAGCTGGGTTTAAGGTGAGTGAGTGAACCCGCGAGTGCGTTAGTGATTGATTCCATGAGACATGAGTATTAAAGAATGCCGATGGATCCTTTTCCACCGCTGGTACGGTTGTTCTGGTAAATCACTGGATTCTCGTCCTGTTCACTGCTTCCGTTATTTGCTTCTGCTGCTTCAGAATCTGGCGAGTATTGTATAGACAATCGAAGGATTTATCAATGGTCACTGAAACTCAGCTTCTTCAAAAACAGATTTTCATAACACTAGTGGTTCAGGTAACACTCACACACTCACACACACTCACACACTCACACACTAACACACTCACACACTCACACACTAACACACTCACACACTCACACACTCACACACTCACACACTCACACACTCACACACTCACACACTCACACACTCACACACTCACACACTCACACACTCACACACTCACACACTCACACACTCACACTCACACACACTCACATACTCACACACTAACACACTCACACACTCACACACTAACACACTCACACACTCACACACTCACACACTCACACACTCACACACTCACACACTCACACACTCACACACTCACTTTCCAGACCATTATTCCTCTAATCGGCTGCCACATCCCTACATTAATCGGCCTCACATTCCCTCTCTGGCCCCAAGAATCGACACTTGGGGCAAAAATGTCCATCATGTCAGTCATGACAACTCTTCCAAAGGTTTTCGACCCAATCGTAACAGTAGTGTGCATAAAGTCCTACAGACATACCGTGCTCGGTTTGTGCAGAGGTTGGTTTTCCATTTACAAAAAATGTTGCGGAGCTTTAGTTATGAATCCCAAGCCACCAGCCAGCTTCAGTGGAGAGACAACAATTACGAAGAAAGAAACCGCTTTTACCAATATTGAAATGGCAAAAGTGCCGAAAGAGAAATAAAGTTGTGTGAATGCAGATGTGTGTACGTGTGTGAGTGGGTTTTGTGTGTGTGTGTGACCTCAGTTACCCTAACAAGGTAAATTTCCTCATAACCACAGCCATTCATCAACTGAAACCTGCTGACAGCACGCCCCCCCCCCTCGCTGAACGCCATGTACACACTTGACATTCAGACTGTGCGCAGAAGAGCCGACTGTTTTGATCACGAACCGATGATGAATACAAAGCGCCCAGACGAATTCAATTGCATCGATGGGAATTCAGCCCCGCCGGCGCGAGAAACAAACCATTCCTGCACCCATGGAGACATGGCTTATGACCGCCGATCTTGTTTGAATGCGATATTCAAACACCGGCGGTGTTAGCATATGTTTTTAGATTTCTTTCTTCAACATTCTTAGTTTTAGCTCATTACTAACATGTCTCTCTCTCTCTCTCTCTCTCTCTCTCTCTCCTCTCTCTCTCTCGATTTTGCTTTTACGCACTCTGGTCATCGCAGCGGGACCCAAATGAAAAATTCTTCAACGTTGGACTATAATTTGTCCATAGCAATTCAGAAATGGTTTTGTCGTTTTTACCGTTTCTCATAAAGGTTTTTCGTTATCACCAAAATTCAATTGATGTCTTTTTTAACATCGCGTCCTTGTGTACATTTTTTATTATTTATTTTTAGATGTCGACGAAGAGTAAATATGACATTAATGACATCATTCGCCTTAACGTGGGAGGCCAAAGGTGGGTTATAAGTGAAAAAATACAAACAAATTATAATATATGTTAATTTAATTACAAAAATCGCACCTGTGATACATACTGTCCCTATAATTATCTATTGTACGCAATACTGCGTGAGACCAAAAATGTTTTCGCCAAAGTTGTTGCTTCAACATTATTTGCAAATTCAGAAATTTGGCATTTTACCATTTAATAGTTTTATTTTTTTAATTTATAAATTGTTTATGTCGAATTTAATAACTTAATATTTTTATGTTTTTCTAAAATTGAAATTATCCGGTGGTCAAAGGTTTTCCTCCATATCATTCCTTTTCATTGCAAAATGATAACATAGAGACGGAAAATGCAAAACTTAGAAATTGAAAAAAACTGAAAACATGCATAACCCCCTTCTAACTGGTTTTTTCAGGTTCGACACCCGCCTCCGCACACTTCTAGCCGATCGGAGCAACGAACTTTTCTCTATTTTCGCCGCTTTTCTTGAACCAGACGTCAACCAAAACAGAATTCTCGCTAAGGATCAAGACGGAGCTGTAATTTAACTATAAGTTCACTTTACAAAAACATTCCAGTTTTTCTTGGACCGCGATCCAGATCAATTCCGACATACACTCAACAATCTACGTTATCTTGTGCAGTTCCAAGGTTCGCCTACTGAAAAACTTTTAAAATTTAGATAATTTAGATGGCCAGAAATTGGGAAAGTCTTCTGAATCGCTTGACGATGATTTGAAATCGACGCGTTCTGTTGGATTTTGGGCGAAACTGAGGAAAAAGTAATAAAGAGTTCGATTGTTTACGTGATCTCTCTCTGTCTCTCTGTCTCTCTCTCTCTCTGTCTCTCTGTTTCTCTCTCTCTCTCTCTCTCTCTATCTTGTGATTCGTACTCATTCGGAACTGTTCTTCGAACGGTCCACTCTCAGCCCATTACCGTAAAAAAGTGAACGCCGCGTTTGTTTTGCCGTCCGCCTTCCGCCTGAGTGCCTCCATCGAGACTCGGCGGGAAGGATCTGTACCTTGCACTGTCCGCGAGGAGAAAAAGTCTGATAATTGATTCACTCGGTGGAATGTTTCATGAGTTTCCAAAGATTGGGCTAATCCCTCTCGCGAAAGGGGAACAATTCGGTCTCTCTAATCAAATTTGCGTTCACAGGGTGAACTGAAAAGATTATATCCGGTTTGAAACGGTTTGAAGACAAGTGTAGTTTGATTAGAAAAAACCAACTAACAAGATATTTGCAGAGAGAGACAGAGAGAGACAGATAGGAAGAGAAACAGAGAGACAGAGCGACAGAGAGACAGAGAGACAGAGAAACAGAGAGACGGAGAGACAGAGAGACAGAGAGACAGAAACACAGAGAGATAGAGATAGATATTGAAAAATCTCTGATATTGTGTCTCAGTTCTTTTGTTCTCTCTTGGCCTCTCCATGTCTCTGTCCCTTTTTGTATCTCTCTCTCTCTCTCTCTCTCTCTCTCTCTCTCTCTCTGTCTGTCTCTCTTTGTCCCTCTGTCTGTTGTATCTCTCTCTCTCTCCCCTCTCTCTCTCTGTATCTCTCTCTCTCTCTCTCATCTTTTGACCCTACCCATTCATACAATTATCCAAATCCCGCCGTTTCCGGACTCCTTTCTTCCGCCGCCGTCTCGGCTACAGTAATCCACGCGCGGCAATTTCTGTACTCAAATGTTGCCTTGTCGACAAGGGAAACGCGGTCGCGGCGTTTAATCCCATCAGTGCAAAGGGCGGACTTAAGTGACCGGGGGAAGAGACACTCATTCGCAGAGATGAAGCTTGCTGTCTTCATTCTCGGTAGGTGTTTTCTCATACTCTTTGAACTTTTCTCTTCATTTTCTGAAACTTTAACAACAAATTTTCAGGGTTGCTTATTTACTCCTGTAGCGGAGAAAAGACCTTCGAAGACCTTGTAGGAAACCTGACTGATGTGGCCGGAGAAGTGGCTAAAGGAGCACCAGTTCCTGAAAAATTGAAGCCTTTCTTCAACAATACAGCGATTGAAGCCCTTCAGAAGAAGAATGCTACGGAAAAGGTGAGTAATCTACATCTGGTACAGTTGAGACAAATTTTTTGTTAATCAAATTTAAGGGAAACGCCCAAAACCCCAAGTTACATTGTTTCCTCCACCATAATTTGTTAAAAATTAAAGCGAATGTAATCAGAGACCATTTTTCAACTCTTATAAACTTGACTACAAGTAAGCAAAATCAAAAAATCTCAGGGCGTTTTCGAACCCGCGTCCCCATATTTGCAATCTAGAACGTTACCACTTAACCATAGGCCTCCCGATGACGGTATAATTACAACGCGCCCTCCGCGGCCGGGTGGTAGCGTTCTTGCTTGCAAACCTGGCGACCCGGGTTCGAATCCGTCGTGCGATTTTTTTTTGTTTTGCCTACTTGCAATCAAGTTTATAAAGAGTGAAAAAATGTCGGTGTTAATTTTTGGAAGAAACGTGGGAAAACCACAAAACCACATACTTTTTATGTAAACAATAGTAACGCTCGCATCGAAAAGTATCAAAAATGGTTTAAAAAGATAAAAATTTTCCCCATTGTTGGCATTTTTTGAGAAAATCGGAAAACTAAAGGGTAAGTCAGGTCATTGCCCAATTGATAATGTTTTAGCAATTTTACATTTCTAACAAAAACGAGTTAAATATACATTATGTGTGTATAGTTTATGTGTGTATAGCTGCCGCCAAACGAGCATCCTGCCAAAAACGGCCATAATGCAGCAGCCGTGCGATACTCAGGCGGAGATAGCGTGCGAGAAGCGCAGATGCAGAGAAAAAGCGGCTTTTAACAGCCGATGCTTGTTTGACGACGACTATAATTGTAAATTTGTAAAACCTTTTAAAATCGACCGTACTTAGAAATAACCTACCTTAACCCGAAACTTGAAAATGAACATTTCTTAAAGGGACAGTCAGGCCGGTTTGACAACATTCGCTCAATTAGGAGAGAAAAATTCGCTGATCATGAAAATATATATGACCATGGGTCGAAAATTTACCGTTTCGAGAAAATACGCTTCAAAGTCGTCAAAAACGGGTCTCCGTCTATATATTTGTAAACGGGCAGTACGCCCTGCGTGTCCGGCATTTACAAGGCATGCTAATGAACCGAATTTCATTCTAATTGGATGAGAGAGCACTGGAAAGGAGGAGGGTGCGAGACAATTTAGCGTAGTTCATTCGCATAATTTCCGACCGTAGCGGATCGAAAATGAAATGAAAACCCTCTTTACTGTCCCTTTAAATGTTTCAGAAATTTGCCTTGAGACGTAGATAGTTCATACACAAGTTTCTATCATATTCGATTTTTAAAGTGGGCTGCTCCTCAATTCAGTCATATAATTCGCACGAAATGAAGTCGTATAATACATATCACTTTCTAGGAAGACTGGATCATCCGTGACGAAGACGTTGCCGAGGAGGAGATACAAGACAGTCTGAACCGCGTCGTCGTTGATGATAACAACCGAACAACCATCACCGTTTCAACCCAAGCCGGCCTCCAACTTTACCAACACTGGCTGGACCAGGCGGTTTCCGGCCTCATGGCGGCCGTCGCCACGAACAAGTGACCTTTCTCATTACCACTCGGAGAATATTAGCTATGTTTAGACTGAAGGAGGTTGAAAGAGACGATCGGAAAGCACACAGACTTTGCACAAAGGAGGCAAAGACGGTCAGCGCGCATGCTAAGTGTGTGGCGGAACTTTTGGATATGGGAGAGAGGAAAAAAGATGCAGTTTCAGTACTGAAACCAGCACTGAAGAAAGTGAAAAGATGTAGGTTTTTTAAGCGTGTGTGCGTGTGTGCGTGTGTGCGCGTGTGCGTGTGTGCGTGTGTGCGCGTGTGCGTGTGTGCGTGTGTGCGTGTGTGCGTGTGTGTGCGTGTGTGCGTGTGTGCGTGTGCGTGTGCGTGTGTGCGTGTGTGCGTGTGTGCGTGTGTGCGTGTGTGCGTGTGTGCGTGTGTGCGTGTGTGCGTGTGTGCGTGTGTGCGTGTGTGCGTGTGTGCGTGTGTGCGTGTGTGCGTGTGTGCGTGTGTGCGTGTGTGCGTGTGTGCGTGTGTGCGTGTGTGCGTGTGTACGTGTGTGCGTGTGTGCGTGTGTGCGTGTGTGCGTGTGTGCGTGTGTGCGTGTGTGCGTGTGTGCGTGTGTGCGTGTGTGCGTGTGCGTGTGCGTGTGCGTGTGAAGCTGTGGTATCTAATTTCTATGGAGTTTTTCAGTAAAATGGTCCCCTTCCATGTCTTCCAAGTCCATGGAGCGATCCAAGAAGCGAACGACCACGACCTCCAAATCCGGCGAAAAGAAGAAACAACGCACAAAAATGACCAAAAAGGAAAAGTTCCGCAAACCGAAGAGAATCGACTTTTCAAAGTCAAGATCCCAGGAATCTTCATCTTCCTGGAAGGGATCTTTCCGCGCCAAAAGAGCCATCAAGGAATCGCCTTATAAGGTTGTCAATAGGGTATGTTTTCATTTTCTTGCGACAACGAACGTTTTATTTTTAGAAATCATACAAAATGAGGTCTGCATTGACTACTTCTCCATTCTCTCTGATGGCGAAGAAACTGACCGAAGCTGTGAAAGCTTTCAAGAAAAAGGACCGCGACGCCAAAGGGTGGCAAGACACTTTGGTTGAAATTCAAGAGGAGGGAAAGAAATTGAAACAGAAGGAGAAAGTGAAGAAGATGTTCAAAGAGAGGATGGAGTTGTTCACGAAAACCCTGAGGGAGGAAGGAGTGGATGAGGATGCGGCTTTCGATGCTATGGATCTGGGGATGTACAAGGATGATGTGGAGTCGGATAGGGCACAGACAAAGAAAGAGGCACTGGAGATGGAGAAGAAAATGACTCCGGAGCAGAAGATGCTGAGACAACCTATCAAATTGATTAGAGAAGGTGAGGAGGCAGAGAGAGAGAGAGAGAGAGAGAGAGGGAGAGAGAGAAAGTAAGACAGAGAGATCGTGTGATTGAGTGAGTGAGTCAATTCTTCTTTTAGGAGTGAAGCTGGGCCTCGCTTTGGGAGGCAAAAACATCTCCGACTTCGATGACAAGACCCTCAAAATGATATCTCCCAAGATCATGTCTTTGGTCCCAGATGAGGAGGATAACCACAATCACACCGTGAACCTTCTCTCACCCTCACTGTTCTCTCTTCATAATGAGACAGGCCCTCACGAACTCTTCAGGTGAGACATTTAGCTCCTTCAATAATAAACCTGTTCAGTTTGGCAAAGGTAATGAGATCGATGGGAGAAGGCAGTGAAAACGAGTGGATGAACTTTGTCTTTGAGGCTTCTGGTGTTTCTGATGCCGTTAACTACATGAAGGTTATAAATATAGGAGCTGAGAACCTGTGTGTTTATAGGAAATACGGCAAAAAGAAGAAAGAGAAGAACTTATTAAGCAGTCAAAATCCGAAGATGGGAAAGCTCTTTATTACACAAAAGAGGAGCTGACACAGGAGTTTGGAGAATTTGAAGGAAAGAGGGCTGACCACATGCAAAAGTTACACTCGATGTTCTCCCAAGAGCAGGTAAGCTTGAAAGAGGGTCTCACTCACTCACTCACTCACTCACCTCACCTCGACTCACCTCACCTCACCTCACCTCACCTCACCTCACCTCACCTCACCTCACCTCACCTCACCTCACCTCACCTCACCTCACCTCACCTCACCTCACCTCACCTCACCTCACCTCACCTCACCTCACCTCACCTCACCTCACCTCACCTCACCTCACCTCACCTCACCTCACCTCACCTCACCTCACCTCACCTCACCTCACCTCACCTCACCTCACCTCACCTCACCTCACCTCACCTCACCTCACCTCACCTCACCTCACCTCACCTCACCTCACCTCACCTCACCTCACCTCACCTCACCTCACCTCACCTCACCTCACCTCACCTCACCTCACCTCACCTCACCTCACCTCACCTCACCTCACCTCACCTCACCTCACCTCACCTCACCTCACCTCACCTCACCTCACCTCACCTCACCTCACCTCACCTCACCTCACCTCACCTCACCTCACCTCACCTCACCTCACCTCACCTCACCTCACCTCACCTCACCTCACCTCACCTCACCTCACCTCACCTCACCTCACCTCACCTCACCTCACCTCACCTCACCTCACCTCACCTCACCTCACCTCACCTCACCTCACCTCACCTCACCTCACCTCACCTCACCTCACCTCACCTCACCTCACCTCACCTCACCTCACCTCACCTCACCTCACCTCACCTCACCTCACCTCACCTCACCTCACCTCACCTCACCTCACCTCACCTCACCTCACCTCACCTCACCTCACCTCACCTCACCTCACCTCACCTCACCTCACCTCACCTCACCTCACCTCACCTCACCTCACCTCACCTCACCTCACCTCACCTCACCTCACCTCACCTCACCTCACCTCACCTCACCTCACCTCACCTCACCTCACCTCACCTCACCTCACCTCACCTCACCTCACCTCACCTCACCTCACCTCACCTCACCTCACCTCACCTCACCTCACCTCACCTCACCTCACCTCACCTCACCTCACCTCACCTTCCCTCTTTCCCTCTTTCCCTCTTTCTCAACTTCAAGTCTGTTTCAGTATAACCGTCTTAACCAAACCGGATATGTCTCCCTCTCTCCTCAGCAGTTGGACTTCCTCTACGGGCCCTCCTCTCCCTACAATGACACAGAAGCCCACCACCGTTTCCAGAACATTTCCGATGTGGATCAGAAGGTTGCCATCGATGGCACCATCAAAGCCCTTGCCAAAGAGGAGATCGCCTTCCGTGCCCAGAGAAAGAAAGACCTTGTTTTGTCTCCAATCGTCCTCTCAGCTTTTATCAACAACCCCGCTGCTGTCTCCCAAGCCCTCGTCCTCTCTCCCATCCTTTTGGCTCCTTTGATCCAATCTCCCGCCGTTTTCGGCAGTGTAATTCTCTCCCCGTGGGTCTTCGTTCCCGTGATTCTCTCTCCTCGTGTCCTCGGCCCTGTTGTCCTCTCCCCCATCCTCTTTGCCCCCGTCATCCTCTCTCCTCTGGCTCTTGTACCTGTAATCCTCTCTCCCGGAGCCTTCCTCCCATTCGTCCTCTCCCCCTTCGTTTTGTCTCCTTTTATCCTGTCTCCTGTGGCCATGGCTCCTATCATTCTCTCTCCCTTCGCTCTTTCTCCTTTCATTTTGGTCCCCAATCTTATGTCTCCTATGATTCTGTCTCCCTTCGTTTTGTCTCCTTTGATCCTCTCTCCTCCCGCCATTTCAGCCTTCGTACTGAACCCATACGCCTTGTCTCCCGTCATCAAATCAGATGGATTCGCATTCACAGCAGTGCTTTCCCCCAGCTGGCTCAGCTAGCCAACTACGAGTATAATTAATAAATGTTAAGATATGTTTTAAAAAAGTGTCTCTTGAAAAATCGAGCAGGCCTGTCATAGAAAATAGTTCACTGTCTCAGAATGGGTTAAAACTTGGTCGACAACCTTCCTAGTGCTAAAAAATACACCCTATTGTTTCAAACATGCTCAAAATTTGACCTAAAGCATGGAATTCTACGTTTTCTAGCACATTGATCGCATATATTGAAGTTGAAATTTTCTTCATCCCATCATGCCGAGAACTGCCTCTGAATGTGAAATTTTCTTCACTGCTACCGTGAAAATGTGCATGAATTTTATAGAAAAAAGCATTTGGAAATGTCTTAAATAAGATAGGAAGAAATCTTGCTTGAAAAATGTTCGACCGACTAAAATTGAATGTTATCTTGATCAAATCGGTGGAAAAATTCACTTTAGAGGCAATTTTTCTTATGATGATCTAAAGATGGTTTCAACCTCGATAAATACATTCAAAACTAAAAATACGTAAAATTCAATGATTATGGTCATATTTTTTTCAAGTCAGCAGTCGAAAAACTGCATTTTAAAACCAAAATTTTCACTTTTTAGGGTTTCTGGATACTACGCAGAAGTACACGATCATGTCGTGTGCGTGTGCGTGTGCGTGAGCGTGTGAGCGTGTGAGCGTGTGAGCGTGTGAGCGTGTGAGCGTGTGAGCGTGTGAGCGTGTGTGCGTGTGTGCGTGTGTGCGTGTGTGCGTGTGTGCGTGTGTGCGTGTGTGCGTGTGTTCCTGACTGTTTAAATGTAGAATCGCTTTTAACGAACTGAAAGCTACAATGAATACTTCGCTTTCTCTTTGGGTCATTCTTGTGTTCGCATTTCAGTGGTCTACACGTCATGATCGAAGAGGTTGGTTATATGGGAAATAAAATTTCAAACCATTAATCAATATTATGTTTTTTAATCTTTTCATATTACGAATTTTCAGAACAAAATATCATTCGATCTCCTACCTTTCGACCTTCGCTACTTGATTCAGGAAAAGGTATCTGGTTTCCACCGATTAAAATTAGTTTAAAATTTCAGTTAAGTTATGAACAATTCAAAATTTTCGAAGAATGCAGCCAGAGCTCTCGGTACATTTGTGACCGTCGTACAACAGCTGCATATCCATTAAAAGTTGACTTCTATGTGCTTATTTCGGTATTAACAACTTATTCTTTCTTAACACGTATTTTAGGGCGATTACGTTATGGTTTGGCGGGGTGAAGGTCAGCAAGATGTATACAACACAAAGAAGCTCTTTCGATTAAAAGATTGTCCTCCTGTGATTCTAAAAACTAATCAACTTGTGGTAAATGTAAGTTAACTTTTGATACAGGTAATAGTGTAATTTAGAATCAATTATCACCTGATCTTTGCTCTTTAATCAAGAAAAGAGTTAAAGGTGTCAACCATTTAGAAATCGTTCTTTATGCTGAGGATTCTAAAATGGATTTTCGTCTTTTTTATCAATTGATAAATGTATGTGTAGATAATTTTCACAAAAGATGGCTCTATTTCAGAGTTTTTCTTTAACGTACCTTGCCGTGAGATTAAATGGAGTTGGGAACAATTGTCCACGAGATTTTAAAGAAATCAATGTAGTGAGTTTTTACTTGGAAAAACATTATGCTGATAGTCACACACGCACACACGCACACACTCACACACTCACACACTCACACACTCACACACTCACACACTCACACACTCACACACTCACACACTCACACACTCACACACTCACACACTCGCACACTCACACACTCGCACACTCACACACTCACACACTCACACACTCACACACTCACACACTCACACACTCACACACTCGCACACTCACACACTCGCACACTCACACACTCACACACTCACACACTCACACACTCACACACTCACACACTCACACACTCACACACTCACACACTCACACACTCACACACTCACACACTCACACACTCACACACTCACTCACTCACACACTCACACACTCACACACTCACACACTCACACACTCACACACTCACACACTCACACACTCACACACTCACACACTCACACACTCACGTACATATGTTTAGGTAAAAATAAATAATGCCCAACGTCTCACAGCAGAAACTTGTTTTTCTATAAATTCCAAGCTTGAAACAATGATTCAGGCACACTCAATTGAATTAGACGAGTTAATATCAGAAATTCAGGTATGGAAAGGATTTTTTAATAGAAAATTTTCATTTTTAGGCTTGGATTGATGGAAAACAGTGGGGAAGTAAAGTGTATTCCTTTTATAGTTCGCTTCGCTTCGAGGATTTTTCGACAGCGGTGTTACATCATTTTAAAAAAGAATATGAATATCCTTATGTTTTCGAGCGACAACCACCATCTTGTAGCGAAGGATCGAATTCCTACTCTGCTCTGTGTGTGTATTTTTACGGTAGTGTAATTTGTCTTCAGCAAAAAGCGAAAAATGTTAAGAAAAAATTATATTAGCGCATTTAATGCCCTTTTATTCATTCTATTAGTTACTAACATGTTGTTTACAATGTCGTCTTAATAAAAAAAGTTTCCGTGTTTATACACATACACACACACTCAGGCACGCACGCACGTATAATTTAGCATTTAAATTTACAAGTATTCGGTGTTTATGTCTCTTTTTTCTCATTGTTTTCGGCATTCTCTAATATTTTCGTTTTTTCCACCTTCAAATTCCGCCGAATTCCCGCCCAGTCAGCGCCTTCCCAGCCAAAACACCCCCTTGTCCGTGGTCAGTTGTCGGAGGGCGGTGCTGTTTACGTGCCCCAATCGACAGCCGCTCGCGTGAGAGGGACGCGGCGCGGTCGGCCGTGGCGTTCACTTCGCTCCATCGACTCCCGGCCTGCTCCAATTACACTCCCTTTGAATTCCCGGATTTGCTACAGGCGAATATTGGCACTTTGGAGGGAAGATTGGGAATTTCGGCGAAAAGAAAGGATTTGAAAGGGATTTTGGGTTCATTTGGGGGTTTGAAAGTCGAATAATTTTTGCGTCACATTTAGGAATGTAGGGAACACCTTATTTGAACTATTTTCTTGGTTTTGTTTTAGTTTTACACCTACTTTTCAGCTATTTAACAAATACAGTATTTAAAATGACTGTTTATCGAATATTATGTTAATTGTTAGGTAGAAGAGCCCGAATTCAGATGTTTACGTAATATCACTGATCACTTCAAGCCTTAATCGGATTATTTATGTAATTTATCTTCAAAATTTCGTGAATTAGGGCGTATTTTTATAGGGATGTTCGCAATTTTCACCATTTCAGCATCTATTTCACGGCATCTGTCTGCATTTTACCCAATAACATTTGTTTGGCGATCATAGTTTGTAGCTGGTGTTTTTCGTCCGACAATTCGACTTTTAAAAACGCATTTTCGCAGCATATTTGACCAAATTTCGCCCAATAAGTCTAAATTTTAACCATGATTACGGCCAAAAGTAATTTAAATTCACCCCTATTTGAATAGATTTTAAAAAACGTCTTAAAATGTTGCCATGTTCGAGTTGAACGTCTCAGAACTTTTTGAGAATTCCAACTTACGTGTTTATATTCTTTTTGTACTCGTTTTATTCCACCTTAGTTTGTACACGTTCTTATTTCTACATTTATTTTCAGATGTCTAGTTCTCATCACAGGATACAACAGTCTGACGAAGGGCCTTCTTCAAGCTCTTCTAAGGGTCATTACATGGACGACATCAAGCCCCGCGGCTACGTCGATGAAGATGGTTCGTGGAATTCATTGTTTCTTTGTTTTCTAAAATGGAGGGAAACTCTAGTTCTGATAAACCGGGTCAGATCGAGCTGATTCGGCCGTTTTTTGTCGGTTCCAATGCAAACTGCTGACACTGCAAGCCCAAATAGCTTTGGAAGTGGTCAAAGACTAGAATTGTACCTGGTTTCGCGCCAATTCTTTTTCAATTTCGATTCTCCATCTCCCTAAAAATACTTATTTCCAAGCCTTGTGATCAAAGGTAGAATAGGCAAACGCAAGGTTCTTTCGGTGCGTACGAAATTTGGCGTTTGGTTGAAAATGACGACAAAACGTTAAAGGGTTTTCATGTTGGTCATGGAGTAATGCGTGCAATTGCAATGTAGGATACTCATGCCGTTTACGCAGCCAAATCGACGTATATGTGGCGAGAAGTATAAAAAGAAAGTGTAGTGTTGCTTAGCAATGCATCGCGGGATTGGTAACCCGAAAGGGCTATTTTGGTGGATAAATACGGCTGGGAACGAAATTTTTGGTTTAGAACCCACTTCTTGTGATATCTCCTGCCTTGGGGGACCCTGATTGATCCAGTCTGTCGCAAAATTATTTTTTATTTTTTAGGAGGAATGATGGACGGATTGGACCACGGTCAGATCATCCACGAAGAGATCCTGCACGACGACATGCTGGGAGCAGGTAAGCTATTTTAACAGCAATTTTTTTATAGTTAAAAGTTTCAGATGAAGTGGAGATAGAGTACATCGAAGGGGACGAGGTCGTCGGGGCGGAGGAGGTCGTCATGGAGGAGGACGAGGGACACATCGTCATGGAGGTAATTTATTTTTGTAAGCATTACTTTTTTATTATGACACTCAGGCGAAGCTCGTAATCATATTGATTTTCAGGATGACATCGCCACGGAATCGCTAGTCGCCCTCTCGCAAGGCGTCCACGGAAAGAACAAAATGCGCACCGAGTACATCCAGCACGGCATGCCCATGTCCAAGGTATTTTTATTCTATTTTTGTTTTTTTATATTGTATCAAAATGTGGGGTTCAGAGTGCGAGGAATCCGAGGATCCTCCGTCGTCCCATGGAGCGAATGGATCGGGGAGCCTACGTCTATGAACAGCAGATGCCTCGCCAATCTGTGGTCCACCAGAGCAAACACAACTATCCAGGTTTGTAGCGACAGGAATTATCTTTTTTACTAAAAATTATTAACTCATGCGACCTGTGTTAATGAGTTGCCTGTTGTTTACAATGGGCGGGTTGTTCCTCAAATGAAGTCGTGAATTCGTTTGCATAGGGTGACACGAAGTGCTTGATGCGTACTTCGGCGTATGGTCGAAAATGGTAACAACAATTAAAAGAAAAGCTTCGGTAGACGTTAATACTATAGTTGACGCCAAAACTACTTCGGCACAACGTGTCAATGTTTTGATATTGTTTCTTGAATAATGCTTTCAATGTGGGATACTCAAGCTTACAACTTCATTTCAAATTCACTAGGTATACTCAATTTCTGTTTTGAAACTTTGTCGCTTCCACTAGGAAATGAGCACACTTTTCCGACATGGAATGGTCCCAACCGGCTCCGAGCCGATCGAGGCGAGCCCTATAACATTTGAAAGATAATTGAATTCTGAGTCGAGGGGCGAAGTTCAATTTTGCTAAACAGTGCTGGATTTCGAGTATTGATCTTTTTTCGTCGCCTTGCTTCCAGGTCCTGTAGCAAAAGACCACGCCAGGGCGTTGCAAATATGTCTCCGTGGCTTGGCTTAGTGGCAGGGTGCTCGCTTTATAAGCTGGAGGACCATAGGTAGCCCTGGCTTTTTGAGACGGCGCCTCGTAGCAGCGCGACGACGGGCGCCGAAAAAATCGATCAATACTCGAAATCTAGCCCTTTAAGCAAAATTGAACTTCACCCCTGCACTCTGAATTCAATTCTCTTTCAAACGGTATAGGGCTCACCTAGATTGGCTCGGGCCGGTTGGGACCCTTCGATCGGGTGAGGGTTGGTTGGGATCAGTTTTATGAGATTTCTTGCATACAGAGGATCGGTCATTTGTTAAAGCAGTTGTTTACAAAATTTTTAATTTTTTTTAATTCCCGAGCCGTCCCGAAAAATTCCTAGGCCCACCCCGGGCCGGCCCCAGTCATTTGAGAACTCCGCCCCAACTCACAATTTGAAGTTTCAGTTCCGCAACACACGAAGCGACTGCTGCCGGTGGCCACGCTCCCTGCACCTAAGGGAACGCAGAAGGATTGGAGAGAGGAGCAGAAAAGGTAATTTTAATCTTAAATTTTGGTATTTTTACTCTTTTATCTTTAGGATCCTCGAAATCTATGAGATCTACGACGTGTTGCCGGACGGGATGAGGGAATCCTTCAAGCGAATCCTGGAGACTAAGGGAGACAACATTCCTCCGCGGAACAACCCCAGGACTAGCTACAGAATCGGACCCAGTCAGGTGGCGCTTTTTCTTTTTTTTTTAAACCCAAGTTTTAACTTAAGATGGTGGACAATCGCGAGTACAGGGAGCAGGAAATGGCTATGCGCCAGAGGCAATTCAAGGGTTTGTTTCGCAGTGGAGCAGGTTTAGTAACCTGCTTCAGATGATCATATGGAGCAACATCACGCCGTGGTGGATGAGGAGGTTAAGAAGCCGTTGGACCCGAACGAGTACAGCGACATGCCGCAGCTGGAGGAGGCGCCCGACACTGGAAATCAGGTACTAATGTTTTTACTTACTTGCGCACCTGTAAATCTCTTTATAAGGTACCTACTATCAGTCGTGGGTCAAAGTTTGCGTAATAACCGTACGAGTGTCAGTAGGGCGCAATAAAAGCTCCTATCCGGTGAGATCCTCAGAACTTTGGGTTCTTTGCTACAAACGGGATGTGGTTTATCCGCTTTCCTTTACGAGAAAAGGACCACAGGGGAAGTTTCCAACGTTTATGCAAATCAAATACTAACGAAGACTTGGCCTTTCGTGAACAACCGTTTCTTTGAGTGTAGTGGTGTTGGAGACAACTTCTCTGACCTATTTTCCCATTCGAAAACCAACCGATGGTTCTTTAAATGGGAGTTGGCACTACAAAATCCCTAAGTGGCTAGTTGTATCACTTCGCCGAAAAGGTTTTTTGCAACCCAATTTTTAGCCCCAAAAGTTAATGATGGGTACGCCAATCGCTCGAATTTCTGCATTATCGAAAACATGTTGTAGCCATAGCTGGATGGGAGGTGCTTGGGGTACCTACGTATTTCGGTGTTTGATTGA
This sequence comes from Oscheius myriophilus, assembly GCA_964057215.1. NCBI lineage: Eukaryota > Metazoa > Nematoda > Chromadorea > Rhabditida > Rhabditidae > Oscheius > Oscheius myriophilus. The sequence continues at coordinate 23,015,242 of OZ059906.1, forward strand.
AAATGTTAAGAAAAAAGTCAAGGGGGGTTTACGTTGCCACCGAGGCACCATTTGGGGAGCTTACGTATCCAGGCCCCAAACGCTGCCTGTCCAGCTATGGTTGTAGCATGCATTGTCAAGCTCTGCCATAAGCGGCGATGTGGCCGTCGCAATTTTAAGTGATTATCAAATTTCGCTACAGAAGGGGGCCCGCCCCAAAATTTCGAAATTTTTTCAAATAGAACTAACTCTCGCAAAATTGGCACCAGTGGTGGTTTGCCTGAGTATGGTTTGTAGTGTCGCAATCAAAATCATACCGTGGGAGAGGCCGGTCACGGAGGGACCCCCCATCACTTTTTGACGGAAATACTGGGTTACCCCCCTCACTTTTTGGCTGAGAAACGGAATACCCCCCTCACTTCTTGTGAAGAAGAAAGGTTACCCCTCAATTTTCTATGAAATACTAGACTAACCCCCCTCACTTTTGAAACCCCGTTCATTTGGTTCCCAAGGTATGATCAAAATTCTTCGAAATTTTGGCGGGTCAGCCAACTTTGTATTATTGTTGGTGCCAAAATTACTTCAATTATAGTACATCCGATCGTTCCAATGTTTTCACGTTATTAAAGAGTGCGTGTGCAGTATCGTCTAGGAGGTCGGTCGCAATGCAAGAAACTTTTAAATATAGATGGTGACCGTCGCAAAATTGACCCCCGCGATGGCTTGCCCAGCTAGTGTCCTAGAGTCCTAGCTAACAGCCAGGTGCCTGCAATTGTAGATAAATTAAAACATTGCGGAACGTTGGAGGTGAATTGTTTAACCAGAATTTCTAAGACGCCTCCTCCATCGGTTAGATAAGCATAAAAACGTGTTAACGGAGGTGTTGTGGGCTTTCGCGCGGTACTGCCTGAGGCCTACATCTTAAAGGCACCGTCAGGGGCCTTTTCGGATTGGAAATGAATGGTATGCTAATCCCATCAGACCATCAGCCTGCTTTTCGAAACGGAAATGAACAGTATGCTAATTGCGCCATTCCAATTGGAGTGTTATTTTACAACACCGCTCCAGGAAACGGTTGTTCACAGAATGCTTGCCAAGTCCTCATTAGCATATGATTTGCATGAGCGTGAAAAACCCCCCTTATGGTCCCTTTAATGGAGTTAACTTCCGTGGCACTTTCAAGATCAATTTTAGCGCAAATTAATAAACTCATTAAAAAAACGAAGGGACAGTCCTTTAACTCTTAGTGCCCTAGTCGGCGGCCTGTAAATACTGTTCCATGTGTGTCTATTTTATTAAAATTTTCTTTGCAGGGCCAACAGCCAACCGAGGCCCAGATAGACGTGGAGGGTTATGACAGCACGGACGAAACCCACGATCCTATGCAAGCGGACGTCGAGTACATCATGGAGGACGACGTGGTAGTGGAAATGTACGAAAGGGTGAGTTAAACCCACCTTTTTCGTTTTTATTTGTGGATTCAGGGCTCTCCTCTGAAAATGGGCCGTCGCCAGGAGGAAGTGATCATGCCCGAGATGAGGGAGGACTACCTGGGCACCATGGACGCCAACGCCTACTCGGCCAACCAGCTCATGATCAACAATGTTCGTTTTATTGAGTTTTTGTATTAATTTACAATGTTTTAGCAGTACACGGACTCTAGGTACTGTCCTGGGTGCAAGCTGCATCTTAAGCGCTCCATTTTCTACCACCACAGTAGGATGATCAAGAAGTACGGCATTTGCAACATGTTCACGCCCAAGCGCTTCCCCTGTGGATTCCAAGGGGTTGGTTTTATTTTTGTTTTTTTCCCATTAAAAAATGCTGCGTTTTGTAATGTCTATTGGTGTTAACTATTCATAGTGTAAACAGCGTGCGTCGTGGCAATACTGGGCTGCTAAACATCGGATATTAGTTGAAATTTTTCGCCTCTAACGTGGTGTGTTTGAGGTACCTACGTAATTCGGCGTTTGGTTGAAAACCTTAACAGCGGAATAAAGGCGGAGTGGCTTACGTAGCCGTCGAGGCGCCAGTTGGGTGGGGGGGCTTACGCATCGAGCTACCAAACGCTCTCTTTCCAGCCATGCCCTCTAGCGTTGTGCGCCTATTTAGTCCCCCCACCCATCAGAATAATATCTTCTTTTTCTAGCTATTTTCTATATTTAAAAAATAAGTTTTTTTTAAAAAAATAAAAAAAGTTGTTGCAACCCACCGAACCAAATTTAAAGACGTATAGCTGACGCCAAACGGGCATAATACCAATTTCGTTCCAGTATTCTCTGTTGATGATAGATTAGCATAAAATCGTAATATCAACAGAGAAAATGAAGGCATAAAGTGGCACGATGCCCGTTTGGCGTCAACTATAACGTAATAATTGTATTTCTTCTACTATTTCATTTCTCGATCTCTAGATCATTTCTCGTTCGAGCTCATTTCTCGATCTCGATTCTCGATCATTTCTCGATCGAGCTCGCTGCCAAATTCTGTGCTCAAACCTGAACGCACAATTGTGGCACGCCATAGAAAAACATCGACAGAAATTTTTGGCCGAGGGGGTCGCGACGAGCCTAATTTCCTAATGGGGGACTGTCGTCCGAGACCCCCTTCGTTCCATGTCTAGGTATGTTTTGCGTGGCTTTTCTGAAGATGCTCGTTAAACTTCGGGCTTAGCGCAAATCGTAGCTTGACGAACATAATCATTTCTGTTTTCAGTGCGACGAGCGTCTGGGAACCGTGGAGAAGTTGTGCGAGCACATGTTCCAGATTCACGGCACGCCTACCGACATCAAGACGGAGGTTTTCAACAGCGAGGCAGAGTTCGATGTACCCTATCTTTGTTTTTACTTTATAATTCTGTATTTTTAGGTCTTCCTGAGGGAGCTGGAGGCTAAGGGAGGCAACTTCCGCATGTCCCGCGGCAACAAGATGATAAAGGCCGGACTGGTGCAGTACTTCCGCTGCAACAGGACTCAGTCCCTCGCCAAGGACAAGACCATGCGCATTTGCGACGAAGTGGTGGGGTTTGGAGGGATTTCATTGAATAAATGAGGGGTTTAGAGCATTTTCGGAGAGCCGGTGGGCAGTGGGGTGGTCGAGCGACAGGACGACCCCTTCTCGAACCCCGTTACGGGAGGGAAACCCTGTTTGAGGACGGAGGAGGCGTGCACTGCTTTCTTCAGAAAGGCGTACATGCCCAACAAGTGAGTGGATTGGCATTGAAGGGACCATAAGGTCCTTTGCACTTGGTATCATAGGGGGACGTGAGAGGCTTGCGGTACCTACGTAATTCGGCGTTTGATTGAAAATGTTAAAACAAAATTAAAGGGAGCTTACTTTACCCCCAAGGCACCATTTGAGGGACTTAATGGCGTTAGTTTTCGTGTAATGATCGATTTTGTCTGTGGCATCGCCGACCAAAAGCTTTATGCGGCCTTAAAAGCCCGCAATTGGTAAATGCTTTTTTAAAAAAATTTAATTTTATTCATCCACAAAAACACAGTAAAAATGTGGTTCAAAGTGAAAAGAACGATGCTATTTTGTATAAATTCATGTTACGCTATTTTCCAGATTTTCAGATGCATGTTTAAAAGAGAAAGACGAATAATTTTGGAATTCGAGGGGGGAAACTCTAATTGGCGAGCTGGATTGTGCGATTTCCAATCAGAAAGATCTTCATTGAAAATTGTATGCTCCACAATTAAAGCGACCATCAGGCGACTTTTTCCCCCCAAGAAACGGTTTTTCACAGAATGCTTGCCAAGTCCCTATTCGAATGAGGATGGAAAACATCCCTAATTTAAAATTAACCAATTTCTTATTATTTCAGTACGATCGAGGTGCGTTACTGCGACCATCACCTGCACGAGGACGAACGTGTGCGTCTTCCGGCGGCCGTTAAGGACAGGATATGCGAGATGCATAGGAAAGGGCTCCCCAGCGCCGTTATCATGATGGTTCTTCAATGCAAGTCTCTCTCTCTCTCTCTCTCTCTCTCTCTCTCTCTCTTTTTAACCCCTCTCTTACAGGTGAGCGTGAGAAGTTCGCCCTGGCTGGCACCTGTGTGGAGAGGAGGGTGATGCAGCTAACGCCCAAGGACATCAGCTGTGTGATTTCGACCAGAAACAGCAATGCTAGGAAGAGGAGGAGGCCGGCTGGTCCCAGTGGAGCTCAGATGCAACAGAACGGGGAGGAATTGATAGAAGACGAGGCTCCAGGTACATTATTTTTTCTTTTATATATTTGCACTTGAAAAAATATTTAAATTCCATTGTAACTTTGCAACTTTAGGCGTACGTGAGCTGCAGCTGACTGAGTTGGAGCAGAAGATGCTGGAGACGTTCGAAGCCAACCAGGAGATCATCCTCGGCGACATGCAGAAGATGAAGAGGGATGAGAATAGGAAAAGGTAATATTCTGAGTCAGGGTTTCAACAAATTTTACACGAAAACTGCCCGTTCCTGTATAGGAATGGGTTGGATCCAAGCGTGGCAAAATTTGGGGCCGGGCCGGGCCGAGAAAAATTTTGAAGCGGGCCGGCCCGAAATTTTTTTTTTCGTTCTCTTTGATTTTTACATTGAAAAAAGGCATAAATTTTCGGTTGAGTCGGGCCGGCCCGGGCCGGGCCGTGAAAAATGTTGGAGCGGGCCGGCCCGTTGCCATGCTTGGTTGGATCGTATCCATCATGGATATATGAGACCATACTGGGCCCATATGTGGACGTGATGTGCTTGTGGCACCTACGTAATTCGGTGATTGGTTGAAAATGGTAACAACTAATTGAAGGGGGCCTTACGTTGCCTCCGAGGCGCCATTTGGGGGCTCATGTACAGAGCCCTCCAAACGCTCCAGCCATGACTACTGGGCCAACATCCCCGAGCCGCGGCGTGTCTCATACTTCGGATCTCGTCGAGAACAGGAACACAAATTGTCTTTTGCGTGAATCAATGGGCTCTTGTTCAACCAAGGGTGCCCTAGCCCGCGCAAATGTTTCTATGATGTGTGATTTCGGGGATTTTACTGGTTTTCCGGAGTATCTTGTGCCGCATTTCGTGCCCATTGCGTTATTTCTGTAACATTTCCATGAAATTTCTACGTCTATCCCATGTTTCATACTTAATTTAATCTCCAAACCCCATGTGCTGTAATTCTGTAACGGACACATGCATTGTCAAGCTCGGCCAAAAGCGGAGGTTGGGCCGTCGCAATGGAAGTTTTTGACATATTTTGTTAAAGGAGGACCGTCGCAAAATTTCGATCATACTTGGGCAACCCACCGCGGGGTCCATTTTGCGACAGCCCCCTAATTATAGAACCTTATGCGACAGGCCTCCTTCTTTAACAAATTTGCCGAAAACTTAAAATTGCGACGCCCTTAACTGCCGCTTTTGGCGGAGCTTGACAATGTATGATTTCGATACTTCCAGTAATTGAAAGGGGCTGTCGCAAAAAGGACAGCTTCTATTTAACAATTTCGTGACAGTTGAAACTCCAAAATAGAATGAATCTTGGACAGTTCTGGACAGAAAGCGTTTCAGCGTTTGTTGCCATTTTCAACCAAATTCCGAATTACGTAGGTACCGCAAGCACCTTACGTCCACCTATGATTTTGGAATGGAGACAAACGCCTAGAAAAACCGTCGGCGACTTGGGACGTGTACAAATGCCTCGAGCTAGGGTACAAACGTTAGAATAACGTATTTCGGCCGTTTTGCCTGCGTATATGTGACATCAAAACCATGCCACGTTTTGACAAAGTAGTTTTGCCTTTACGTTAACACACAATGGAAGGGTACTCACCCTTTATTGATGATGCCGAAACGGCCTTTTTTCGAGAGGATTTTTTTTTTACGAAAATTTAAAAAAAAAGTTATACCACCTATATTTTATCATTTTCTTGGCATACCCCCGGGCAACCTGACAATGCCCTCCCGAGGTATGCGTTTCATTGTGGGTCGTCTTGTAGGAGAGTTTTAGGCATGCGGTTGGATAGCCTTTTCTAATGTTTCTGGGCATTTTTTCATGAGGTGGACCCGTTAGATTAGATGAACCCCGTTCTCGTGAGAAAAGCAGCGATTTCTTGGTTTTTCAGGAATCTCCGCGAGACGATCCGCGTGAACATCTTCAATCTCGGTCGTTTCCTCAAGTCGGCCAGCTTCACCTCGATGTCGTCGGAACAGCTGGCACAGGTCAACGAAGCCGTCAAAATCGTAAGTCCTACCTTTTTTTCTTCAATTTTTCACTTTTTAGGCCGTCGAGTGTACCAGGACGAAGGATCCTCCCAGCAATGTGGCTGTGCAGCACAATCATCACAATAACCACATGGTGGGTCCCGCAACGACTGCCTTTGATTACTTTTTGTGTTTTAGGAAGAACACGCGGAGATGAACGACGAGGAGGTGGAGGCGATGATGTGCGGAGACGAGCTGGGCGGGACGGTGAAGCAGGACGTGGGCGGAGAGGTGCCGATGAACATAATACACGTGCCCTATGCGGGAAATGAGGAGACCATCGACGAGGAAAGGGAGGAGATTGTGGAGGTCGTCAACGGAGGAATCATTCAGGTTTTAAATTCATTTTATGTATAAAAAATGGTTATTTCAGAATGCGAGAGACCTGCTCCAGGAGGAGGAGGCTGAAGACGCCCCCCTGCAGTCGATCAATTCGACCGGATCTCTGCAGGAGGACCGCCGCTCTGAGGAAATGGAGCAGATCGTCGTTGAGTCGGATGTGGTTTCGCCGCCAGCCAAGAAGGTATTTTTGTTTAGCTGCTGATTTAGACAGGGCTCAACTATGTCGCTTGAGTCGTTGCGTATCCCCCCTTTAAAAATAACACCTGGCCAGCGTTCATCAGGGGTGTTTTTTTTTTTGCACAGCCCCCTCCTCAATTAGAAAAGCTATTTAACATTGGCTGCGGGCCCTCTCTATTTACAAAAATTGGGTAAACTTCGAATTGCGACACTCCCACCGACGCTGCTCGCGGAGGTTGGTCACGTATGTTAAAAATGCCTATGGGAACCTAGCAATTCCCCGCGTATATAATTCTTCTTGGCTAGCAAAAGCTGGGAAGGATAATGACAGAAAATTGCGTTGACCCTACTGCCGGTAATGACAGGGTTTTAAAATGTATGCCGCCGGTTCCGCGGTTTTTGGCATAGAATTTATCAAATTTTGCCGCAAGTTGTTCGTAGCTCACGTCGCATTGGCAAAGCCTATCTAGCGATTTTCTGACTGCCCTGTTAAGACAACATTTTCTGGTAGACATGGTTCAGGGGAAGTTTCGGGTGGACAAACGCAGGTTTGGTGATTCCACTCGACTGCTGCCCGTAACCGTCGCTTGCTACCAAGAACGGGCACTGTTTTGCTGGCAAAGTTATCCAAAACGACGAGGCTCGTTGCGTAAGCCACGTGAGGTTCTTGCGGTACCGGTGTGGTTTATTTCGGCGTTTAGTTTAAAATAGTAACAAAAAATTAAAGGGGTCCGAAGCGCCATTTGGAGGGCTTTCGCTCCTTCCGAGCTCTGATTTTGTTAATAATTTTATCACAAATATTATGAAATCATTTCACCTAAAATTTTCAATTATGTCATTCAGTGATGCGTGGAATCACATAAGGAGATCGAAATCGGATTGCTTAGTTTACGGAATGCACTGCTTTTGTTTGCAAAATTTTATCATAAAATGAAGTCCGTTGTTTTTCATTTCACAACCTATCCACGGACATTTGGGTTATGCGAATAAAAAAAATGATTCAAATTATCCTTTCATCTACGGTTTCTTCACTCAAGTTTTCGTTTCCAGCGTCGCGGCCGTCGTCCGAAATCGTCGATCTCTACTTTGGAAGAGGTTGTGAAGGAGGAACCAGCCGAAGATGTCGGCGACGACAATTTGCCTTCCTTCTCGCTGCCTTCGAAGACTCGCGCCGGTCGCGTGGTCCGTCCCAGTCGCCACATTATGGACATGTAATACCACTCCATTCCCACACCCCAATACCTCTTAAAACTGCTGACTCTCTTAAGAACACACGGGCCCCTATCTCTCTCTCCTTATTGTTGAAAATTCCGATGTTTGCTACTTTACGGTGAAAATAAAGTTATTTGTTTTGGTCTCTTTGTAGACGGCGGGGCGTCTAACGGCAGGTGCCCTTGTAGCACTTGAGAGGCTTGGCGCAATCGCAACGATAGCAGTCGCCTCCGGCGTCGGTGAAGCACATCCCAGTGGGAGGCACGTTGAAGGAAGACTAAAGGACTGTATAGAGTGGGATACTGTAGTTTGAACTCACCACTGATGATACGGTAGCGAGGAGGAGCACGAATGCGGAGATAAGGAGGGATAGGAATCGCATCTGGAAGGAATTTTTTGGGCTGGTTTTTTGTATTCGTGTGGAGAAATCAAAATTAAGACAAAAATGGAGCATGGAACGAACCGTGGTGACCTTTTTGGAAAAAAATAGGTGCATAAATGCGATGTAAGCGAGAAAAAGGCGAAGGATGCTATGAAAAATTGATTTGGATGAAAATGAAAATTAGTTGCTTAGGGTGCGAATTGTCACAAATCACTAGCTTTTTCCTTAAGGGCCTTATCGTTAAAGGGACCGTAAGGGACCTTTTCGAATTGGAAATGGATAGTATGCAAATCAGGTCATTTTAATTGAAATCATTTTCTCGAACATCGCTCCAGACAACGGCCGTGCGCAAAATGCTTGCCAAGTCTTCATTAGCATGCGATTTGGAAAAGGCCCCTGACGAGCCCTTTAATGTCTTATTTTCGTATCTCGCTTTAAACTTGAAAAAATGAACTTTGCATTTCCAGATTTCATGTACGATGTCAAGTTTCCCCAGCTCAAAAAATAGTTGCGGGCCTATTGGACTCGGCCTGTTCAACCTGGCCAAAAATACTTGCAACCAAAAAAAAAATATGATAAAATGGACTTTTTCTTGTACTTAGGGACTCTTGTAACCGTATAAACATTTACAAAAGAGAACTGTAGATGGTGATAAAAGGATGAGAGATTTATTTAAAAGAACTAGTTAACAAAACGTGGCGGAAGGCAAAAATGAGCAGTTAGCGACTGATAGGCGACTTGATCGGATCAAGGGCGATAAGGGGAACGGCAAACAGTGACGATGGATTTCCGGGCGATCTGTTTTGACCCTTAGATAAAATGACAGAGGCAGACTGAGGGAGAGGAAGAGAGAGAAAGAGAGGGTTTAGAGACAAAGAGTCAGACAAACCATTCCGCTGCATCTCAAGTTAACCGTGAAGTATAGATATGGCGTTTTGTTCTCAAAGATAAGAGTTTTACAACCACTTCGAGCAAAAGATGAAAACCGAGTTGTGGAAAATTTGGTATGGTCTATGTCCAATGAAAGGTTTTCGACTTTCGGGCAATCGTAAAAAATCACTCATATTTAACCAAAAAGGTGTTGATACATTGAAGTGAACATGGATATAATAAGCGAAACAGCACTGTAAAAGAGGAGTGCGCAGACAATTAACTAAAATATTTGCGGGACCAAAGGTACCTAGTCCTTTAAAATTTGTGAAAATCCATGCCCATTCGTTGGAAATGAAGTATAATCAGAGTAGAGAAAAGATTGGTTATTTCAAAAATGTCAAGCTTGGCAAAACGGAGCGAACGATACATGGGGAATTGCTTTAAGCAGCGGTTTGGTAGAAATTTTGGGCTTTATCACGTGTTCCTCGGTCCTATAACCCCATTATCTCAGCCGTATTCTATCAGAAAATGACGCTATTGAACAGAGAATGGCGTTCGATCGGTAAACACAACGGTTGATCGGATTATGGGGTTGGGACAAGTTATTGGAAAGGCCCGTATCGGAATAACTATTAAAGGTGTTGAGAATTAGAGAGAGAGAGAGAGAGATTGAGAGAGATTGAGAGAATCAGAGAACGTGGTTGTTTCATTTCTCAAATATACTTTCTCCCACTTTGTCATAGTTTTTATCACTATGTAGAATTCTACATTTTGAGGCATTCCCTTCAATAAACATGAATCTCAAAAACGACTCATTAATTTAACAGCTGTAATGTTTTTTCTCCAATATTACAAAGTTGAGAGCCACGCCTGCGACGATCACAACAGAGCGAGCGCTTACCTATCGCATGGCTGGCAACTTCCTCCCTTTCTTTTTCACATTTTTCTCAGTAATAATAACTTGAAGTCTCTCTCTCCCTCTCTCCCTCACTTGCTTTCTCTCAGCTTCACGTGCCGCAAACTAATTGAGACAAATAAGTAAGCACATAACCAAAATCTGCTTTAGAATGGACAATTGACGGTATTTTCCACAGTCACTCCATTGTGAGCAAAACCGTTCCTATAGAGCTAGTTCGCCATGATGTTTGCACCTACAATATTGAGTTGAATTTTTCTAAACTAGAAGAAGGAAGTGCTGTCCCTCGAGAGGTGAATTGATAATTTTTGGGGCTCTTTAAGAAGCCTCGGAATGACGTCTTGCAACTGTGTTTTGAAATAGAATCATCCAAATATACGGGTGTCTGAGAACATTGGAAACGAGAAATTGCCACGATACAGTGAATATCTCAGAAATCTAGAACCTTTGGGGACAAAACATATTTTTAAACCGCGAGATATACATTCTTACTGACATTCCCGCAACTAAAACTTCCGCGAATTTTAGGACTCAGAGTTATTCTAACAAGCGACTGTTGTTTGAAAGTCTAAATATTTCTCTCTATATCATCGTCTCTTTTTCTTTCAGTTCAAAAAATTCAAAACTAAACCTTTCAGAATGTTCCTAGCCCGAGTTATCTTTATCTTCTTCCTAATTGCTGGTGAGTTTCGGGGCATGTTTTCACTTTTTAACGTTTCCAGTGACTCTTTCTTTCGCCGACGAGGCTTTGCGCCATGTCACTGGCTGTGATAAAATCTGTAAACAGGGAGGGGACGTGGTCAGCTGTTGCCAGAACTTTGGTGGCTACGAAGACGGATCTTGCAAGTCTGGAGACGCCTATTGCAAATAGATCGGGAGTATGAAGATGGAAGCATTTCAACAAAAAAAATATTTATATTAAACCGATTTTTCTATTTTTTGAAGTGAAAAGCACACAATAACCAAATGAGTTGAAAAAACACATCCTATTTTGTAATTTGCAAAAGGGCATAAAATATCGGATTCAGACGGCAGAAGCTGTGAATACAGAATAGTCAAATGACTTTTTGCAGAGGGAACCGGTCTTTACCGGCCTCGCGGCGGATAGTGACTCACGAGGTCGCTTGTTGTCTGCAAACAGTGGTCGATCGAAAGAACGATTGAACTTCGCCCAAAATAAGAGGTGAAAGTGGAAACATCAAAGCTTAGTCTATTTTCACGCCTATTTTGAAATTAGTCGCTATAAAAGAGAGATAGAGAGAAAAAGATAGCGAGATTGAAAGAGACAGAGAGAGAGATTGTAGTTTGATTTTCACTACAGGCGCAATCTAGTATGAGCGACAGACAGACAAAAAGAGGCCCACAGAAAGAGATATGAGTAAGAGGGAGAGCGAGAATGATAGAAATAGAGAGAGAGAGAGAGAGAGAGAGGGAGAGAGAGAGAGAGAGAGAGAGAGAGAGAGAGAGAGAGAGAGGAGCTAACACGATCAAAGAGGTGAAAAAAGGAAAATGGTGTAGAGAGTGGGGAACAAAATTACGAAAATACAGAGAGGGAGAGGAGAGAGATATACCCCTCGCCCACCGACCTTTTTGAAAATTTCGAAGACCTGCGAATCTAAGCTAATTACCAAGAGTGATGACATAGCTACACTTTCACATTTTTGCATAATTGCCAATTGTTTATGACTGAACATTGTGGTAATTTCAAAGACTTGCGGAAAAGCTCGTTGGGCGACGAGTATACGTCTCTTGCAAACGTTGTCTCGTGCTAACGTTATGGTTTCATTATATTACACTTGTGAGAAAGTTTTTGTGACAGACAGGTAGCAAAAGACACAGAGAAAGAGAGAGATGAGAAAAAGAGAGCGTGGCAGAGATTGAGACCTCTCTATCTCCCTCCCTGTCTGTCTCTGCCTCTCTCTGCCTCTCTCTCTCTCTCTCTCTCTCTCTCTCTCTCTCTCTCTCTAAAACAGTGGTAAACACACTAATTTGTGATCGGTAACACGGCCACAAAGATAAAAAGAAGAACACAAAGAAGGGATACTCTCGCACTCTACATATACTCTCGGTGCTCGGTGGTGTTATTTGATCGTTGTTAGTTCTTTATAATACTTTCGGTGGTGCTATTAGACCAGGAGTTACGGCCCGCCTATGGCAGTCCTCACGCCTGGCTCCTCGCGGTCTTCGGCCGCTCGTCGGGGGCTTCGCAACCGAATCGGTTCCAGGCGGCCTGCGGAGTCTGTCTATTGTCTAGGAGGTCCCGTCCGACATGCTCCAGTAACTATACTTCTTAATCGCAGTTTAGGTCGTAAAATCAACATCAAAGAAAAGATCAAAATATTTAGAGTAAATTCGCTGTCTTTGATTTGCTGCTTGATAACATCCATTTTGAGCCATCCATTTTCTGCAGCAAATCCTCCAACAATCAAACCAAGATCCAAAAAAAAAAGAGATTAAATCAGAACTCATCAAGTGTTTTAAGCATTGCTGAAGTCTATCCTTGTGGCAAAGTGGGAGGCGAAGTGCTACGTAGTTTGGCGCGTCAAGGCGGGGCAGTGGTGTCTCCTTTGATCGCAAATGTGTGAACAGCTCAATGTTACTGTTTGGTTTCAAAATGCAAAGACAACTTCCGGAACTACCTCTTTTTCATCAAACTTGGCGTATTTTGTCAAACATCTCGGCGCCGACTGGCACGTGGTTTTTCAAAGACTTAACCCCTATGGCAAACAGTCTCACGCCTCGTCAAACAGTTGACATTGTGGTCTTATCGGTCTCACTTTGAGCTAGCTACTGGAAATTACAAAGATCGACAACAGTGCGTGTGCGTGTGCGTGTGCGTGTGCGTGTGCGTGTGCGTGTGCGTGTGCGTGTGCGTGTGCGTGTGCGTGTGCGTGTGCGTGTGCGTGTGCGTGTGCGTGTGCGTGTGCGTGTGCGTGTGCGTGTGCGTGTGCGTGCGCGTGTGCGTGTGCGTGCGCGTGCGCGTGCGCGTGCGCGTGTGGAAAAAAAGTCAGAGGAAAGAGGCATTCGCAGAGAGAGAGAGAGAGAGAGAGAGAGAGAGAGAGAGAACCCCACAAACACGATTGTTTCGTTGATTTCGCAATTTTTCGCCGCAAATATCCACAGTTCTCTTGTTTACGACCCTGATTCAGAGCAGCCGTCATGGTTATCTCGGTAAGTGATATGGTGCAATCTTCTATTTCCTGTCGTCGTAAAATCTGGAGCCGCTGCAACAAACTGGATACTCATCTTTCAATTATTGATAGAGTGACGTAATGAAAAGAGAATGAAACAGAAAAAAAGACGAATGGGTGACTGACACAGCTACAAAAGATAAGGAAAGAAATTAGTTCTGGACGGACCTAAAAACGACAGTTTGTCTTGACAGGAGACCTTTTTTGGCCAAAGTTGCTATGCTAAGAGTCTGTGTTTTAAACGATTTTTTACAAATTGACTTAAAGAGGAGTTTCGGAAGCAGGGAATCAAGAAATAGAAGAAAAATAGGAGGGAAGGATAGAGCAAGAGGGCAGTTGGAAGACTGTCAAAAAGAGGTGAACCGAAGGGAAGAGACAATGTTTTGTTAGAAAATTTGGCAAATCTAAATTAGATCGTAGTTCTCAGGTGGGTTAGATTATTAAGCGTGTCCAGCCAATACTTTTTCTCGGCCCGGCCCGCGGGCTAGCCTGCTCGCCAGAATAATATTTCATATGAAGATTAACAGAGTGAAAATTGTGAAATGCACCGATTGAGATAGAGTGAGAGAAACAAAAAAAAAGAAGAGAGAGTGAGAGAGGGAGAGGGAGTGAGGAAAAAAGGAAAGAGTGATAGACGGAGAGAGATAGAGCGAGAGAGGAAATAAGAGAGTGAGTGAGAACGAGAGAAAGGAAAATGCGCGAGGGCGAGTGCGAGAGAGATAGAGGGATAGATCGAGAGTAGTCGAGTTAGGGTGAGTACGTAAGAAGGAAAGAGATAGAAAGAAAGAGAGAGAGAGAGAGAGAGAGAAAGAGAGAGAGAGAGAGAGAGAGAGAGAGAGAGAGAGATAGACAGAGAAAGCCTAACACTTGAAAACAATATTCGGCATACTTGAAAAGAGAAGAAGTAAATGTGAAAGAGAGAACTAATAAGAAAAAGAGAGAAAGAGATAGAGTCGAGAGAGATATAGAGGCTGTTTTCGTTCTCTGATTCATCCCTTATATCATCCTCCGGAAGTGCCAAAAATCGGTCTTCCGCATATAAGTACGACGTTCCTTCTCTTTTACTGCATCTTATCTCTTTTGGGAGAAGGCGTTAGCATGACGTTTGATCAAACTAAAGAGTTTGCCATTCGTTCGTCTCGAAAGCGGCTGAATCTGCAATACTTCGCTTTTCTTCAGTAGCCTGAAGCCATTTCAGGCTAGAAGGTCACCTAATTACAAATAAAAGCTTTTCGTGTTGTGAAATCAAAATTCTGTCGTTTGTAGCCGTGTTTAATTGTTACGTTGCCCTTTCCTTTATCAGAGGGGCGGTAGCTTACAATTCCCAGTTTCTTCCAGATAACGGTGCGCTTAGCTGGTGCTTATTTCTGCTAATCCCGTACGTTCAGCGCTACTGCAGCCTACTGTGTCTTCTTTTGGTGTCATCTCTTTGATATATTCTTTTTGTTACAATAGGGTACGCGTGCCTGCGGCGCGCACCCTCCTGGCTTGCGGCCTGCGGCCGCACCAATATGCGGCATGCGGCCGTTTAGTTAGGTAGCCTACGGCCACTCAAAAAATGCAGCACGCACTGCCCATCAACAAATCTGTAGACTTGCCTTTTGGCAACATTGGAGCGTGTTTTCTCGAAAAAATTTGCCACCCATTGTCATATAAATTTTTAGGACCAACGATTTTTTCTCTATTGTTTTAGTCAAACCCAGCTGACTGTCCCTTTAATTTTGTGTTTTGTCACATTTTACAGTTCTAACATTTGAAATGTTTAGGTATGGCCGAAGCCGGGAAACTGGACAAACGGCTGATCGCCTCAATAGCCTTGGCCGTGGTGGGCCTGGCCATGCTCATCGCTGGTTCAGTTATGCTGGGAGTGGGAATCAGCAAAGCTAACAAGAAAAGTAGGTTTTTTAATGTCTTACCTTTTGACTTTTTCAAAACAGCATGATTTTCAAAAATGAACAGTTAAATTACCCGCAAGACATACAACATTCTTTATTAAAGCCTCCAAAAACTTGGCCACTGTCTTCGGAAACAGTTCATTGTCTCAAAACGGGCTCAAATTAAACTATAAAGTTCAAAAAAAAAACTCTGTGATCAAATGAATAGAATCGTTAGTCCAACCATAGCGAATAGTTCAGCAGCACGTACCTTGGACCACTCGGCGACAGATATAGTTTCTGGGAATGCGTTCATTTCTACAGCGATATGTTAAAAAACCTCTAATTATTGCTGTCGCATAACGAGCATCGGCTATTAAAAGCCGTTTTTTCTCTGCGTCTGCGCTTCTCATACACTATTTCCGCCTGAGTATCCCATGGCTGCTGCATTAAGGCCGTTTTTGGCAGGATGCTCGTTTGGCGACATCTATACAGATAAATTTAATGTATTCTTAAAAGTTACAAACTATTACGCTTGGCAAAGATACAGAATTCGTGAAGGCCGAAATACATCCCAGAAACTTTCGGTTCCCCGGCACGTTATATTTGTTATTTGTTGTCTCATTTGAGGCTCTCGTAACTTTTATCAATGACATTTGAATGCATTAAATTTAAATACTATTCCGAACATCGCAAGGTTTCGAAATATTACAAAATTTGTTCCCCTTTGAGCCTTTGGCCTTATCGCGATAAATTTCAAGATAAGAGGCCATAATTTCAAGAAGGCGCCGCAGCCGAAAAAAAAACGATCTTTTGAACTACAAGAAACCACCGATGATTCTGAATATAAAAACTTGGACTCTTTGCATAGGGACCACAGACCAAAATTTCAAGGCAAATTTTCCATCAGATAATACTCTAACTTAAACTTTTTCTTTTAACACTTTGAAATTTCATTCTTCAAAGCGAGATATCGCTTTGAATGGGCTTTTTGCATTGTGGCCGTGGTTGGGAGGGGCCTGTCTGGCGAGGGCACAGTTCCTGCTAAACAACAGACACGAATTAGCTTGTAAAATCACTGGTTTTGAAACATTATTTACGTGTTTCAAAGATTTTTCAATTTTTTCTCGTATTTATGAAAACAGAATCACCTCGAAAATGATAAGGATACACGTTTAAATGGCCTCGGGAAACATGCGACATTTGACAATGCAGCACGCATTTGGCAATGGAGTGCGAAAGTCGCTCCGATAAAAAATATAATTATTTTAAATGTCATATTTTTAAATGCAGAAACGAAAGATATTCAATGACAATCATGATCTAAAATGATACCATCAATCGTCAGTCGTTTACAAGGACCAGGCAAGCCTAATGCCTTTTTGAGTCGCCTATTTGACAATTCTGGGCGCACAGGTGGTGTCCCCTCTATGGCGAAGTGGTTATCACTGGTAATCAAAAGCTCCCGGGTTCGAGTCCACTATCACCCAAAACTTTTGCTTCTTTCGGGTTTGGAGGCCGATGACGAAAGTGAACTGCGCTATTTTACGTGGGTTTGAATTACAGAAAACGTCCATGATGGTGCCAAAAACCAAATGTTTCACTTTTCAGGCAGCTGCACCCCTTGCCAAGAGCAAGTGTGCCCCACTTGCCCCTCTTGCCCCACTCTTTCCCCATCTGCTGTCTTCACAACCTCCTACTCCCAGTCCATCCAGTACACTCCAAGTCTCTCGGATCCTACATCTAAAGACTTCCAGACAACTTCCGCAGCTCTGTCACAGAACGTTTGTATAATTCCATTTCTCTTTCAACCGTTTCTTTTTAGATCTCGGCCTTGCTGAATGCTCCGGTGCCCACTGTTGCTAGTGTGCTTGCGACTGCTCCAGGAACCTCTGTTACTATCAATTCGTTCCAGTGAGTTTTTCAAAAAAAAAAACTGTTAAACGCAGGACACGCTACGCGAAAACAAGCGTTAAACTTAGAGCTTGATTAGAACCGCTATACGCAATGCATGCAAAGCATTCCGATTCCCGTAAGTGCTAAACGCAGTGCATATTATACGGAAGATCGGTTTTATACACTTGTCTATCTGTTAAACGCAGTGCATATTATGTGCACAGTGTTTAGCAAATCATTAATTGTAAACACAGTACATTCTATTTCTCACACTCCACAGTTGGCCCGCCTGTTAAACGCAATGCATCTTGTGTGAGTAAATTCATTCCAGTAAGTTTTTCAAAAAGCTGTTAAATGCAGGACACGCTACGCGAAATTCAGAAAACAGTCACATCACTAAACGTAGGGCATGGCAGTGTTGCGTCTCGTTTTGTCATCACTGACAAACCCAGGGAATCTAAATCCAAACAACGTTAAACAGCGTACATTCCAAAAGTTTTGGTTGCCGTTGCTAAACTCAGGGCATGCTAGTCTGTAAAAATCAATCAAACAGCAAGAAACGTTAAACGCAGTGCATTCTGGAGTCTAAAACCCAAACAAGGTTGCAAATCGTGCGAAAGTGCGTTAAACGCAGTGCATTCAATAAGTAAACGCAGGGCCGACATTTTTGATTTGCGTAGTTTGATTATCGTTAAACAAAGTACATGGTTGGCGGAAACCAGCAACTGTTCAAGTTGTTAAACTAAGAATGCTAAACATACTGCACGAAATACGTATAATCGATTTGTTGTATCTCAAAAGACAAAAATAGTGTTTGGCCAAAGTTGTTAACAAACAAAGTACATCAGTTGTTAAACGCCGAGCATTACTAGATTCGCTAAACGCAGTGCAAAACCACCCCGATGCGTTTAAGTGCTAAACACAGAGCATCCTATACGGAAAGTCAGTTTTGTACAACATCGGCTGTAAACACAGTATATACTTGGCTAAGACTTTATAACTCTTTTATCTGTTAAACGCAGTGCATTTTACGTGCAGGGAGTTTCGCACGTCACAAATTGTAAACACAGTGCATTCTATTTCTAGCATTGGTGAGACTGTTAAACGCAGTGCATGTTAGTTCACAACCTGCTAAACGTCAGGCAAACCAGACAGACTTATCGATTTTTCAGACCTTCCACAACTGGCCAGGGAGTGAATTTCTACGCCAGCATCCTCTTCCCCTACAATGGAATGAACGCCTCAAGTGTTCAGCAGCAACTGAATACCGTATATCCCACCAATGCCAACGGTAGGATACTGTAATTCCTACCGTATACCTATTGTTTCAGTCAGTCCCACGTCTTCTTGCTACTCCCTTGTTCTTCCTCCTGGACAAACCACCCCGGGTACTACTCCCACAATCCCAACTACTGTCACCACTCCTACTACTCTCCCCGACGGAGGTAATTTTCTTATTGTAATTGTTGTAATCACCTGGGTAATTAAGTTGCCTGCAACATCTACGGACAAACTACTCTCATAGTGTTCCTTATTGATGTGGCCGTGCCGAACGATGGAGACTTGGATGGAAAGCTGAACACGGTATGGTTTAAACCAAGCGGCACAATTTGAAATTTTGCAATGGAGCGCGAATGGAGTCAAAAACTCGGCAAAAACAATTTGAACATAATACGTGTTATTAAAGTCAATAGTGATCCCAAAATTTCAATAGTGATCTCGAAGCCTTTATCTATGTCAATAGAGCTTCTCCACAAAAAACTGTATTAATGTCAATAGACCTACTATGCCAATAGAAGCGCTAAAAACTTTTCTACGTTCAATAGAGCTCCTCCGTGCAAAACTTCATAGATGTCAAAAGTTTACTCACAGTCGATAGAACCCAAAGCTTTTGTCACTGTCAATAGAGGGCCTACATGCAAAAACTGTATCACTGTCAGTAGAGTGTCAATGTCAATAGTGACTTCCTAAAATTGTCAGTGTCATTAGAGCTCCTTTATGCAAAAACTGGTTTAATGTCAATAGATCCCTAAAAGCTTTGTCAGTGACAATATAGCTTCTGAATGTAAAACCTGTATTAATGTTAATAGAGTGCTCAAAGTTTTGTTTATTGTTAATAGAGCCCCAAAAGCCTTGTCAATGTCAATACAGCCCTCAAAACTTTGCCAATAGTTACCTCAAACTTTGTCAATATCAATTGAGCTCCGCCATTCAAAACATGCTGTAATGCCAATAGAGACTACAATGCCAATAGAACCCCAAAGCTTTTGTCAGTGTAAATATTGGACTTAAACTATATCAATCTTAATTGTTCATTCTATATGCCCAACTTTCCCAATTTCAATAGAAGTCCTCTATGCCAAACTGCACTGATGTCAATAGAGTTCTCAAAAGCATTGTCAATGCCAATAAAACTCCCCCAGAAAATCAATAAAAATTTCGATTTCAGACCCGCACTTTCCTGAACAACTACGATCAATGGATTGGTCTCCACGATCGTGCCAACTGGGGAGGAATTCAGTTCCAATACGTCACCTACCAGGGAAATATTGGGTAAGTTTTCTATTTTTGGAATGTATATGGAACACTCACTTTTTTCAGCGCAACGTCTACCTTGTGTTCCGATGATAAATGCTGGCACCAGGCGGTGAGCGGTTTGAGGGCAGGCCTTGTGAATCCTTTGAACAACCCGTCTCATTATCTTTCCACGTGGGGCTTTAATTTTAATAACAGTGCCAACTCTTGTTTTTAGGGGACTTCGCCAGGTTGAAAACACTGTGAAAATCACTCCTTTCAATGCAAATAGTCTTATTATCATTAGTGATGGATTGTAAGTTTCAGAGAGACAGAGAGACAGAGAGAGAGAGAGACAGGAAGACAGAGAGACAGAGATACAGAGAGACAGAGAGACAGAGAGACAGAGAGACAGAGAGACAGAGAGACAGAGAGACAGAGAGACAGAGAGACAGAGAGACAGAGAGACAGAGAGACAGAGAGACAGAGAGACAGAGAGACAGAGAGACAGAGAGACAGAGAGACAGAGAGACAGAGAGACAGAGAGACAGAGAGACAGAGAGACAGAGAGACAGAGAGACAGAGAGACAGATTCTTTCAGTGACATCAACGATCAGCAAGCCATTCCTGTCGCCAACTCTTTGAAGAACACGAAAAACTTCCAAATCGGAGCCTTCCTCGCCTCAACCTCAACTATTGCACAGTTAGTTGTGCCAGAAATCAATCAATACTTCCTTCAGAAATCAATTTGCCCAAGTTGTCACCAACAATGGCTTCCTTTACACAGAGAGTTCCATGTCCTGGTTGAGCAATACTGGAATCGATATGACCATGGCTTCCTGGAGTTGCCTAGGTAAACCCAAAATTATGTTTTAAAAAAGAATTTCAATTTTAGCCCCTGCTATTCCCACTGTTCAGTCTACTGCTCCGTACACTCGCCCAATGGTTCCTACAACGACTGTGACTACTACCACGAGGCCCCCGGTTACGACTCCTTCAGGACCTCTTCCAAGTAAGTTAATAGAACTCTACGCTTATCTTGCCCGGTGTTTAACAACTGCGGCCCTGGGTTTAACAACCGCAGCACTGTGTTTAACGTCAAAATATTGATCTGTTTTAGCAATCGATGAAAAAGGGTAGTAAAACAGTTTTTACCCTTTCCTGAGTATGATAAATAAAAAACGATCAAATATTTTTCGAATCGAAATTTTGCCCTAGGTTTAGCAATTTAAGCGACTGTTTAATTCTAGCCGCTTTTCTGAATATTCTAATCATTTTTTTTTTGAATACTTACAACTAAAATAGTAATACAAGGGAATAAGATAACACAAGTTACAAACAAATATAAGGGAAGTGTGTGCCCTCTTCCATACGCGCACACTCTCGCGCTTGCTGCAATGTCTGGTTATGATTTACACCTTTTGTTGCAAAAAAAAAATAAAACCATATATACTTAAAGGGACCGTCAGGGACTTTTTGATTTACATTTTCATCGGGTACGGTCAAAAAATAAACTAAGTATATATGCTAAAATATCTGGACCTCTCCTCATTTTCCGAGTAATCTCGTCCTATTAGAATTACAACTTCGAAATTAGACTGGCTTGTAAACATCGTGCATGCAGGCATTGCGGCCATCCGCAGAATCTGCAGACGGTCGGCCGGTTTTGGGCACTTTCAAGCCAGATATCTCGAAAACGGAGAATTTTGGACTCTATGTTGTATAGAGTTTTTTGATCAGCGGATTTTTTTCTTTCACACGAGCCAAAGTTGCAAAAGGTCCCTGACGGTCTCTTTAAGCACCGGCCACTATTATTCCAACTTTCAGTTCCCAACTGCGCCGTGGACGTCGTCTTCCTCGTTGACGAGTCTCAATCGATGATCTTGAACGGATTCAGTCAATCGATCAACTATGTGAAGGCCCTATCGGCTCAGCTGGCTAGCCTAAACAATAACACACGGTTCTCCATTGTCACCTTCAATTCAGTCGTTGTATTCCAGTCACAGGTGATGCTTTGAACCAGTCAACGCTTAGGGTGATTTTTTAGAACTACTCCGGTTACGATGCGTTCATTTATTCTATGAACAACATTTCTATTAGCTCTGGAGCTACTGACTTCATTGTGTGAGTTGAAAACGCACGCGCGTACACACTCACACAATTACACATTTCAGTGGTTTCACGGCCGCTCGCAACCTTGTGTCTCAGTCCCGCTACGCCACTGATGGTATCCGATCAGTCCTCATTTTCCTTTCCGACGGGTTCGCCTCACAACCTGTTTGTTTTATCTGTTCTTTTTAGAATGGATAACAACCAGACTCCTATGTCTTCTGTGCAGGCGGTCAGTCACGATATGAGATCTACCTACCAGACTGAGATCATTGCTCTTGGACTGAGTGAAAACAATGCTAAGCAAACTATAACAAAGCAGGCCATTGAGTTCGGAGCGGCTGATTCTTATGTGCAGTCTCAGTATATTGGTGAGGATATTTCTGTCTCTTTGTCTCTCACTCCATCTCTCTCTCTATCTCTCTCTCTCTATCTCTATCTCTCTCTCTCTCTCTCTCTCTCTATCTATCTATCTATCTATCTCTATCTCTCTTCTCCCTCTCAGACTCTGCCTTTATCTCTGTATGTACTCTCGTTTTCAGATGTACCCACTTACGACCAAGTCACCAGCCCCATGACCCAGAACCAAACCTTGGTTGCCATCACCTGCAAAAGTATGTTTCCCCATTATCCGCACCTAAAATTTTTTTCAGTGACGGCCAACACTTGCTCAACTGATTTTGTCTTCGTGATTGAGGTGTCGGAGGCTGAAGAGGCGACGAACATTGAAATCCAAAAGCAAGCCGTGAATGGACTCATTTCTCACTACAGTAACCAGATTGGAGCTAATGCTGGAGAGGTGAGGGGAAATCAGAGAAAGAGAGATAGAGAGATATGGAGAGAAATAGAAAGATATATAGAGAGATATGAAGAGATGTTGATTTAAGGTCTCTCTTGTCTACTTCTCCTCTCCCAACGGCTTCAACACCAATGAGAACAACCGTTCTGGCATCCTCTACCAGCTCCTTGACGATCCTAACGCCGCCATTTCCCAACTGGCTCCAAAGAACTTCGCCCAAGGAGGAGCTTCAGACATAAATCTGTAATTTTCCTTTAAATTTTGAAATTGAAATCCCTCTTTCAGGGCCATGAATCTCGTTCTCAACGTGCTTTCTTCAGACCAGGACAATAACGACCAGATGGTCATTTTCTTCGCCCGTGGAGCGTAAGACCTTAAAGTCCTTAAATTAAGGCCTTAATGCATTTAAGGTACGCAGATGCACCTAACTGCTGCAAAGACCCTTCTGTTTCGGCAGCCGCTGTGCGGTCAAAGGCAACGGTTCAGGGAGTATCGATAGGGTTAGAAATTTCTTTTTCGCGTTGAATGAAAGTCGATTTTCAGTTACTTCCCGGACATTAACACTTTGAACAACCTGACTGGATCCGCTTCTGTGAATGCTAATGCTCTGATTGTGCAGAATAATGTAAATTTTGACACCTTTTTGGAAATATCGATTGATTTAGGGAGTTACGGATATCGTCGCTTCGGCTGGAGCTATTCAGAACGCTCTTATTCCGATAATTGACAACCATCTGAGTAGTATCTACTGCCCGCCTCTGCCTACTTTGGGTAAGAGAACTATAGTATCTTCAAGGCCGCCCTCCGGCCTTTCCTTACTTTAGCCTTAGGCCGCTGAGTCAGGGCCGCCCTACGGCTGTACCTGAAAGGAACCTTAGGCCGCCTAATCAGGACCGCTTTCCCCCTTACCGTATACCAGCCTCATGCTGCCTAGTCGGAGCCGCACTCAGGTCTTACTTTACAGCAGCCTCAGGCCGCCGAGTCAGGACCGCCCTCCGGCCTTACGTTGCAGTAACCTAAGGTCGCCGAGGCAGGGCCGCCCTCCGGCCTTGCCTTTCAAAAGCCTCAGACAGCCCAGTAAGGCCGCCCTCCGTCCTTACAGCAACCTTAGTCCGCGAGCCAGAGCCGCTCACTGGCCTTACTTTAGAGCAGCCTTATGCCGCCGAGTCAGAGCCGCCCTCCGGAATTGACTTTCAGGAGCCTCAGGTCTAGGAGTCAGGGCCGCCTTCCGGTTCTTACTTCAGACCAGCCTTAGGCCGCCGAGTCAGGGTCGCCCTCCGGTCTTACATTACATCAGCCTTAGGCCGCCGAGCCCGAGCCGCCCTCCGGCCTTGCCTTGCAACAGCGTTAGACCGCCGAGACAGGACCACCCTCCGGCCTTAGTTTAGGGCAACTTTAGGCCGCCGAGAGAGGGCCTTCCTCCGGTCTTACCTTACAGCAGCCTCAGTCCGCCGAGTCAGGGTCGCCCTCCAGCTTTACCTTAAGATAACCTTAGGCCGCCTAGTTAGGACCGACTTCCGGCCTTACCTAACAGAATCCTTAGGCCGCCAAGTCAGGACCGCTCACCGGCCTTAGTTTATAGCAACCTTAGGCCGCCGAGTCAGGGCCGCTCTCCGCCTTTACTTTAGAGCAGCCTTAGGCCGCCCTCCGGCCTTAACGTACGTCAATCTCAGGCCGCTGAGTTTGGGCCTCCGTCCGGCCTTACCTAACAGAAGCCTTAGGCCGCCGAGTCAGAACCGCCCTCCGGCCTTAAGTTATTGTTGCCTTAAGCAGAATTCCACCATTTTCAGTCTCTCCTTGTTCCCAGTACGACGACGTCGTCATCATCATGCACGCCACTTCCCAATCCAACTGGGATACCGTAACCTATCATCGAAAACTTTTTTTTTCATTTTGATTTCAGATGAGACAATTTGTGAATCAGTTGGTTATTCCCGCTCTTACTGGCCCTCTCTCGACCTTCGGCCGCTCAGGAATGTACCTCAGAATCGGAGTTGTATCCTACTTCGGCCAGGAAGCTCACTTTGTATTACTTATATTCATAATGTTTTAATTCGTGAAATTTAGATTGCACAGTTGCATGACAACATGTCTACCTTAGATATTGTCACCGCCATCAACAGTACTGCCTTTGTTAGCTCAACAGAAACTCCTGCTCTTTCACAGTGGGTTCATTGTTTGAATGAAAAAAAAAACTTTTTCGTTTCAGGGGTTACAGATACGCCAGTTTGCAATTCAACGACGCCAGGGCGATGGCTACCCCAACTGTTCTTGTCATTACGGACATTGTCGAGTAAGTTAAAGGGACAATCAGGCACCTTTCTTCCACAATTAACACCGACGACCGCACCGGGGTGGGGCCGAACCCGTGACGTGTGGATACCAAGCATGGCAAAATTTGGGGCCGGCCCGGCCCGGGCCGGGCCGAGCCGAGAAAAATTTTGAAGCGGGCCGGCCCGGGCCGGCCCGAAAATTTTTTTTTTTCGTTTTCTTTGATTTTTACATTGAAAAAAGGCATAAATTTTCGGTTGAGTCGGGTCGGGCCGGGCCGGGCCGGGCCGGGCCGTGAAAAATTTTGGAGAGGGCCGGCCCGTTGCCATGCTTGGTGGTTACGAGCAACCGGTGCTATAGCCTGCCCGTTGTTTACAGCGGGCAGGTTGTGAAAAAATGTACGCGGAGCCTGTTGGGAAAAATAGATTTTGACTTTTGATTCGAAATTAAGCCTTTTTAGGAAAATGTAGTTGAAATTGATATGTAGAAATGTAATTAACAAAGTTAAATTATTTAATTAAAACAAACTTGAAAAAGGACCCTGATGGCCCCTTAAAAACGTGATGTCTGAGAGAATCGACAATGACCAGTTTTATGGTCATAAAAATTGAAAGTGATTCAATTGAGCTCACAATTTGTTTCCATATTATTTAGGTAACTGCAGACACTAATAAAAGTCGATTATCGATTTTTCGGGTACTGTAAACGACCCGCCCCCGGTATACTGTAACCACCTTCAAACTAGGGAAGATCTCAAATTTTAGGTATGAAATGGGCTGCAAATTTTACGCTGAAAAACATTGTAATTAGTGTGTAAATTATTTTCCTAGGTTTGAAAAACGTTAGAAGCCAAAAAATGCAGATTTTTGCATTAAACGCAATCTAACGGCTTGAACCGTTAAATAGGTTTGTCTTCAACATAAAACGGTGTTTTAACACAGTTGTCAACGAAAAATGGTTATTAATATGCACTTGTATGAAAAAAACTGCCAAATTAGCTGGGACATAAAGTAGGTCTTTTACCGGTTTTCAAAAAAGCCCTCATTTTTCTCAGTTTTTCACACCAAAAAGTATTTTGCTTTTTAGCAGACACAATAATGTTATAACGGAATTTTTCTAGAATGTATCCCGACCGAAAAATCGATAATCGATTAAAAGATATAGTCTGTTTCCAAACAAGGGTCGGCGACTTTTGAGCGGCCCTGTCATTTTGCTCCTTTTTAACCACTCACGATTTGAAACATTGATGTGAATAGAATTAAAATGAGCGAAATAGCACAGTAAAAGAGGAGTGCGCAGAAAAAAAGCAATCGCGGCGGGACCTAATGTACCATCCTTTAACCGAACCGGTGCCGTTTTTCGGAAACACACTATAGCTCCTACTTAAAATATGAGCCCGATTGGACCACTTTTAAATTTTATGACCAAACCAACGTATAAATGTGTGCTTGTAAACGACTATTAAAAAGAGTTGTTGGTGAGTTTCCCAGTTAATCGCCTCCAGCACTCAGAAATCATTGAAAAATGTGTGACAAAGTTTGTGAATTTATGTTTTTTTCGGATTTCAGTTCAGTTTCGTCAGTTTTGAAAAGCTATTCATTCGAATTGTCGTGAATCCGGGAGAAAATTTTGAACAGTTCGATGTGTTTTCCATATATTTAAAGTGAAAAACATGGAATATCGAACTGTTATAAATTTATCCCGGAATTTACATTTTACGACGTCGAATAAAATTTTCAAGACAAATTGAGCTAATTCCCGACCCCGATTTTTTTTGTGAAGGTGGGCGGAATAATGACTTTTGACAACTTTTGGGCAAAATCCAAGACTTTGGCCAAAGTTCTGTTGCACTTTTCACAGCACTTTTCGGTTCTCCCCTGATCAATGTAGAAAATAGCTAAAGTTCAAAAATAACTTTTTGGGTAATTTAATTACAAAAAATTAAAAACT
This sequence comes from Oscheius myriophilus, assembly GCA_964057215.1. Taxonomy (NCBI): domain Eukaryota; kingdom Metazoa; phylum Nematoda; class Chromadorea; order Rhabditida; family Rhabditidae; genus Oscheius; species Oscheius myriophilus. The sequence goes on from OZ059906.1 coordinate 23,041,957, forward strand.
TTCAGTAACGACGACTACGAAAGCGCCAAGCTCCAGCGGTCTCGCCTGCCTTCGAACTCCTTCGTTTATGGAGTCCGAGTCGGAGCCGTTGATGGAGTCCCAATTACAGGACAAGACGATGGCCTCGTTATCACTGACATTCAACAGGTCAGAAAATTAATCGATTATCGATTTTTGCGTTCTTTTGCAGTTGAACCCCGCGAACACTCGCTCTTCCGTTTCCTTCGCTAACCAGGCTGCCAACGGAGTTTGCAAGTACATCCCCATCACAAGTAGGTCAATTTTCAATATTTTTCAAATTCGCCATTTTCAGCACAAGCTGTTCCGACCACTCCCTCGCCTAAACCCACTCCGGCCCCTATTCCCCCAGTGAAGGCTAGGAATATGTGGCCCGATGTTACAGTACTCATCGATGCTTCCCAGCAAGACGCTTCATTCTATGAATCGGTGCGTAAACACAGTATAGAACAGCTGCGAAGGCAAAAAGCAGTTACACCGCTGTTTAGCGCAATACAAGTTTGCGTAAACACAGTGCATGAGATTCGCTACGCTTGTTAAACACAGTGCACGCTTGAACAAAAGTTTCTAAAGAGATATCGATGCTAAGCAGAGTTGAAAAGCATCTTTTCGCCGTTAAACACAGTGCAAACTATTTGGAAAGTTCGGAATGAGTCCGTTCTGTTAAAAAGAGTACGGAGTACGCACAGGTTCAAAAGTCCACAATTTCTCGTTGAACAGAGTGCACTCTAATTGTTAAAATATATACTTGGGGCTCAGGACAGTCCAAAATTCACAAAAAGTTAGTGCTGCTAAACAGCGTACATGCTAGACAAAGAACTGAAAGTTCTAAAAACAGCACATGCTAACATATAAGCACAGACAATTTTCCATCGTTGCTAAAATATATCAGGCACGCTTGGTTATTGATTGTAAACGCAGTGCAAACTAGTAGGCAAGTTCAAAGATGGTTGCTAAACAACAGGCAGTTCACAACTACTAAACTCAGTACATAAAAGCTACTAAATGACCTTTTGGCTAAACTCAGGGCACCCAAGGCAAAAAATCGCTATTGCTGCTAAACATCATGCATGCATACCTTGAATCCGTTAAACGCCATAGATGGGCGTGCAAACCCCATTTTTTCAATTTTGACCTTTTTTTATCGATTTTCAGCAACGTCTGTTCCTCCGGAAGACCTTCCTCAACCAATTCCGCATTGGCGATGGCTACAGTCGCTTCTCCGTAGCCACTTACAACAACGCCACCAACGTCGCTTGCCGATTTGCTGATGTAATTTACAATTATAGACCGTAAAATTGTGATTTTCTTAGATTACCAATTACTGGGATTTGGAGTCTTGCCTTGGATCTCAGATCAGTTACACAAATGTTGTTACTCCTGGAGTCACAACACGAGATGTGAACCAGGCTCTTGTTTCTGTTATGGACCAGGTGTACATGGCCAATTTCACTGGATACAAGCCTCTGAAGGAGAACTACCTCTATGTGCTGACCAATGGAAAGTGAGTTGTTGAAGAGAGGAAAGGTGTGTGCGTGTGTGCGTGTGTGCGTGTGTGCGTGTGTGCGTGTGTGCGTGTGTGCGTGTGTGCGTGTGTGCGTGTGTGCGTGTGTGCGTGTGTGCGTGTGTGCGTGTGTGCGTGTGTGCGTATGTGCGTGTGTGTATGTGTGTATGTGTGTGTGTTAGAGGGAGAGATGAAGAACAAATGAATTCTTACATCTCAGGTCCTCCAACAACTTCTACGCCTCCTCCACAGCTCTGAAGAACATGGGAATCCACGTAGTTGGAATAGACATTTCCTCCACCGGAGGAATGACTCCAACCGAGCTTACCGACTTTGGACCGGACAGTTTCAAGGTACATTACATTTATCTTCTCAGCCTATTTTCATTTTCAGGTTCCCGGCTGGCAGAACTCCACCATCAACGATCAACTTTCCCAGGAAATTGTTGCCCAGATTACAAACAAACGTAAGTTTGATTTTCCATATATTTCAACTCATTTCCAGCCCAACCCATGTACTCCGACCTATTCGCCGATTTCTACTTCATCGTCGACAACTCCCTCTCTCAAGCGGCTGACATGCCCAACGTCCAGCAGTTCATCACTAAATTTGTGGATCAGTTGACCGTTAGCCCTCACAGGTCTCGAGTGAGCATTGTTCCCTTTTCCGACAATGTTATGACTTCTTTGCCTTTGACGGATAACTCTCAGGTAATTTTGGGTAGTTTTTACAATAAATGTAATTTTTTCCAGGCCGTAACCGCCTTTATGACCCAGTGGCAGCAGCAGGGCTCTGTAGCGGCTGCTTCGAATATTGGATCGTATTAAAATGTTTAAGAATTAAATAAAATGTCAATTTAGGGCTATCACCAATGTCATTCTGCAGGCCATGAGTGGAGCCGGTTTCAAGACGGCTAATGTGATTTATCTGATTGGAGCTAACAGGTTAGATAAAACGATATTTGAATTTACATGTGCTTCATCTGAATTTAAACTTGCCACCTTTACAAGTACCTTGCCCAATTTTTAACCGGGCGCGATCCATGTCCATTTAGCGATGAAATCCGGGAAAACTTCCAAACTCCGAACAATTTTTAGAAAGTGGAAATTTTCCACAAGATTGATTTGATAACATTACATATGTTTTTACATATGTTTTTGTGTGAAATGCCCGATGTTTAGCAGGGCATTGATGTCTAGTTCGCCCGAAGTTTAGCGGAGATTGCGACCGAACCTAATTGCTTGTTTCTTTTTTGGTAATATCATTACAACAAGTAAAATATTTTCGTTGTGCTCATCTCTCGCCCTACGTTTAGGCGGTGGCGATCCATGTGTAGCACGCCCGACGTTTACACACGCGCGTTGAAAACCATTCAAATTTCCCACTTTTTTGAATTTTGAATCTGGAAATTTTTTTATTTACGATTTATACGATATACGTTGTATACGATACTACAGAATCATATTTTGGCGTAAGAATACCCGAAATTCTATACAGTGTATGCCCGATGTTTAGCCGGCTGCCTGACTTGCTCGGCGTTTAGTAGGATCTGTGCCCTTTTTGCGGTGATAACAGTATAAAGTAAATAAAAAAACGATAATTTCATAGACAATTAAAAAAATAAACTAAACTGTAAAGTGTTACTTAGAAATGCGAGCGCGCCGCGACACAAGCAGACGGTTCGGGCCAGCCCGTCCAGGTCAAATTAATGTCCAATTTGTAAGCATCTTATATTGTCATAGAACGTTTAAAAAACAAAGTTATTTGAAATTTAAAAACAACAAAAAAATTAGATTTCAGCACAACTGGAGCCGACACAGCGTCCGCCCTCACCAACACAATTGGAGTCACTCCCTTCGTCCTCCAGTACAATTCTGCAATTACATACGGAAGTCAACTTAGTGGAAAAGAACCCATCTACATGTTTGTTTTTACAACTTTATTACAATTAAATTAAAATTTTAGGGTTCAGGGAAGTGGAAGTTTGATGAACTGGGCGGAGACGCAGTACCCCGCCTACTCGAATGGAAGAAACCCCATGAACCAGTTCTTCAACCGCATTTTGGAAGGTGAACACTTTTATTTGAAATTATTTAACTAATTAGTTAACTGTCAATTAATTAATCAATTAGAGGTAATTTAAATTGACTATTTTCAGTGGAAGAGGCCGCCGATGCAGCCAACTTCCCCATGAAGGAAATCGCCGCCGACGTCATCATTTTCCTTGATGAAACTGGATTGAGCCAGGATGATTTTGCATCGGTAAGTTGGTTTTTTTATTCACAGGTTATAAGTTAAAAAAAACGAATATTCAAATTTTCCCCGGAAAAATTGAAATACGATGAGATGCAAACAGAACTGATTAGGCACAATTTTGATTGTTTTTCGAAATTTAATTATTCAATTTTTTAAAAAAATAATTTTGATTTTGTTTCAGAACATTTTGAAAAGATCTTTTCAAATTTGTCCGTTTTTTACCATGGTCATAATGCTTGATATTTACAAGACTCAGCCTGTTCGCTTTTTTGGGTCATAGAACGTTCGTTGTTTACTAGACTCAGACTGTCCGCTGTTTACAAGTCTCGGCCTTTTCGCCGTATACCGGACTCATACCGTTTGATGTTTATGGGACTCAGAGTGTCCGCTGTTTAAGTCTCAGCCTATTGCCGCTTAGAGGTCTTGACCAGTTTGCTGTTTAAAAGACTGAGACTGTCCGCTAAATACAAGTCTCATGTCGTTCGTTGTTTACCAGAATCACCGTTCGATGTTTACGATAATCAGACAGTCCGCTGTTTAGCAGGCTCAGAACGCCCGATATTTACAAGATTTAGCATATTTGCTATTTACGGGACTCATCGCCAGACCGATCGGGGAGTTTGCAATACTCGGACATCCGCTTTTTAACAGGCTCAGAATTGCCGTTATTTTCAAGACTTATACGGTATAGAAGTTATACCGTTTGCTATGTTCGTCGTTCGCATGCCCAGGCTAATACCTTTTTAGCAAGCTAAGACTGTCCGCTGTTTAGCAGGCTCAGAATGCATGTTATTTACAAACTTGATGATGCTCGTCGTTTAACGGACTTAGAAAGTTATGTTGGCTGATTACAAAATAAAGCAAACCTAGTATTGTTCTTCAACACCTTTGAAAATCTTCTCTTCCTTCAGGTAAAACAGTTCCTGCTGAACTTCACAAACCAATTCACCATCGGTCGTCAGGACACCCAAATCGCCCTTCAGTCCTTCGGAGAACAGATCATCCCCGAAGTGAGTTTTCTTTTAAAAACTAAACGAAAACTATTTTTTAGGGGGGCTGGCATTTCTTCGACAGCTTTAGCAATGACGCCGTTAGCCAGAAGATCAACAATTTGACTTTGCATCCCACTCCAGCCAATGCGTCCGCTGATCTCTCTGGGTGGGTCTATTGTATTTTTCCCGTTTTTTACCAGGCTAATAATGCTCGCTATTTACGATGCTCTGAATATCCTCTATTTACAAGACGCATACCGTTCGCTGTTTACGAGACTC